>JANAVB010003400.1:79471291-79941162 GCA_029216955.1 Iris pallida
ATAATTATTATATATATATATATATATATATATAATATATTATTCTATAATATAGATATATATATTATATATTATTATATATTTTATATATATATATATCTATATTTTTATATATCTATATATATATATATATATATATATATATGTATATATAATTATTGTTATATATTTATATACATATACACACATATAATTATTAGGTAATCCTCATAATTCCAAATAAACCTCAATACTTTTACCACCTAGAGTAGGGCCTACCTACATACGTAGGAACACATATACTATAATATTTATTTGACACTAAAATAATTATACCAATAATTATAAATACTTTTTATAATACAATCAACAACATTAATAACAATATATTCCAATAGCACTGAAATTAAACTAATGATGTATTTCGTTGAACTTATCAAACACACCTATTTATTTGGCTCTAGAAATTCGTACAATACTCTAAACGCTATTTAATTAATAATACTTATAATTTACATATAATAAGTATTTAGAAATATATTGCCAATTCCTAAAATATGTACAAAATATTTGCATTTACCAAACATGTCTACAAGGCCGTGTTTGGTCCCACTACAGGACTACATGGGCTTGGATTTGGCTTGGGCTCAATCTGGACAGGTTCGGTACAACCGGGTTCTCTAAAACTCATAATATATAATAATAATAAATAAAATCTCGGCAGGGTTAGGTCGCAACTTGGCCTGGTTTTCTTAGTTAGGACATCGCTATGGCTCGGCCTTCACTATCAGGGCTAACCCACTAGTTAAAGCCGCCATCGCACTATCCGTGCCACGATTCCTAGTCATCTTGTACTCCAAACTCTACTATGCTAAAAATTATCAACCGTAACATTAACTAAATAATTATCTATAAAGTCTAAAATCACCATTCTAATAAAATAATTAATAATAGAAAATATTCCAAATTTCTGGGAAGGGTAGCTACACTAGTGTCCCAAAAATAAACGTGTTTAAGTATTTTGCGATTTCAAAAATTCCAGAAACGAAAATGCGATCCGTTAGTTTTTCGGAAAGCTGATACGAAAACCTATGCCATATCCTAATTTCATAATCTAATTAAATAATGTAATAGGGCATTATTAATTATAATTAGATAATAGACTATTTTCAGCATCCGTAGTTATTCCTACACCTTTTCCTTTGTGCGTTGTTTGATTCGTCGCCAGGACATCATCTTACCTCACTCCGGACACAGGCAAGATACCTTGCCACCTTACTCTGTGATTACATATTCTTATTTTCAGTTGTTTTTTTTCAGCATTTTATATTTTTTATTATAAAAACTGTGCGTCCAAGTCACACTTGGGTGCAAGCGACTCTATCGTCATTTTTTTGCTTTTATTTATCTCTCTTGCATTGCTTAGCCTAGTGACCACCCATTCTTGATGAGGGGTATTGGTATATCTCATACGACCTTGACACTAACTTTACCACGTATTGTGAGTCACATATAGGACACGTACTCGCGTAGTCGGTCGGCCACCGATACGTATGAAGCGTACGACGGTTAGGAGTAACTGCTAATAAAATTGCATGCTAGTAGACTTGGCAGTTACTAGAGGGTCATATGAGTAATGGATGTGACTCCACTAGGCATGGGGTACGAAGAACAGTTTCTTGATCTATGGGCCACATATACATTGCTATTGTACCTGAAGCTCCGTTGGAGACGCAGCTTCACCTTACTATTACTGATTCCCTCTGACGTTCATGGAGCATTATAGGCATTTTTTTACTGATTCCCTTTGACGTTCACCGTGCGTTATGGACGGAGACGACTGGTCCCCGAAGGAAGGGACAATGCCACTGCTATACAACCCGAGTGCCCATATGTGAAGGATTGTTCTCTATTGCATATTCACTATAGTACGGTTAGGCACCCTATTGCATGCATCCCTTATTTTTCTATTATATATCACAGTTTATACGGTATGGTGTTTTCTTGTATCTTGTTACGTCCCTCTAAGGACATGGTTATCTCTCCAAGTGAGTGTGCTATTGTCATTCACAGGTATTCGATTCGTGGCTGTGATCATTTTCTTTGAGGATGATTGCACTTGGATCGTCTTTGCTTCACTAGCCAAACTTATTTTATTTTTTATGTATTTCTTCCCTTACTTGTTGGTAGTGGATTTGTCTCCGCCCAATATATTATACAAAAATATTTCATAGTTGATTATATGATATCTTTTCTTCTTTATTTGTGGATGAGATTAGTTTCATGATTTACTGCATTCTACAGCTTATGTATACATACGAAGGTTCCATATATCGGAGTATACTTCGTATGTATGCAGCTGGCATGTCGACGTACATAGTCCTAAGTATTTTGGGACTGGGCATTACATGTTTTATGGTGGCCCATGCAGGTCAACTTTATCACTTCGGTTACGTTATTGTATCGATGTGAGCCTGCAGATAGGATTAGATTTTAGGATCTCATCTATATACTTAACATTTTTTCTTGACTCCAAACTTCGAACTCTCGTTTGCTTCCCTTGATTACATCTTTTTTGACCCCTTTCTACCATGAATTCTTACTTTCTCGTGCTTAATGTCGGTTAGAAAGATGACTACACTAGTATATGCTCATAGGTCAAACACGTGACTAGAAGGATTACATTCACAATTAGTATACATTGAGGTCTTATTTAAGATATAGAGGCATTTATTTTTCTAAAAGTATGATCTTAAGGATTAGTTAATTCTAAGTTGGTTAGTAGCAATATTATCTTTGCGGACAGAGAGAATTTTATCTTGAGACTACTAGGAGTATTCACCAAAGGATTGATAGAAGATTGAGTAAAATCTTTGATTTTGAAGATTTAGAAAATATTTATGATTTTTGGGTTATAGCTATTCATATCTTTTGAGGATATAAATTGATTTGAGGAAAATTTTAAATTTTGAACTGTGCCATACGATCTATGATTGATAAATTTATTTAGATTTTGAATTTAATATTTCAATTGTGAGAAAAAAATCTTCAAATTTTGTCGTATAATTTACGATTAATAAGATTATCTAAATCTTGAGTTTAGATTTTGGATTTATAATATTGCGATTTTGTGGAAAATTTATTAAGAGATATGATAAAGCTTATTTTGAGATTGATTAGAGAAATCTAATTTTTTTTAAGTTATGATGGATGACCTCAACCGACTAGAGAATAAGAAAGTTTAGTTTGTGCATATTAGAGAGAACATATATATATATATATATATATATATATATATATATATATATATATATATATATATATATATATATATATAATATATATATTGTCATACTAAAGGATTATCTTAGGGTTATTAAAGACTTGAATTATTTTTATGATTATGCTTGAATATTGTAGTTTATGTCATGCTTGGAAATACATATTGGGAACTCAAATTTTGGAATTAAATCTTATCTTGATAGAGAACCAGGAAGCAGGCAAGGCCATCCTAATGAGATAGAGGTACTCTACATTCCATCCATGACCAAGATAGTTGTATATACACAAGTATAGTTAGTCTTCGACCAAACCATGTGACTATATCTCAATTTTGACTTACTCGATCTTTCCCCAAATCTAGATCTTTTATTGTGACCTTCTAACCGTTTGAAATTTGAGAAATGATTTAATAGTTCCTTGACTGTATCCACCTATTCTCTCTGAAAACTGTGTCCCTAAATTATTTTACTAGATTCCTTAATTAATTTTATTTCATACTTCAACTTGATCTTCTTTAATATTTGTGTATTAATTGTCAATTCATGAACTACCACTTTCTATTTTAGATCTTTTTGTGTCCTTTACCGTGACTTTGATATTTGGAGTGTAATACTAGATGTTACCTACCAACAAATTTCATATGTAAGACCTAGACGAGCTCACCTTCATGTAGGTATATCATGTCCCACTCAAATACGTCCCATGGTACTCTATTTTTATGATATGACTTTCGGATCATAATGATTAGACTATAACCTTTACCATGATACCGATATATTTTTTGACCAAGGATAGGACTCAACCTCGACTCAATTCTTTCGATCCGATATGTGATTTTGTTCTACTTAATTCCTTAAATGCTTAACTTTGTGCTTTATCTTGATTGCTTGACCCATTGTCCCATCACACTACTAGTTTAACTCTTGTAAGTTGGGTAGAATACCTCATGACCTAACAAACCTTTGTCCTTGTGACCCATATTGATAAGTTTACTTAGACTATAGAATTCAGAGGACCCTAAATTATCTAGTCAACCAAGCCATAGATAAGAAAACACTAGGACGACTGCATAAGCCCAAACTTTGGGCAAGACTTAGATTTTAATGGATCTTTGACTATTTAATTTCCTTCATTAGTATTCCTTACTTATATTTTGACTATCTTATGATGCTAATTTAGCCTTAGTTTTGCAAGCTTATTCTTTTATCGAGCTTGTTCACAACATATGTATTATTGGGGACGCCCACTAATACATTGTCTAATCAGAACCGGTGTATGATGGTCTGATCAACCTAGTGCACTTTGGTTCGCTTTTCATATATTGTTCGACGTGGATGGAGACATAGTTTAAACTTGGCCTCTAGAATTCCATCCGCGACTTGCCTTGGCAATTCTTTTTAAAAATTTCAATCGTCTTGAACCACTTATTTGTATTCGATAATTTTTTCTTCGAACTCTTTATTATTTTCGTCTTTCGCCTATATTAGAAAGACAAACACTCGTACTTAATATTCCCTTAGTTGCCCACCATCTATAGCCAAGATAGTTAACCACTGACCAACCAATGTGACTATATCCCCATCTTGAGTTACCTTTTTCCTCTACTAAATTCATTATCGCAATCTTCTAATCGTTCTTGAAACTTGAAAATAATTCAAATCATTTTCTTAACCATACCTTAAACCTAGACGACTATATTCGCTCAAGAAACCATCTCTCCTAAATGTCTAAATTATTCTCTTTGACCTACTCAATTCCTTTCTATTCTTTAATTTGTGTTATCATAATTTTATTACCTTAACTAGCGACCCTTCTTCAATTCCATAACCATGATGTATTTTCACAGATATCAAAATCACGAACTTCCATTGCATGTTTGTATCGAACGTCGTTCTTTGCCTCATCCAAAAATTTAATCGTATTTCGGTATTGATTAACTCTTTCTATCTCCCCTACCCTAGATATTTCTAAATTTCGAGGACGAAATTGTTGTAGTTGGGTACGATGTAAAACCCCTAAATTTCTACTACGATTTTTTTTAATAAATATGGTATTGATTTTTGTACTTTGTATTTGTATGTCGCGTACGAGTTTGCATTTCGTAATTTTTCGTCAAGTACGAATAAGTACGAAGTACATATTTTTATAAAATATTTTAATTATATAGATGTAGAAAATACTTCAAAATAATAGACGATAAATATTTTATATTGCTTGAAGTTGTAAATGTGTCGCGCCGAGGATTGCCAAACTTTAATTTTATTTTAAAAAAGACCATTTTATTTTATGGTACTAGTATAACTAGTAATTTAGAAAAACTGTATTTTATGTAAGTATTATTTTTGCATGCGAGTGTATATATATTTTTTATTTTCGAAATTAATTATTATCATTAATATAATACTTCGAAAAAGGTATATTAAATATGGATTGATTTAATATGTAGTTAATTTTGGTAATTTAAGTTGAAAAAAATTATTAAGTTACTTAAATACAGTTTAAATTAGAGGTAGAATCTATCTACATTGGATCATATTTGATTGAGGTACTTTTAAATCAATTTGAATTAAATAGTGAAAAATCTAAGGGGAATTAAAACTCTTCTTAGTTCTTATATAGATAACACTTTTGTAAACCCACGGATTTTTCAAAATAAATATTTGTGGAATTTTTTGATTTTTAAATAACTATTTATTGACTTATTATGTAATTTGTATTATTTTACATATATTTAGTATAGTGCTTATTATTGAATTTAGTATAAAAATATATAAAACTATTTTTCTGGTACATTAAGGATCTAAACTATATTATACAATTTTTCACAAATTTTAGGATTTATTTCATAACTTTTATTACTTTTTACATGTTACTTATATTTTACACTATTTACATAATATAGAATAAATGTCAATTTAGTACTAAATATTTTAGCTTGTATAAATGAGATTAGATGAAGGTTGTTTAAATAAATATTAACTCTATTTATTATCTATAGCAATTTTAAATAATGTTATAGATAAATTAGATAAATATGAACTATATTTAAGTTAATCATAATCCTAAGTCTAATAGGAAAGTATCCCTAACTATATTATATCATAACGAAGTAACTCATATCGTTTAAATTAAATCCTATCTAACTTAGGAGGTAAATCTGAAATAAGTATCTTTATATATCCAATACATTCCCTTCCTATCAACCATCATTCAAAATTATTTTTAGTCCAATAGGAACTCAAAAATTCGTCATCAGAATTTAGTCCCGCTTTTTAGTAGCAAGAGCAACTTGGAATGACGATATCTTCTAGCTCCGAACTCCATTTCGTCTTTTTTTTAAAAGAAGCGTATCAAGGTAAGCTTTCCGAAAACATATTTTAATAGACAAAATTTGTTCTGTAGATTTCTACAAACTGTTTGAGTATCTAGTGTCCCAAAAACAAATGTATTTAAGTATTTTTGCGATTTCGGGAGATTCTAGAAACGAAAATGCGATCCGTTTAGTTTTTCGGAAAGCTGATACGAAAACCTATGCCATATCCTAATTTCAGAATCTATTAAATAAATGTAATAGGTGCAGTATTAATTATAATTAGATAATAGAATATTTTCAGCATCCGAAGTTGTTCCTACACCTTTCCCTTTGTGCGTTGTTGTTGATTTGTTGCCAGGACAGCATCTTATCTCACTCCGGACATCAGACACGATACCTTGCCACCTTACTCTGCGATTTACATATTTTATTTTCAGTTGTTATTTTCAGCATTTCTTATTTGTTATTATATAATGCGTCCAAGTGACACTTGGGTTCAAGCGACTCTATCGGTCGTTTTCTTGCTTTTATTTATCTCTCTTGTATTGACTTAGCCTAGTGACCACCCATTGTTGATAAGGTATTGGAATATCTCATACGGCCTTGACACTTACATTACTAAGTCACATATAGGACACGTACTCGCGTAGTCGGCGGGCCACCAATACGTATGAGGCGTGTGACGGTTTGGAGTAACTGCCAATAGAATTGCATGCTAGTGGACTTGGCAGTTACTAGAGGGTCAAATGAGTCATGGATGTGACTCCACTAGGCATGGGGTGGGAAGAACAGTTTCTTGATGTATGGGCCACATATACATTGCTATTGTACCTGAAGCTCCGCTGGAGACGCAGGTTCACCTTACTATTGTTGATTCCCTCTGACGTTCATGGAGCGTTATGGACGTTTTCTTACTGATTCCCTCTGATGTTCACCGAACGTTATGGACGGAGACGACTGGTTCCCGAAGGAAGGGACGATGCTACTGCTATACAACCCGAGTGCCCATATGTGAAGGATTGTTCTTTATTGCATATTCACTATAGTACGGTTAGGCACCCTACTACATGCATCCCATATTTTTCTATTATATATCACAGTTTATACGACATGGTGTTTTCTTGTATCTTGTTTTGTCCCTCTGAGGACCTGGTTATCTCTCCAGGTGTATGCTATTATCATTCACAGGTATTCGAGTCGTGGCCGTGATCATCTCTATTTCTTCGAGGATGATTGCAATTGTATCGTCTTTGCTTCGCTCACCAAACTTATTTTATTTTTATGTATTTCTTCCCTTACTTGTTGGTAGTGGATTTGTCTCCGCCCAACATATTGTACAAAAATATTTCATAGTTGATTATATGATATCTTTTCTTCTTTATTTGTGGATGAGATTAGTTTCATGATTTACTGCATTCTACAGCTTATGTATACATGTGAAGGTTCAATATATTGGAGTATACTTCGTATGTATGCAATTGGCATGTCGACTTACTTAGTCCTAAGTATTTTGGGACTAGGGCGTTACAGTGTTTGCCCTCAAGCTCTAGAGGCATTATTTATGTGGAGATGGAGTAGAGATTTTTACTGATCATAAGAGCTTGAGGTATGTGTTCACTCAGAGGGATATGAACATACGGTAGAGGAGGTGGCTTGAGTTAGTGAAGGGCTATGATATTGATCTTCAATATCATCCGGGGAAGGCCAATATCATTGCAGACGCTTTGAGTAGAATGCCCAGAGTCTATTTCTTGATAGGACAGCATCACCTTCTAGAGGATCTTCAGGAGACGGGTATTGAGGTAGTTCTACCCGGTGGAGCAGCTTTGATGGCAGGCTTGCAGGTTCAGCCAACCATTATAGAGAGGATCAGAGCAGCAAAGCCAGGAGATGACAAGCTTCAACAACTCAAAGTAGAGTGTGTTGCAGGGTGTAGAGTAGGGTTGTGCATCCATGAGAATGGAACACTCCAGTTTGGGAGTCATTTTTGTGTACCGAGCAAAGATATTCGGTACGGAATTATGTCAAAGGCCCACAGTTCTTAGTATTTTGTTCATCTAGGAGGGATGAAGATGTATCTTGATATTCATCAGCAGTTTTGGTAGAATAGTATGAAGAGGGAGATAGATCGATTTGTCTCTCGATGCTTAGTTTTCTAGCAGGTCAAGGCTGAGCATCAGAGACCTGCCGGACATCTTTAGCAATTGTCGATTCTGATGTGGATGATGGAGCACATTACTAGGACTTCATGACTGGTCTTCCTAGATCCCTGACTGGTAGAGATGCCATTGGGGGTGATAGTTGATCGACTCAATAAGGTTGCCTACTTTCTACCTTTCATAGTTGGTCAGTCTATAGAGTATTTGGTAAGTCTACAGAGCAATTGGTCGGGGTATATGTCAGATTGCATGGGTGCTAGTTAGCATTATCTTAGAACGGTATTCCAGATTCACTTCTCATTTCTGATAGTCTTCAGCAGAGTTTGGGCACCCATTTAAATTTTATTTCAGCCTACCACCCTCAGACAAATGGTCAATCGGAGCATGTGATTCAAACTCTGGTGGATGTGCCTCGATCATGCGCACTTGACTCGGTGGTTCTTTGGAGGATCACTTGTACTTGGTGGAATTTGATAGCCCATTGGTCATGGTCAAACCGATTTTGATAAGTCGTCTAAACTTTGACTCGATATAAGGGCTACTCATACCAAGCTACGACAATAGTACAACTACCATTTTATATCTGCTCAATTGTTGCATTTGTATTTATTTTCCTTTTACAAATGTATTTTTTACTATTTTATTGAGTCTAAAAAATAATGTAAACTCCGTCGTACTGGCAAATAGACTAGCCTAAAAACATTTTTCAAACGACCCAGGTTTTATAAACTATATTATTTTTTAAACAAACCCAAAAACCCTTATTTAAAAATTCCCAAAATCCTAAATAGTTCCAAAGAGCGCAAAACCAAGTTTTAGAACCTAGATTTTATCTTAATTCAGACTACTATAGTTTGGACAAAGTTCGACCCGAACTTGGCTCGAACTGGGGTACCCTGTAAACTTGTTCTTCCTACAGACTCGGCTACAACGTTCAAATTTTTGAACGTTTTGGCATCCGAATTTGGCCAGAACTCATATTTCAGTAATCCTATAAATAGAGAAGAGTTTTCATTATAAATCGCTTATTCACTTTCTATCTTCTCTTCTCTTCTCTTAGCTTTCTTATTTAACTATTCAAAGCCTTTATTTTTAAATACCAAGCCTGTTTTACAACCTTTAGTCTACCTGCCAGTACGGTACGGTCTATAAGTTTTAGAGAGTTATAATCAGAGGCTTGATTAAGAAATTCACACTTCACAGTTGAAGTCGGTCAAGTACTTCAGATCTAAGCTCGGTGTTGTAAGAGTGGCAAGAGCTCAGTTATCGCTTGTGTTTCCAGTAGTGGATTTCAACTCAGAGCAAGAATCCTCCGGCCTGGACGTCCTTACAAGAGAGAAACCAAGATACATCGCTATGTTTGTGTTTGCTTACTGTCCCTCTTATTTAGTGCTTTTATATAACTGTGATATAGCCACTACGACATGATAGTGATATAGTAGTGCTTAATTTTTTTAATTAGTAATATTTTGCTGCATACTCTATTCATCCACCCTCTACAGTATATATTGCTATATATCATCCTATAATTGGTATTAGAGCTAGTTAATTAATAACTAAATATTTATTAGTTAATCATTTCTGTCATTTACTTGCATATACTCTCTAGAGACACTATCACATGGCTAACGCACGTGAAGGACAATCCACCAACAGACCTCCACCGTTTGACGGAACCAACTACACTTACTAGAAAACATGAATGAGCTTCTACTTGAAGTCATTAGATTTTGACCTTTGGTCAATCGTTATTGATGGCTACAAAAAGCCAGCACGTATAGTTGTTGGTGTTACACTTGTTCATAAAGCACATGACAAGTACACTGATAATGAAAAGAAACAAGCTAGTCTTTACGCCCATGCAATTAACGTGCTATTTTGTACATTAGACATGACTAAATTTAACAGGGTTTTCACTTACACAACATCACATGAAGTATGAAAGCTTCTAGAGATGACTCATGAAGGCACGACGCAAGTCAAAAAATCAGGGATTAGCAGATTGACTCAGGAATACAAGGAATTCAAGATGAAGCCAAATGAGATGATTACTCAGATGTGTTTGCCATCGCTTCGTGATGCTATGGAGGAGAGCTTTGAAGGTTGCAAACGAGAATTTAATCGGAACATCTGAACAGGACTGTCCCAATTATACTTTGTTTTTGATCTGGGTCGTGATAATAGAGAGTTGATTCTTTACTCCGTTGATAATCTGAATGTGTGGGAAAACTATCAGAGTTAACTTTACTGGCTAAGGGAAGCAGCAAGAACTCTCTCTGGATTGCTCAGAAACCCTTGAGAAAGTAGGGGGAACCGGAAGCTTTGAATGGAGGAGAGCCCTCATATTTATAGTTAGGAGAAAATATCACTACACATGCCTGTGGGATACAGGCACGTATGTCTCTGATTGCCATGTGACACCCTCTAAACAGAGTTCAGTTACAATGGCATGCACACATTACTATGTGGGGTCATAGATGACTGCCATGTGTCATCTTGTTGAGATTTTATTGGAGAGGATCTTTGAGCTGCTGAGAACCCGTTCTCTTGGCGTGACTAGGGCTTCGACATATGGTGCACGTCTAGTTCCACTCATAGCCAACAAGACAAACATGCCTAGGAATCATTGTCCTAGGTGGAGTATTGTTCGTATTAGGAGAACTGTAGGCGCAGGGGTAGAAGCACACGCACTTGGGAAGACACAAGGCAACACACGCCTGAGTTTGATCAGGCAGTACGTACCTAAATTTAATCAGGCAATACGTGCTTGTCTATACTGTTTCTAAGAAGAATGAACCTTGACATTTGTGTTCATTCTTTGAAGCATCGAGTTGAAGTTTCGAGAGGAGTTAAGCTTATTAAATGCAGCCTCGAGGAGAGCAACTGAGAGGCGTAAGCGGGAATGCAAGGGATCGAGCGTGTCTATATCAGTGAGGCACGAGCAGGAGGATGGGTGCACCCATAACGAGGTGTAAGTAGCATAAGTAATTATAACTTTGGTCTCTGTGCCTTGAACGTCTTTCACATAGAGATCGAGGCTTTCTGCCCAAGGCTCAAGGGTGTAGGTGTCATGTCGCCTAGGTGAGGCATGACCATCAAGCTTCTTAAATGAGGCATGGGCAGCCCAACGTCCAGGTGAGGCACGGGCAACCTACTGCTTTTGATGAGGCATGGGTTGTTCAATGCCTAAGTGAGGCACGGGTTATTCCTTTTTTGAGCCGCGTGACCCATTCTTCTATAATACCCCCTTCAAAGTTTTCTATCTTTTTTGAATAAAGTTAGAAATACTTTGAACAGAAATAGGGCACGCATTTTTGATAATGTCGGCACGATCTTCTTTCGGATGAGAATGGTTAGTTCTGTTCCATCCTGAGTGAGCAACTATTAATTTTTCCTTCTTATAAAAGTACACGTCGTTTGAGGCCTATAAATATGCGTTGAGATGAATCCCTGGAAAAGAAACCCCACGTTACGAAAGTCAAAGTGTCAGATTCAACACCATTAATGCCAGTTTTGTTGCATTATGTATGGGTTTCAGCCTATAAATAGGGGCTCTTGGAGAGATTTTTTTTTTGTTTCTTTTCGTTCCCTCTAATTTTATGATCGATGTCAAGGCTCCCCTGACTGCTCTCTTCATCGGAGAAGAGGGCGAACTCAAGGTGAAGCCGCCCAAAATCTTTGTCGAAGCGCCACTCGAAGCACTCGTCGAGAGGCCGCTCAACGTCGACGTGATACACATTGCAGTCGTTGGTAAGGGATCTGCTAGGAGAGAAAGGAAACTTCGTTCTCGGAGGCCATAAATACGGGAATGCATGTGACTTGGCTTCTATCTTCCCCTTGGAGTATATACATGCATTTTTTGGGGCGTCATCGTTGTGCTACGTGCATAACTTCTACCGCACGCCATAGCGCGTGTGTACTATCGAAGGGACATACTGATGTGTTCGATAGTGTGTTGTACGCAAAGACTTCTGCTTGTGCACCCCGACACATGTGCACCAAGACGTGCTGCCGCGTTCATCTATATAATGTATGCACGTGCTTTCGTTTGTGAGCTGTAGCGCATGCTCGTTTGTGAAAAGGATGTGATGATGCACTTGTCAAATGCGTTGAACGTGCGGCCTTCTGCCACGTGTCGTAACTCGCATGCCTGAAGAACGACGCATCGATACATTCATTAATGTGCTGCTCATGAAGGCGCTGGCCATGCGCGCAGAACAACTTTCAGTTTGTGCATTTCTTGAAATTTTTTCTAAGATTGATCTTTTTTATTTATCTTTGTGCAGGGTTTATCTCAACTCATGCCGACTTAAATGGAGCATTGAAGGATATCATTAGTCAGTTGATTCGAGGAGATGACTGCTCTAATACAGAGTTTTGTTATGAGATCAAGCGAAGTGGTCCCCATTCATATGCATACCAGCTATCTTTACTCCTGAGACGAGACATATTATCCCCCGCCATAATGCTGGATCTACAGGGTTACGATTGATTGTCCAGTTTAAAACCCTGTCTCCCAGCAGCTTCTCCGCATGGGCGAGGCGACCATCCTGCACACTCGAGACGATCTTTATGTTTGTCTTAAAAAATTAATGCAGGCCCAGTGTTGGAGATTTGTGATATCACTGCCTTATGCGGGGACATTTGTCACATCACTGCCCTCTACAGCGGAAGGCATTTATCTCATCACTGACCTCCACAATGAAAGAGAAGTGGGCCAGAGTCTTCCGTAGAGATTTTCCATGTAATAGATTTCCATCATATGTAATCATGAATATCAATGAAAAATCTAGTCATATAGTAGATTTCCATCATATGTAATCATGAATATCAATAAAAATCTAATCTCCTCTTGCTAGCTTATGTGAGCTTCTTGTAATTATGATCTTTTGTGGAGGCATTTTGTGAACTCCTCGTCTTTATTGCATTTAAGCTGCAAATTTCGGATGGAAATAATAGGCACCATAGGGTGATTTCTTTAAGGGTAAAAATGTTTGTTCAGAGGTAATTTTGGACATGACAAACATGGAATTCTAGATGGGTAACTTACTCAGAGGTTAGAAAATATGGAAAGAAACTTAAGAACAACTAAGAGGTAATACATACATGTTTGTTCTTCTAAGAATCGTTTTTGTGGGCTACTCACCGCTAATTCTCTAGAACTACTATGTGGGTGATAAGTTAGACTGACAATTCTATCAACAGAGGTAATATGGACGTATTAAGAAAAAAGGTCAAGTGGTAAAAATGTAAACTCATAGGTAAGAATGTAAACTCATAGGTAGTATGGACACGGTAGACATTCAAATAGATACGATAGGGACATATGTGGGAATAAGGGTTACACTTAAGGCCGTTTTCAATCCTATCCTTGTTCAAACATAATATTTCTTGAGAAACTTGCCATTGATAGGCATCATGAGCAAGTCCCCGTTGGGTTTATCCAGTTGGTATGCACCATTAGAATATACGTTTTCCACAACAAATGGCCCTTCCCATTCAGATTGAAACATCCCGGCTGTCTTGTGGGTCATGATCATTGGCCTTCTGACTGATAAGACAATATCACCGACCCGAAATGACCTTTCTTGGACTTTCTTATTGAAATCTCCCGAAATTCGTGCCTGGTAAAGATCAATATGCTATTGAGCTAGGAGGCGTTTCTCCTCTAGTGATTTCAACTCTTGTAGTCACAAATGGTGATTATCTTCAGTAGTCATATGGCTTTTAAAAGTCACTCATAGAGAAGAGATTTGCAGTTGCATAGGGAGTACAACTTCACTTACATATACTAGAAAAATGGTGTACTGCCAGTAGGTGTCCAGACTGTGGTTCGATAATCCCAGAGACATTCACCAAGCTTCTCATTCTAGTCGCGCTTGTTAGAAGACACGACTTTCTTAAGGAGTTTGATAACTGTTTTATTGAAAGCCTCGGCCAATCCATTTGCTGTTGGGTTATATGCAGTTGAGGCTATGCTCTAAATCCAATTTTGGCCAAAAAATTGACGAAAGGTGCTACTGACAAATTGTGGGCCATTGTTGTGGATGATCCTCCGAGGCAACCTGAACCGGTATATGGCGTGATGTTTAAGGAACTTAATCACGTTCGATGTTTTTAAACCAACGAGCGATATTGCTTCCGCCTACTTGAAAGTCGGTTATTGCCAAAATAAACAGTGACTTTTTGATGACGGTGGGGTGATCGTGCCGATGATATTTGTAACCTCGTTAACAGAATCCTAGAATTTTTCTAAATTTTTTAAATTTTCTATTTTTACTAATATTATTAAAACTTGGAAAATCATGAATTTTAATATGGTATATACTTTCGAACATGATGTTCTATAGGCACTAAGTTCATAAATTCGGAGCATTGGTCTTATAAAACTATTTTGTGACGTTGTATGATAAATAATTTCCTGACATTTTCCTGAATTATCATAAGTATAAATATTTACTTTTATATAAAGAAAGATATTTGTCAAAATATTGTTATCGATAAATATTCTTTATTTACTGAAACTATTTTTGTTTAATCGTATATTTTATATTAATTTACGAGTTGCATATTTTCCTTCTTGTTTGGGCTAAGACCATTTCGATCCTAGTTCTAGCCTACCAAGTTAGGACTTGGATTATAGGCTATGACTTCTGTTTTGTTAGTAATCGGGAATCAATAGCTAAATTGTAAATAGCTAATAATTAGTAAACTAGTATAACTAATTAATTAAACTATTTGTTAGAAATAACGTTAATGGTTAGCAATTAGTGTTAGTAGTTAGTGTTCTTCTAATTCCTTAATTATATTACATTTACATTTTTCCATTAGGGTTTCCCATCCTACCCTATAAATATGGGGACTCCCAATATTTATAACTTAGAAATCTCCTAAAGATTTTCCTACAGCCACCACTCCCTCTATAGCAAACCTCCTATTCTCCCCTCATATTACTGTGGCCGACCAACCACCTAGCCAGCCACCACCGCTGCATCAACAATGCCCCGACCTCCTCCCCCTTCCTCTTTTCTCACTCCCATCACCATCACCATAGCCTAGCACCTCCCTCTCCTACTGGCTTGCTAACACCAGCCCGGTCCCTCGCACGACCAACTTTAGCCAGTGGCTGGTATTCCCGTCCCAACCATAACATCCTCCTTTGAACTAACCACCAACCCCACCATTGCTGCCATCACCTCGGCCAGCTCCGGCCTCCCCCTGCAATACACCACCATCTTAACAACAAACAAGCACCCCTCTCTCCACCACTAGGACTCCATTGCCACCCCGGCGCACCTGCCGCCACCGGTATCACCAGTGCCACCCATCGAAAGCAAACAACACCAACACAAGAAAGGAAGAGAGAAATCTAACCATCGTATCCCTGCGTTCCCTCCGAATCTGGCAAATCTCGTCAGATCCACTCCACCATGTGCCGAGACCGTACCGCCACCAAATCTACGTCGACTCGGCGCTATCTCCTCGTGCCGCCTTGCTTCCCGACCTCTACCGACCCCGACGTCATTGTCCTATCGACTTCGACGGAGACACCAACAGCTCCGCCACCATTTTTCCCTCTTCGCTGGTACCCACAGGAAGCCACGCCTCTCTGACCTAGCGCCACTCGAGTCCTGGCCCAACCGTATAGTACCGCCTTCGTGCACCTTGTAACGTCGAGGCTTCTCCACCGCACCTATACTGGTAGGCAGCCGCCCTGGGTGAGGACCCCCTGTGAGCCCCTTCGTCTTCCCTTCTCTCTTTATTTGGAAATTGAGTTGTGAATAAGAAATGGTGAACCCTGTCCCCGTGGCCGTAGCCCGTTGGGAACAGTGGAGCACCCCGATGCAGTGGCGCGGGTTCGAGCCCCCTTGGAGGCATGCCTCCAAGCACCATTAAGAAGTGGACACCCTAAAAAAAAAGAAATGGTGAACCCTCTTTTTCTCTGCCTATTTAAAGTTGGGATTTTTGGTTTAGTAAAATCATTAAGGTTAATGAGGATGATTGGTTTCTATTGTTATCATTAATAGTTATAGCAGTATAATTAGGATTTTATAGTTATTAATATTATTTTTTTAATATTGTTGTTAACATTATTGTTAACAGTTATATTAGAGAATAGAATAAGTATATATGTTTGTATATTATATTACCTTATTTGGTATATAAATGAATATGTATAAAATATGTATACACACCTATTAAATTATATTGTAGCCTTATTAATTTATCATTTCTTATGGATATGATGTTGAAGTAGGCCTTGAACTCATTATTTTTACTACCTTATAATTTTGCATATTTTAATATGGGCCAGTCTGGGCCCGGAGTTTAGTACAGATTTCTAGTATATATATACATATTTTATAGTGTATGCTTATAGTATATTATTTACAGAATGTTTCCAAACAACTATGTATATATAATAATAATTTTCAATTCTTATATATTTCAGTCTAGTATACTAGGTTTATGCATTTGAAAGGTATTTCTATAAAATTACTCTAGGTACCTTATGGTTAGTCATAATATGTGATTATTAATTTTCCTATCCTAATATATTTAAAAAAATTTAATTAAATATAGTTTCTAAATATTATAAATACCTTTAGTTATGCTTATTCCCTTAATCTTAAGTCGCGGCTATTTAGTTATTTCCTATTATTTGATTTGATTATTGTGCTAAACTCTATTCTTGGGCTTCTATATACCAAACTAGGCTATTTGGACCATTATGGACTCAATAGAACCGTCTGTGCCGTCATTTGGAATTATCTTGAGGAAAATAGCGTCATACCAATTCTGTGTCGACATGTTCGTATCGTACATGTCGACTCCACCCAAATTGAGGCGAGTACCTACCTCTGATTGTTCTTATCATAATAGTATCTATATTGCCTACTATAGACTAATTTACTTGATGCTGACACATTGTTACACATATTGATGCTAAATAGATCTTGTTAGGAGATGTTATCCCCTTATCAGGTACATTGGATATATCATGTACATGTACTTTATCATGTGCATCGTGTGCTCCTTGTATTCATATCATTCATGTGCTCATATGTGCTTCATGTACAAATAATAATGATTGGAGCGGGAGAGTATAAGTGGTTATGTGATTAAAACCCTAGTATAATAATGATGTGTGTAACGTGTCATAATAAGATACATGTATACTGATTGGAGCGGGAGAGCATAAGTGGTTATGTAATTAAAACTCTAGTATAATCATGCGCTTGTCGATTATACCCTTTCACGTATAATCGAGTTACCGTAGAATAGTCATGTGCAACCTAAGCCAATCACATAACTATCTTGTGCTCTAAATCACTTAGTATTTATTCCAGTTTAATATGTTTCCTATCTTATTTATGTACTTAGTTCCTTATATGTTTATGATACTATTTCTCTGTATTTCTATTCCTTATATGTTTATATTCTTCTATTGTGCGTTATATATTTCCTATCATGCAATAAAACTGCTTTCAGAGTTATGTACTTCGCTCTAAGCCTGACTGGATAACTATTTTTAGGTACTATTATGCCCCACACCCTGGACTTCATGATGACAGATATCGATGTACTTTAGATCGTGAGTTGACCTCTGTAGAGATCTAGGCCATATTGTTTATCAGATATATCTTCGATATATTTCTTGATATGTACGATCATTTTATAGATTCTATTGTTATCCTTCTATTATACCTCCATTAGCTGTATGTGATTTGAGTACTTATGGTTTTTATGTATCAAATTTTATAGATATTTATTGGGTACTTGACAGCGTTCTACTGCCGATAACGTAGAGTAGGCTGGGCGTGGCCCACATACTCATATCCGAATATCCAGGTACGGGTCATGACAATATCCATTTCCCATGCTTCAAAAGGCCAAGGTGCAACTATCGGGTGTAAGAATTTTGATGGCTGGTGAATGAAGTCCGCTTGGATTTAGCACATTTGGCACTTCTAGCATATGCCAATGTGTCTGTTATCATCGTGGGCAGAAACAACCCAAGTGTCTGAGTCAGTCCTGAAGTTTAGGACCTGGTTGGTGGGCCCACAACTACTGTCATGAGCTTTGAGAAGTGCTTTTTTAGCATCATTATCCGACAAACATCAGAGTAGGAGGCCGTCAAAGGAATGACGATAAAATATTTTAGTTTGAACGTCGCAATAAAATCGAAGGTAGCAGCTTCTGATGGAGGATGCTTTATTTGGGTTGTCTGATAAGATTTTGTAGACTGTAAAATCTATAAAGGAAGATCGCCAGTCTCGAACATCCATATTTGCATCCATAGAATGGGAGGTTTGTATGCATAAGTTATTCTTAGGGCATACCAGCTCTTGACCGATCACCGTGATCATTTGCTGAGTTCCGACGGGCACTTCTAGTGAGGCTACAAGACCAGCCAGGGCATCAGCTTCCAGGTTTCGCAATCTTAGAATATTTTCTGTAAAGAATCTCGTAAAACTAGAGATCATTAAGATTACTGCCTGATGATATGGGATAAGGTTTTCATGTCGAACCTCGTATTTCCTTCGAACCTGGTTAACTATCAGCTGAGAGTCGTCATAAGCTTCCACAAAGTCAATCCCTAACTCTTTGGATAACTGTAGACCTATAATGAGAGCATTGTACTTGGCCACATTATTGGAACATGGTTTTGAGAGTGAATACGCTTACTGGATGACCAGATCATCAGGGGAGATTAATACTACCCCCACTTCTGCCACAATATCACCTTTAGGACCTGTCCTTGAAGTACCGTCAAAGAACAGTTGCCAATTGAGCTCTTCTGTAGTGACGTGGGCCTCTACTACTTTGTTTGGAATATCCTCATAGAGCTTTGCTATTTCAGCTATCAGATGAGTAACCATGAAGTCAGCTAATGCTTGGCCTTTGATAAATTTTTGCCGAACAAAACACCATATCATATGGTGACAACAGTATCGCCCATGTAGCGAGGCGTGAGTTTAGTGCTCCTGGTATGGTCTTGATGACCCTGAGAGGATTGACCTGAGAGATAACATGAATCATCTGTCCTACTATGTAATGACGAGTATTTTAAATGGTGAAAACCAGAGCCAGGCATTCTTTTTCAACAGGGGTATATCTATGTTCCGCCTCGGCCAACTGCCAACTGAGGTAGTAGATAGCTTGTTCTTAACCTGCATTATTGTTCAAGGCTAACAAAGTGACGAGAGAATAGTCCATGGCTCGGACGTAAAGTAGAATGGGATTTCCCATTACCGAAACTACTAAAACTAGAGGGTTCGTGAGGTACCCCTTAATGTCTTTGAAGGCTCGTTGGCACTCTTCAATCCAAATATAAGATACTTCTTTCTTCATCAGTTTAGTGAAGGGTTTACAGCCACTCGAAAGGTTAGAGATAAACGTTCAGATGTACTCTAAGCGCCCTTGAAGACCGTAAACTCTGTGAAGGTTCTTCGGCGGTTGCATCTCGATGATTACTTTTGTCTTCTTGGGATCAACGTGGATACCTTTGAAGTGATGATAAAACCTAAGAACTTGCCGATGAATACCCCCAGGAAGGATTTGGTCGGGTTCATCTTCAATTGGTGTGCCGTCATCAGGTCAAAGATGATCCTTAAATCATGAAGGTGATCACCGCAAAAACGACTTTTGACAGCAATGTCATCAACATAGTATTCGATTGTCTTGTGCAAGTGCTTATGGAATATGGTACTCATTGCTCTTAGTATGTAGCGCCTACATTGTTCAAGCTAAAGGGCATTACCGTGTAGTAGAATACCCCAATTGGTGTCCGGAGTGACATATGCCTCTCGTCTTCTGGAAACATTTTGATTTGTTAATATCTTGTGTAGCCATACATGAAGGACATATGCTCAAATCCATAGGTATTATCTACCATCATGTCGGCGATAGGTAACGAAAATTCATCCTTCGGGCAAGCGACATTCAGGTCACGGAAGTCAAAGCATACTCGGATCTTTCCATTTTTCTTGACGACTAGAACAATATTGGCTACCAAATCAGGATATTGTTCTTCACGGATGGAATCAGTTGCTATGAGCTTATTCACCTCTGCTTCAATAGCATTCTTGATATCCGGGCAGAACTGCCACTGTTTTTTCTTCGCTGGCTTAGCATTGGGCAAGATATTTAATCTGTGTATGGTGATGTTTGGATCCAGACCTGGCATATCTTCAAAGCTCCAGGCCAAGACATCTATGTATTTTATTATAAGCTCGATTTTCCCCTTTAAGCATTTGCTAATAAGGATCGGCTTAGGAGAAGAGTCGCTTCCTAGATTGACCTGTACAACATCATATTTTGTGGGAGCCTCACATTGTTTGAAACATTTCTCCCACTGAGAATCATGTTCTTAAGCCCAAGGTTCTACTTCGAACAGCTAGAAGAATTGCCTGTCATCTTGTGAGACTCGTCTCACGGTATCGATATTTATATATGGATACATATTGTGTGCTACATTTAGTATTTTCTTGATTTTTAGAATGCTTTGAAATTTTTTCTAAAATTGTATATATTTCTCATTGATCGGCATGCCGCCGATATATCGGTGTATATCGACGGTTGACATTCTCATTGTACGAATTTCTGACAATTCTCAAGTGACCCGTATTTTGACTTGTCTCTTTTATTTTGGTTTAAATCTTGACTTGGTTTAATTAGTTTGGTTCAACTTGGCTTGGCTTGGTTTGGTTTATTTTGGTTTGAGATGAGAGGGTTGATATAAAACCCAACTCCTCTCTCTCTCTCTCGTCCATTATTTCATTTCTCTTCATCTTCTTCCTCTTCATTTTCTCCTCCAACCTGAGGCAAGTACATCTTGCTAAAACCTTGAACAAAGTTATTTTTGTTTGTTCTATTCTCTTCCTTGTATGATTCTAAGCCTCGTTAGAACTCGAAATTTTTGATTTTGATGGCTATATTTTTGTAGATCTAAGTTTTGATATTTTTTTATTTTCTTGGTTTTGATCTATTAAAACTTGCTATTTTCTAAACTTTAGACCCAGGCGCTGTGTAGGAAAAGTCTCAATTCGAACTTGTTTTGAACAAGTTATGGTACTTTAAAGTATTCGGGTTCCATGGAGCTTGGACAGCTGTATAGGAGAAGAAGCACAGTGTCGGACACCCAGTCTGGCTCTGGCGCCTCTTTTGGCCCAGGCGCCCAGACTAGATCAGGATCCCAACTCGGCCCAGGCGCCTTGCGTGTCCTGGCACCTCTTAACCCTAGCGTTCACGGGTGCTTAGGCGCCAATGTGATGCGCCGACCCTAACGCTCATTGGTACTTAGGTGCCTACTACGATGCGCCTCTCCGGCCCTGGCGCCCATGCATGCCTAGGCGCCACTTTGGCTCTAGTGCTCATTGGTGCCCAGGAGACTCTCTAGCCATGCGCCTACTTCGGCCATGCGCCCTCTTAGCCCCAGCACCCATCAGTGCCTAGGCGCCACCTTGGCCCTGGCACCCCTACGAGTCTAGGCTCCATCTTGGTCTGGTGTCCAAGATTACTTAGGCGCCATCCTGACCTTGTTGCCCATTCATGCCTAGGCGCCCTCCAGGCCCTGGCGCCCTGCTTATCTAGGCGCCCAGCTTGCCTAGGCACCCTTGTGGTGTACCTACCCCCATGCATCTTCTTTTTTGCAATGGTTTATGTCTTGTTATATACATGTATCCTGAGCTTTGACCCGACCTTAGCATGGCTCTTTTGACCATTTTTGACTGTTTAAGCTATTTTGTAGTTAGAATCTTGAAAAACCTCAAACATGAAAGTTGTAGGTCTTTGTCTTAGTTTTGAGAATCTTCTTATTTTACATTAATTAGAATTCATATGCGAATGATAATTTCAATCATAGTTCTTGATCTTTTGTCATATTTTTTGTACTTGGTCGTACCTGATATTTCTTTAACAAATGAATTTCTTAACATGATTTGATGATCTTGTACGATTAGAGAATGATTGTACACCCTTTATACAGTCAACACAAGCACAGATTCAATTATTGTTTTATGCCAGGTAGCTACTTTTATCTATTCCTTCTCATACGTTATGATGCGCCATTTTATCAAGATCTTTCTTACTTACTATCCTTACGTCTATAATTTGCTTACATGAAAGTGGCCTGTTGTGGTGCACTCACATTACATGTCTCATTTTTGCCAAGAT
Organism: Iris pallida; assembly: GCA_029216955.1. Classification (NCBI taxonomy): domain Eukaryota; kingdom Viridiplantae; phylum Streptophyta; class Magnoliopsida; order Asparagales; family Iridaceae; genus Iris; species Iris pallida. Next base: position 79,494,203 of record JANAVB010003400.1, read on the forward strand.
AGTGGCCCATTGTGGTGCACTCAAGCTAAACGTCACTTCTTTGCTTTATCTAGATAGTGGCCCGTTGTGGTGCACCGATGTTACAGGTCACTTCTATGCTTTACATGATAGTGGCCCGTCGAGGCACACTCCCAACAAGTACTTTTGACATGACAAGTAACGCTAAATATGACATGTGTAATCAAGATGCTATTGCGACAGCCATTCCTCTTTTGCTAAGATAACTCTTTTTTGGACACCGTGGTTGAATTTATTGTGTATGCGTGAACAAGCTATATGTCTCTTCTGTATCATGTCTAGGACATGAATTCTAGGTTACCACGGTCAGGAATTCATAACGAATCTGACTAGGTTAATGACTAGATTGATCAAGTAGTTTATATAGAGAGATTTTTTAGTTACAAGCGATCCCGTTATCTGGGCGCCTCCAGTGGACTTGTAGCCTGCTGATGAGTAGGACACATTTCTAGCATACTATCATGTGTTGCACCATTCAAGCTACCTAATAACTCTCTTAAGGGTACATTTATCCACTATTGTATGTATGTGGGATATATTATCGCCTGGGCGATGTATCCACTATAAATTCTCTTATAACTTTCGCCTGGATAACTTGGATAATCTGCAAGGCTTGTGACTGTAGAACATCTCATTGCATCTTCTTAGTAACTAGGCTTGAGATAACCCTAGTTATTTAAAGTATCAAGACATACTCATTGCTTGGCCGTGATTGATGGATGGAGTCCAGTCCAGTCTAGTTTTGTCTTGGTAGTGTCCGTATGTTTATTTCAGTACATTATTGTGATGCTTTACTTTTGTCGATAAATGATTAAAGACCAAGTTTTGTTCAGAAGAAGGGTTACAACCCGGTCCTTGTTTGGTTTACAAGATGTAACTTGGGTTTTCAGAATAGTTTCTTAGTCATCTTGTCATTTGTCGTCCTATTCAGTACTCACATGCTATATATGATCCTTAGGCTGTATAATGATTAGAGACTAAGTTCTGTTAAGGAGAAGGGTTACAACCCTGGTCCTTGTTTGGTTTACGGGTTGTAACTCGTGTTCCGGAATAGTTTCTAAGTCATATGCTCACATGTCCCAGTTACCTCACATGCTTACATAACCCGGCTACTTAACATGCTCACATGTCTAGTTTATATTACATGTTCACATGCTTCCTTTACTTTATGCTCCAGGTTGCTTTGCTTATTGTCTTTTCTATTCTCGAAATAAGTGCATTGGTAGTACACGAATTTTAATCCATATTTACTTATTTCTATCTCTATCTGTTGTTATGTTAGTTATTGCTAGTTTTAGTTCATAATTTTGGCTTCCTTTGTGGTATTTGTTGTTTGGGGGTCTGACCCAACTGATTTTGTTTGGCCAGATCTGATAGAGGAGCCCGGAGGATCTTCCCTACAATCTACTCGACGGTGACTACCCGGAGCAACGAAATACTTTATTAGGTTTCTTTTGTTATTCTCCCACTAGTTATACACAATATTCTTTTGTGGTGTTTAGCCTCCGAGCATGTGTTTAGCTCGTGTTTTGAGATCTTGACATGTAGCCTACGGGCCTAAAACGTGATGTACGTATTCTAGACTATAGCTAGAGGTTATCATGTATGACTAATACTCTTGCTGGTTCTCCACTTTGTATTACTAGCTTCATGATCATCCACGTATATATAGTTTGGGACGCTTTACTATTTTATGTCTGATGATCATACTTTTTTTACTGTGCATATTTGCTTTTGATTGAGATATCTTGGATTCTTGACCCAGGTTTGACTGTTGGCTTATAGTAGTAACCCCTATGTCTTGACAGCTTATACGTATTTTGGAGTACTCTGGTATATGTAGCTGGCTTGGTCCGTCCCTACTTTCCAGTATTCTGGTTCTGGGACTTGACATAGAGTTTAATAGTGGCCTATATAGGTCTGATTTATCAGATATGTAGGGGTTACTAATGTATAGTTATCTCAGTCATAATTCTTCTTTATTGATATCCTTCATATTATTCTATATCTCTGATTCTTTGACCTAATATCTGCTTTAATCATTGATCTTTCATATTCCTTCGATTTGATCCTTGTGCCCTTTAACTTCCAGGGGCATTGTTCTTACTTCCTCCGATTACCTTGTTCGGGTTCTATCGATGACAGGTCAGCAATCTTCTATTTGGCTAGTTATGGAGGATCACTCTCAACATTCAGGAGCAGAGTAGAGAGTCAACCCAAGGGCGGTGATGTCTTTCCATCTCGATCAGCCAGCATGCCCCTGTAATCATTATTTTTAGTTCAACCGGATTCTCATCGTTCAGTACTAGTGATAGGTCATTATCCAATTGAGGCATCGCCAGAGTCCGAGCATCCGGTACCACCAGTACAGCTAGCAGTCCGGACAGAGGTAGTATCAGATCATCCCGATGTGCATTTATTCCTAGGCATCATGAAGGATATGATGGAGTCAAAACAACAACGAGATCTCATTCTCCAGCAGAGTATCCAAATGTTGATAGGTCGTAGTGGAAAAAGAATACCAGAGGTATTTCAAGCCGAAGACTTAAAGCCAGAAAGTGGAGCCAGGCAGTAGCAGTCATCTAGTCAATCAGCATATCGAGCCCGACCTACTGTAGAGGCAGTACGAGAACATGAGCATATAGCCAGGAGGACCACATCTAGAACTGAGGGTCGTAAGGGGTACCATTCACCTGTATCAGGCTTTTCACCCCGTCGTCCATCACCTGCGCCAGTAGACCAACGTCCATACCAGCACCAGGAGTTACCAGTCATATGTTCCTTCAGTAGAAGAGGAGGGCACACTTATCTTACTTGTCGGAGGGCTAACCTTCTATGTTTAGCGTGCGGATCACTAGACCACATGATCGGAGTTTGTCCCAAGAGGAGTACGACTGGATCGTTATCCTTTCAACCTTCCAATCAGCAGGTACCAGCACCGGTTCAGTAGCAGCAAGGACCTCAGCAATTTGTACAAACCCAGGCTCAAAGGCAGAGGAGCCAGCAGCAGTATCAGGCAGAACAAGCAAGATGTACCTATTCAAGGAAGTTGGGGCATCACAAATCAGTTTGTTGGATGGCCAATAAGCGATGCTTCCGCTGTGGAGCAGAGGACTATTCAATTAGCACTTGTCCAAATTCAATATCTCGAGGATGACCATCTACACCAGATATACCACCGCCATCCTCTCAGTCACCTCCGTTATCACCTCCAGTCACCTCCGTTATCACCTCCAGTAGTGGATAAGCAGTTAGGGCCAAAACTAGATGTTCAACCATTGGCACAGTACCCACCGCCATCACGAGCTCAGAGGGTCAAGCAGCTCAGTGCGCAATTGAATGTGCAATACCATGAGCAGTTGTAGTATCAGCATGAAGATAATACCTTGGAAGTCTCAGGTACCATCTTTATGGTCTTCTTGCAGTTATGTTCTTTTGGTTTATTCTTCGGTAGCAGGCTAGTTAGTGGCAGTATATCTTGGGTTCTTGTTGTCGATCTTGTATTTCACTTATATCAGGACTACAATGGTAGGCGTGACTTATTCGGTGAGTAGATGCGAGTTTCTCGTTCCACTCTTCTGTCTTTGTATCTTGAGATGCATGATATCTATCATGTATCTCGACTACAATGATATATCCTGGGTAGATTCATGTCTTAGACTAAGTCATTGGTACCAACTTACTTTGAGACTTGATCCTTATCCATTTTGGGAGTTAGCGTAGGCCTGCTTCTACTCAACTGACTCAGGAGACATATTTATTCATATGCCTCCAACCCTTCTTGATTGTGGGTGTATTATTGCTTACGCATTTATTTATATTATAGTTGCCTTCAATTATTTGCATGCCATGCTTTGTTTGAATTACCGTGATTTTGCTTCTGCTTTAGATTTCATGCTCGACTGGCTTTAGGAAATTCTGATGACATAATTTTTCTAGGGATGGGAGAGTTGTGAGACTCGTCTCACTGTATCGGTATTTATATACGGATAAATATTTTGTGTTGTATTTTGTATTTTCTTGATTTTCAGAATGCTTTGAAATTTTTTCCAAAATTGTATATATTTCTCATTGATCGGCATGCCGCCGATGTATCAGTGTATATCGACAGTTGACATTCTCATTATACGGATTTCTGACAATTGTCAGGTGACCCATATTTTAACTTGTCCCTTTTGTTTTGGTTTAAATCTTGACTTGGTTTAATTGGTTTGGTTCAACTTGGCTTAGCTTGGTTTGGTTTAGTTTGGTTTGAGATGAGAGGGTTGATATAAAACCCAACTCCTCTCTCTCCTCCATTATTTTATTTCTCTTCATCTTCTTTCTCTTCATTTTCTCCTCCAACCTAAGGCAAGTACGTCTTGCCAAAACCTTGAACAAAGTTATTTTTGTTTGTTCTTTTATATTCCTTGCATGATTTTAAGCCTCTTTAGAAGTTGAATTTTTTTGATTTTGATGGCTACATTTTTGTAGATCTAAGTTTTGATATTTTCTTGTTTTCTTGGTTTTGATCTATTAAGACTTGGTATTTCCTGAAGTTTAGACCCAGGCGCTATGTTGGAGAAGTCTCAGTTCGAACTTGTTTAGACACTTAGAAGTCTCAATTCGGACTTATTTTGAGAAAGTTATGGTATTTTAAAGTTTTCGGGTTCCATAGAACTTGGGTTGCTGTGTTGGAGAAGAAGCACAGTGCCGGGCGACCAGTCTGGCTCTAGCGCCTCTTCTGGCCTGGCGCCCAGCCTAGATAAGACACCCATCTCGACCCAGGCCCCTTGCGTGTCCTGGCGCCTCTTGACCCTAGCGTTCATGGGTGCTTAGGCGCCTAATATGATGCGTCGAACCTAACGCTCATTAGTGCTTAGGCACCCATTATGATGCATCTCTCCGGCCCTGGCGCCCATGCATGCCTAAGCGTCACTTTGGCCCTAGTGCTCATTGGTGCCCAGGAGCCTCTCTAGCCATACGCCTACTTCGGCTATGCGCCCACTTGGCCCCAGCACCCATCAGTACATAGGCGCCACCTTGGCCCTGGCGCCCCTATGAGTCTAGGCGTCATCTTGGTCTGGCGCCCAAGATTACTTAGGCGCCATCCTAACCTTGTTGCCCATTCATGCCTAGGCGCCCTCCAGGCCCTAGCGCCCAGCTTATCTAGGCGCCCTTGTGGTGCACCTACCCCTATGCATCTCCTATCTTTTAATGGTTTATATGTCTTGTTATATGCATGTACCCTGAGCTTTGACCCGATCTTAGCATGCCTGTTTTGACCGTTTTTGACTATTTAAGCTGTTTTGTAGTTAGAATCTTGAAAAATCTCAAACATGAAAGTTGTAGGTCTTTGTCTTGCCTTCGAGAATCTTATTGTTTTACCTTAATTAGAGTTTATATGTGATTGATAATTTCAATCATAGTTCTTAATCTTTTGTCATATTTTCTGCACTTGGTCGTACCTGATATTTCTTTAAAAAATAAATTTTTTAACATGATTTGATGATCTTGTACAGTTAGAGAATGATTGTGCATCCTTTATATAGTCAACACTTGCACAGATTCAATTAATATTTTATGCCAAGTAGCTACTTTTATCTGTTCCTTCTCATATGTTATGATGCGCCATTTTATCAAGATCTTTCTTACATACTATCCGTACGTCTATAATTTGCTTATATGAAAGTGGCCCGTTGTGGTGCACTCACGTTACATGTCTCATCTTTGCTTAGATAGTGGCCCGTTGTGGTGCACTCATGTTACATGTCACTTCTTTGCTTAATCTAGATAGTGGCCCATTGTAGTGCACTCATGTTATAGGTTACTTCTTTGCTTTACATGATAGTTGTCCGTCGAGGCGCACTCCCGACAAGTACTTTTGACATGACAAGTAGCCCTAAACAAGACATGTGTAATCAAGATGTTGTTGCGACGACAATTCCTCTCTTGCTAAGATAACTATTTTCTGGACACCGTGGTTGAATTTATTGTGTATGCGTGAACAAGCTACATGTCTCGTCTGCATCATGTCTAGGACATAAATTTCTGGTTACCACGGTCAGAAATTCAAAACGATTCTGACTAGGTTAATGACTAGATTAATCAAGTAGTTCATATAGAGAGATTTCCCAGTTATAGGCGATCCCGTTATCTTGGCGCCTCCAGTGGACTTATAGCCTACCGATAAGTAAGGCACATTCCAACATACTATCATGTTTTGCACCATTCAAGCTACCTAATAACTCTCTTAAGGGTACATTTGTCTCCTGGCAATGTACCCACTATTATATGTATGTGGGATATATTGTCTCCTGGGCGATGTATCCACTATAAATTCTTTTGTAACTTTTGCCTGGATAACCTAGATAGTCTGCAGGGCTTGTGACTCTGGGAACATCTCATTGCATCTTGTTAGTAACTAAGCTTTTGATAACCCTAGTTAGTTAAAGTATCAAGCCGCACTCATTGCTTGGCCGTCATTGATGGATGGAGTCCAGTCCTGTCTAGTTTTGGCTAAGCAGTGTCGGTATGTTTATTTCAGTACATTATTGTTATGATTTACTTTTGTCGATAAATGATTAGAGACAAAGTTCTGTTCAAGAGAAGGGTTACAACCCCGGTCCTTATTTGATTTACAGGTTGTAACTTGTGTTCCAAAATAGTTTCTTAGTCATCTTGTCATTTGTTGTCCACTTTAGTACTCACACGCTATACATGATCCTTAGGCTGTGCAATTATAGACTAAGTTTTGTTCAGGAGAAGGATTACAACCCTGGTCCTTGTTTGGTTTACGAGTTGTAACTCGGGTTCTGAAATAGTTTCTAAGTCACATGCTCACATGTACCAGTTACCTCACATGCTTACATGACCCGGCTACTTAACATGCTCACATATCCAGTTTATCTTACATGTTCACATGCTTCCTTTACTTTATGCTCCAGTTTACTTTGCTTATTATCTTTTCGACTCTCGAGGTAAGTGCATTGGTAGTGCACGAATCTCGATCCGTATTTACATATTTCTGTCTCTATCTGCTGTTATATTAGTTATTGCTGGTTTTAGTTCATAAGTTTGGCTTCCTTTGTGGTACTTGCTATTTGGGGGTCTGACCCACTAGTTTTGTTTGGCCACACTACAACAAATAGGACCTATAATAGCAGTTTTTCTATAGCGTTCAAGTGTCCCGCTATAGAATGTTATCAATAATAGCATTTTTCTGCAGTACTATAAAAATATCAATCTATAGCGTTTCCTGAATGCTGTAGAATCTATAAAATTCATCTACTGCTATGTTTGTATGTCAAAGCAGATGTCATGTTCGAATCCTAGGAGAAGCAATATAGGTTTTTATTTTATACTAATTGTGTCAAATTAACACAAAGAGAGAAAATTGCTATAAATTTCTACAGTATTTTCATCCTTCCCCCTATGTTTTTGTTCCCCCCTATTTTCATTTTTGGTCCCGCCCCTTTTTCAATTACATCCCAATTTTTGATCAATACCCCATAATCCCCACTCATCTCTCTCTTCCCGCCTCTCTCTTGCGGAGCACCACCTTCGTCTCCAACCATTTCTACCATCCATAACCACTTTCGTTCTCTACGACGCCAACTGGGACTCCATCGACCTATCCCTAAACCCTAGATCCACTACCAACAAAGAATCACACACTAAAAGAAATTACATTTTTAGCAACATAATTTAGCGACATAGGGTCTATTATGCCTCTAAAAGCTAATTTTTTTAGATATATTAACGACATGGATTATAGTATGTCGCAGAATCCATAAAAAAATTTACTTGTGCCAAAATCTCTATATATATCGCAACATTAATATGTCATAAAACGACACCATACATTTGGCGACATGTGCCTGTGTGTCAAAGAAGGACACCATACGTTTGGCAACATGTGCCTTTGTGTCATAAAATGACACAATACAATTCGCGAGATGTGCCTATGTTGGAAAATGCTTTTCTAAATTTTTAATATTTATCCTGCACTACTTTCCTTTCTCTCCATCTCCACAAATTTCAATCCCCCAACCGCGCACTTTTTTTTCCTCTCTTCATCTCCAAAAATTCCAATCCCAACCCGCTCGCCCACACCCCCATTCTCCTGAAGATCCTCCTTTCCTTCCACATGCTGATATGCCAAAACCCTAACCTAACTCCTCATTTTCTCTGCTCCTCCGCTGGGCCACCTCCCTCTATATCGTCGCCATCGAGAAGGAGGTCCCGAAGGTCGAGCGTCTCGATACTTTTCTTTTCTCCTTCGATGACTCCTCTCACTCATTTTTCTTCTGCTCCCGCTTCGAGAGGATGATCGGGATTGTACAGGACAAGGTGTGCGTCGCCATCGAGGATGTCGACAAAGGGGGTGGTTTGCAGGAGGACGTCTGCTCGAGGCCCGACGGTGGCGGAGGATCAGCTATTTGTGATAGGTAGAGTATTGTTTATGAATTTGGTATATAATTGGTTGAATCAATTTTTGGGTTGTGATAGGTAGAGCTATTTAGGAATATTTGTTCTGCCAGTTTTTAATGAGATGCAAAATATTGATTCTCCAATACTGCATTGGTACAGTTCAATCTCGATCAATGAACTTGAAACTGACTTGAGAGTTGATATTTTGTTAAGAAAAAGGGAAGCTTTATGTAATATTTTTGACCTTCGTATCAATTTAGTTATGTTTTCATGAATACTAGTATAATACGATACGACGCCGATGTTTATCTGCCTAGTATATTTTGTAGTGAACATGTCATGTTTGATACATATCCAAAGCGGGCACTATACTATATGGCAGTAGTCTTGGAATATTTGTGCTTCCTAGCATCTTAGTCTTTATTTTGTATATTGTTGATGATCTTGTTTAATTATTGTCGTTATACAAAAAAAACTGGAGCCATTTCAGTGTTAATGTTGCAATTGTTAGAATATGTTAGCTTTCTCGCAAACTTCAGTAAGTTGAAATGTTGTCACAATGTAGTTTTAAAGAGGCTTTGCACATGGTTAGAACAGTCAAAACAATATTTAAGATAGCAATGCATTTAGGGTTTTTTTTGCCCATTCGTATAAATTAGTCTGCTAAAGTTTTCTAGCATTAAAAACTAAATATTGTACTATGAGCATAGGATTCTACAACTATTTAATGTTGTGATCTGTTTACTGATTTGTTGAATGCTTTTAGTTTTATACTTATAATATGAACTTCAAAGGAAAATAGTGCAACAAACTTGCATAGGTTGGTTGCTTCGACAAGTCATATGTGATTTAGGTCATTAATTGCGGATGCATGATTTTTATACAATTATAATATGATGTCACATATCAATTAAGAAACTTTATATATATATATATATATATATATATATATATATATATATATATATATATATATATATATAACAATGGCTAAAGCCTTCATTGAAAAAAAAGTCTAAAGGTTGGAACCGGAAGATAGCCCAAGTTCCTACAAAATGAGGGTGTAACCCATAACAAAGATCATGAAGAAAAATGTCATTAACCATTAACAATAGTGATATTTTTTTAATATGGAAATCACGAAAACCGCAATTCGAAACCGCTAAATTTTGAATTTTGAAAATCGAAATCATAAAATGCGTGTGGGCGCAGGGACCTAGGGGGAGGGGTCTGGTGCGCTGCCCGAGGGGGAGTGGTGGCACACATCCCGAGGGGGCGTACTTCGCGAGGGGGGCACGCTGCCCGGGGGGAGGGAGATGGCACACTGCCCGGGGACGTTCAGCCTAGAGCCAGGGGGCTCCGGCGAAAGAGGCCGGAAGGTGGATGCCGGAGGGGAGGTTAGGGGGGAATCACAGCCCTGAGCCAGGGGGCTGCGGTGAAGGAGGCCGGGAGAGGGGACGGGGGCACCGGCCAGGGGGGAGATGAAGCGCCGGAGGTTGCCGAAGGAACGGGCGAGACGGCGACTCTGGACGGGGGAGGAAGGGAGGCTAGACCGCCGGGGAGGAAGCAGGGGCTCGACCTACGGGCGGGCGCTGGTCTACCACCTGCGAGGGGCCAGCATGCGGCGTAGGGATCGCCGGAGAACAGGGAAATCGTCGCGGGGGGGGGGGGGGGCGACGAGGACTGCGTCACCTCATGCGTGGGTTCATCGAACGACGCCAGAGAAGGAGTAAGGACGAACTCCGGAGGGGAAGCCAGGGCAGGAGGTGCTCCCGGGGGGACGATGTCGCCGCTGGAAGGCGGACCGTCGCCGACGAGCACACCGATGGACGCTGCGCTGCCACGAGAGCCCACGAGGGGGGATCTCTGGGGGTGAGCACCGCCGCCGAGGGAAGAGCAAGGGCGCTAAGGAGCGCCATGGTGGGGACCGAAGCGAGAGGAGGTGGAGGAGCTCCCGGAGGGCCGAAGACGGAGGTTGGGTGAAGGAAGGTGGTTCCTCTAGGGCCGCCGGGGGCCGAGGGGCTCGAGGAGTAAGCGGTCGGGGAAAGCGGCCACTTCTGGGAGGGAGCTATGGAGGGCGACTTTAGTGAAAGGAAGGCGTACGCCGCCGACGAGGGGGGTGGTGGCACTGCTGAAGGGGCGATGGAAGGGTGAGTCGCTGGAAAAGAATGGGGCATGCCTGGCGGAGCCAGACGCGGCTCCGGCTGAGGGCCGAGTTGGAAGGAAGCCGGAGGGACTCCAAGGGGGGTGGAGGGAGGAACAGACTCCCTGCACGGAGCCCGACGGCGCCGAGGCCGCCGGGGACGGCGGCGCCGAAGGGGAATGAGGAGGAGATAGGGGGCAACACGGTCGTCGAGGAAGCTCCGGCAGGAGGGAATCCCCACAGGAGGAGGGGGTAGGGCGGCAAGGCTGGGCTCGACCAACCGGCGAAGGACGGAGGGCTAGGGCCTCCATGAGGGAAAGCGCCCGGAGGTGCGGCCGGTCCAGGAAAGCCGACCGGCCACCCGACCACGAGGAAGAGGTAGTGGGTGACGATCAGGGGGGCACCGACCTGAGCCCGAAGACCCTTCATCATATATATATATATATATATATATATGCTCGAAAAAAGTTTTGATACAAGAAATGAATGGAAACCCTGCAAAGCATATACATACTCAGAGAAAGTTCTAATATATTGAATGGAAGTAATACCAAGTCAACTACACATTGTAACCAATTTCAAACATTTTTTTGAAATTTATTGGCAATTTTGGCCTAGTGTAGTATAGGTCAGCCAATTTGAAAGAAAAATAAAACTGAAGTTTTGACCAAATTTGAAGAAAATAACTTGTTGCCACTTCTGGGAATATTTTGTCAATTTCTGTCAGTTTTAGGCTGTAATAGTCCAGACACTACGAAACCGACTTGGGAGTTGATATTCTGTTAAGACACTACAAAACTTCCAAATGAATTGGTTTGGCTTAAATTCAATATGGTATGCCGTTGCATATTAGTATATGCATTTTTTTTCAAGCAAAATTTTTGGTGTCAAGTATTTGATGTTTGCATATCAGTATTCGCATTTTTTCCCTGCAAATTTTTTGGTGTCATATATTTGACAACATTCTTTAATATGAGGTTCATGATATCTCAAAGTTCAAACCAACTTTTGTAAGTTGTGAGGATTCTGATTGCCCAGGGGAAGGCGGAAGGTGGTGAAATCATAACATCATTATTTTCAGTAATCTTGAGTGGCATGTAAGGATTTATTTACAATTATTCTATAGTATTATATAATCATTCTTTTTTGTTTGATTCTAGGAAATACTTTTTGTGGTGTTGTAGGCATTAAATTCTTAATGTTTCCATTCTATACATTGGGTATGTAAAAGTTTCTATATGAAGCATGGATAGACAATATTTCTGAGTTCTGCACTATTAAGTTCAAATTGTTTAGTTATGGTTCAGTCTTAGAAACTGTAGCTTGAGCATGTTCTTCTTGACAAGTATTTGGGTTGACTTCTTCTCTCCCGTGAATTGTGAGATTCTTCTGGGTTGAGAGAAGTGTTTTTTTTTGTTTTTTATCTATTCACTTATTAGAAAATTTGTTGGAAGATGGAAGGTGTGAAATACCTTAGCTATAATTATATGCCTGTGATATAAGTCAAACAGGACTCTCTAAGGCGTAATGAAGTGATTTTACCTTCCGTAGAGGTATTGAGCTAATGAACAAAATATATTTATGTTGATTTTGCCATGTTGTGTATCCTTTTCTTATACACCAAGGCCAATAACATTCACATCTTTTATGTTTTTAGAGTTTAGGATAGGCTGCAAAAAAATGACAGTATTACCTTCATCCCGTAGCTTTGGGGTTGCCAACAGGAACATTTTCTTAGTTATGTTGTAGGACAATATCCTTATTGATGCATCTACCGTAACCAAGGTTGGCTCTGGTTTTCATGTTTATTTATTACCATAAAAATATCCATAAATTGTCCCTTTAATATTCTTCCACTAGTTAAATGATCGATGTGTTGAGAATAGGGCCATACAAAGCCAATATTGTGGCAATAAACCTTTTTGATGGTAATGCATCTCTTTGGAGACTGGACATGAAGCCAATCTTGAGACAGTAAAACTTTTGATGGTAATGCATCTGTGTTATCCCAGCACGATCAGCTTAAGTTGGGTTTGCAGAGTTAATGGATATATGATTGCTTGGACAATGACTTTTGGTGCTGATGTTACAATCGTCCAACTTTGGATATGTAATTCAAAAATCTCTTAAGATTTTTCTTGCATACATCAGATATATATTATCTGATGGTACTAAATCAAAGATGTTAGTGATTCTCTAGAGTGAATTCATGACCAACTCTTATCAGTAGGGATGTCCAAAACTTCCCTGTTTTTAATATGTTGGACTTATCTATTCTGATTGTTGTGGTTTTGCTCTTGAATATATAGTCCAGTAGTTTGATAATTTCTATGTGTAATTTCTTACCACCCTCCAAGCAGAGAATGAGATGCAAAAATCCACTTGGTTTATCCACCCCTTCTCCTCCTTTATTGCAGTCTACAAATAACAAAGGGAAGTTTTATGGGAAGTGGTCATGCAAAAGAATATTTGATAGAACTGAAAAAATGTCTTTCATTTATATGTCCTGCATCATTGCCATAGACTGATGGAGAGGGAGGGTTGTGCAGTGCAAGGGGATTGCTAGCAACTTATCCTTATTTATATGATAAGGTTTTATGTAGGAACTGCAATCATTTCTTAGGCACACAACAAGCCGAGGAACCAAAGTGAAACAAATTCCCAGTTAAGTTGCACATAATATGCTATGTCTGCAAACTATTCCTTTCACCATAACCCTTACCTGTCGCCCGCTGGCAATGCACCTAACACGAGACCCTCTCCCTGTTCCTCACCACTCTGCTGCCTGCGCACACTCCTCAATCTGTAAACTTCCTTCCTCTAGAACATATTCACACTCTGTTAATTTATTTCCAGGTCTTAAAGAATGCATGGTAAGTGGATATTTCTACATAGATGGCATGGAACCATTGATTCAAATTTTGAAAGAAAAAGGCAATGAATTGCATACTTTTACGAACTATCCAATATGATCAGCTACAAAGCTTTCCTTTCTACACTTGATCAAGATCACATTCGCTTACCTTCAGGGATGGTTTATGTAGGTACCAGTGTTGCAAAAATCGAACAAGGTGGTCGACTAGTCGGGGACTAGTCGGCAGTCGACTGCCGCCGACTCAATTCGGCACCTAGGCGGTGGGACTAGTCGGCTAGCCCCCAAATCGGGTCAAGTTGGTGTAGTCGGCCTCCTAATCGGCCCAAGTCGGCCGACTAGGGCTCGTTTGAAAGGAATAAAAACCTAATCAGTGGAAGGAGGAGGAGAAATAAGAGGAGGAAGAGGAAAAAAACAAAGAAAAAAATACTGACCTGAGAGAGAGCTACTGTCGAGCCGCCGTTGATGCCATTCTTTTTGCTACTAATCTACTCTTTTCAACTTCTTTCATTTTTCTTTGAGCTGTCGTTGCTGCAAAAACTGTAAAGAAGAAAGAAAAGAAGGGGAGAAAGAATAAAAAATACCATTCTTCTGCTTTTATTTACTTTTTCTTATGTGCTGGCAGTGCTACAGTGCTGCTGTTTCTTTTACTTTACTTTGCTTTGCTTTGCTTTGTTTTGCTTTAGCTTTGCCTTTTTTTTTTTGCTTTTGCTTCCTGCATGCTATGCTTCAGGCTGCTCTGAACGGAACTGTCTTTTCTGCCTTTTCTGGACTGAACTTCTCCTCCCTGTATAGTACGTACGTGTATATATATATATATTTTATATATATATATATATATATATATATATATATATATATATATATATATATATATATATAAAAATATATATATATATATATATATATATATATATATATATATATATATATATATAATATACATATATAAATATATATATATAAATATATATATATATATATATTTTTTTTTTTTTTTTATATATATATATATATTTTATTTGTTATATATATATATATATATATATATATATATATATATATATATATATATATAACTTAAAAAATAGGAATTATATATATATATATATATATATATATATATATATATATATATATATATATATATATATATATATATATATATATATATATATATATATATATATATATCTATAATCCGAAAACCGACTAGTCCCCGATTAATCCGATTAATCCCTACGAACCTACTAGCGGCCGACTAGCAATTTTTACAACCTTGGTAGGTATATGATGATCGATAACAAATTAAAACTTTCAGATTATTTGTCTTGGACATTTTGCTCATATAAAATTGGTAATAATCCCCCACATACAAGCTTTCCATTATTTGGTCTTTGTAATTCTATAACAAAGAAAAAGAGAAAATTGAGGTTAAAAGAAGAATATTTCTCCTTTATAAAAGTTTAACATTGTCAATTTATCTTTCTAGGGAAAAAAAGGAAGCCTGCCGCATATTCGTATGTGGAATTTTTGCATCATCTCGGAGTTGAAGCAGCAAGTGTAATGCCTGTGGTTCGTAGTACATATTTTGGAAATACGTGTACGTGTCTTTTCTTGTATTATTCCTTGTTTAGCTCTCGGCTTGGTTTAACTCTCGGTTTGGGTTGGCTTGGTTCGGCCGGCCCAATGCTTGGTTCATCATGGGCCAAGGGTGGAACACCTTAGCCTATGCTTCTCCTTCATTTCCACCACAACCCCCCCTCTTTATTATCCCCACCAACCTTCTCTCTCCTCCATAAGTCTCATTTACTTCTCCTTCCCCTACCATTACTCTTCTCCACCAACCAAGAACACCCTAGGCAAGTGCAACTTGCTTCCATAAGAGAACTCCTTTTGATGGTTTCATTAGATTCTTCTCATGATTCTAAACCACATTAGAACTTGTCATTTTCCATTTTGAGGCTTTAATTCTTGTAGATCTAGAGTTTTGCTACTTTCGGATTTTGGTGGTTTTGATCTATTAAACTTATTTGTTTTCAAGTTTTGATGGTTCCATGTTGTAGAGCATTTCATTCTACCCAATTTTGACCTTTGGAAAGTTGGATTCGGACTTGTTTTGACCAAGATTTGGACTATTGAAGCTTAGATTCAACTTTAGAGTTCTTGCTGTTCTTGCCATTTGGAGAAGACAGTGAACAGTGAGCTAGCTTTTAGCTTATGCCCCTGAGCTGTACGCTGCTCTTTAGTGAGCGTACGCTAGCCTTCGTACGCTGCTCTTTAGTGAGCATACGCTAGCCTTCGTACGCTGCTCTTTAGCGAGCGTACGCTAACTTGTGTACGCTGCTCTTTAGTGAGCGTACGCTAGCCTTCGTACGCTGCTCTTTAGCGAGCGTACGCTAGCCTTCGTACGCTGCTCTTTAGCGAGCGTACGCTAGCCTTCGTACGCTGCTCTTTAGTAAGCGTACGCTCACCTTGATACGCTGCCTGTTGGCAGCATGTCTTGAGCGTACGCTAGCTTGAGCGCACGCGTGCCTTGGTACGCTAGCTTAAGCGAGCAAGGCGTACGCTGGCCCCTTTCGTACGCTAGCTTGAGCGTACGCTGACCTGTAGCTTGAGCGTGCCCTTGTGTACGCTGACCCTTGCGTACGCTTCCCATTGGAAGTGTATGGATCCTTTGGTACGCAGACCTGAGCGTACGCTAGCCTGAGCGTAGCCTGGCTTGAGCGTAGCCTGATTACCCTTGATCTTCTATAGCCCTGTATATTGATATTTTCTTAGATATTTAACGTCCATTTTATATCCTTACGCCTTTTTGTCCTGAACTTGATAATCATGATTTTACTTGATATGTTGTAATTGATAACTGAGCCTGACACGATAGTGACCCGTGATGGTGCACTCTTGACATGAGTAACCTGACATGACCTGATAGTGGTCCGTCGTGGCGCACTCCTAACAAGTACACTTGACATGATAAACCTGACATGTTATATCTTGATAAGCTGTTGCGACGGCTACCTGACATGACATGACCTGTATGAATAACCTGGACACCGTGGGCGATTATGCTTGTACAAATAATCCAGTCCTGTCTTGCATCATGTCTAGGAGGGGACTCCTGAGT
The DNA here is from genome assembly GCA_029216955.1 of Iris pallida. NCBI lineage: Eukaryota > Viridiplantae > Streptophyta > Magnoliopsida > Asparagales > Iridaceae > Iris > Iris pallida. Next base: position 79,510,775 of record JANAVB010003400.1, read on the forward strand.
ACCACGGTCAGGAGTACCTACTAAAATGGACTAAGGTTAACAACTAGATTAATACATTAGTCATGAAGAGATTTTCCTGCTACAGGCAATCCCGTTACCTGGGCGCGCTTGGGATCTGTAACCTGCCGTCGAGTAGGGCACATTTCCAGCACACTGTCATGTGTTGCACCCTTCAAACTGCTTAAGGGTACATGCGTTTCCTGGACGATGTACCCATCTGAATTCAACCCTAATCTTTCGACCTGGGTAGCCTGGATGGTCTGCAGGGCTTGTGGCTGTGGAATAATCTCACTGCATCTTGTTAGTAATTAGGCTTGTGACAACCCTAGTTAGTAATTAGACTATTGAAGGACCAGAATGCTTGTATTTATTTTACCGATAAATGGTGAGAAACCAAGCTCCGTTCAGACGAAGGGTTACAACCCCGGTCCTTGTTTGGTTTACGGGTTGAAACCTGGCTATCTGAATAGTTCCATGGTTATCTCGTCGTATATCATCCTGATATGTTTCCTTTTATTCTAGTCCTTATTTTATTTATATTTATATTCCTGTGCTGATTGCTGGTTTTAGTTCTTAAGTGAAGCCTCCTTTGTGGCACTTGCTCTTTCTGGGGTCTGACCCAGCTGGTTTTGTGTGGCCAGATTTCGGAGCAGCTCCAGAGGATCTACCGACTTCCCAGCCAGATGGTGGCTACTAGACGGAACCCTGGCAACGAGTGGGTTATTTTTGGCTCTCCCGCTCTATTGTAAAAATATTCTTTTGAGGCGTTTAGCCGACGAGCACCTGTTTAGCTCGATTGTACTTACTTACTGTCTGCCTACGGGCTGTAACATTATTGACAAATCCTAGGGTTGATCATGTATGACTAAACTATTGCTAGTCCTAACATTTTGTAACGACTAGCTTCATGATCATCTGAATATGTAATATTTGGGACGCCTTATTATTGTATATTTAATGATCATACATCTTGTGACTCTTACTTACTTGCTTATGATTGAGACACTAGGCTATTTCATGACCTTAAGAGACTGTTGGCTTGTAGATAAACCCTCATGTATCCTAGACAGCCGTGACCATATAACGAGATGGAATCCATTTTAATATACGTAGCTGGCTATGTCTGCCCCCGCTCTCCAGTATTCTGGTTCTGGGGCGTGACATGGTTTAAGTGGTGGCCCATGCAGGTCTTGTAAATCAAGATATGTGAGGGTTTACCGAATAGATGTCTCAATCAGTATTCGTCCTTGATCTCTGCTCATATCTTCTGAATCCCTGGATTCTTGTCCTGATCATATGCTTGTATCGTTGATCTGTCCTGGTCCTTCCTTATTGTTCTCTATGTCGTCTTCTTCAGCGGCATTGTTCGTGGTCCTACCGATCAGCAAGGCGGAGCACCTCCCGCGGACCAGCAGCAACCCGGAGATCAAGCCCAGCATTCCGGAGTAGCCTCCAGAGTCGAGCCTATTGGAGAAGAGCCCCCAGTTCAGCCGGTTCAGCCTGCCGAACCTGATGATGGCACATTAGTAGGACTCGTCAGGACCTTGATAGCTTCTCAAGATCGTCGTGGAGATGCATTGCAATAGGCAGTGACGGATGCTTTGACCCGGGGTGGTCATCAGGGTAACAGCGCTGCCAACAGCTTCAAGCGCTTGAACCCTCCCTTCTTTGACGGTAGTGAAGATGCTATCGCGGCAGATGCATGGCTTCAGGACACAGAAGTGATTCTAGAAGCAGCCAGGACCCCAGAGAACGAGAAGGTGGCAGTTGTGCGCCTACAGCTATTAGATCTTGCCCGCAGCTGGTGGGCAGCGCAGGCCGTTGGATTAGCAGCCCCCATTGCTTGGGCAGTATTCCGGAAGAGATTCCAGACCAAGTATTTTGATGCTGTAGCTCGGTACGATCTACAGACGAGGTTCACAAATCTGAAGCGAGGAGGCAGGACGGTCGACGGATATGCGACCGAGTTTTCCAGACTCAGTCGGTTTGCTCCCACCTTGGTGGCAACCGAGTATGATAGAGCCCAGCGGTTCCAGCAGGGGCTTCACCTGGAGATCTTATTGGCAGTCGAGCAGTTTGAGCATCAGACTTTTGATGCAGTCTTGAGAGCAGCCCGGAGGCATGAGTATACCTCCCAGAGGATTGTGGATAGGACCGGAGGTCGGAAGAGATCTCATGGCCAGATGAATCAGTCTTCAGCACCAGCCCCGGCAGCCAGGGCCTTGACTATTGGAGCTCCGAGGCGAGCGGCCTCTGTAACGTCGGTTCAGCATTCAACTCCGACGCACCCTCAGCAGCAGAAGCAGAAGCAATCTTCCACAGTGGGTTGTTCTCATTGTGGGAAGCCAGGCCATGTGGTGGCAGAATGTCGCAGGGCACAAGGATTGTGTCTGGCTTGTGGAGCACCAGACCATAGGATTGGATCCTGCCTGAACAGGGGTGGTTCATCCTCGTCCAACCTTTCTAGCTCTTCGGTGAGAGGACCAGCTCCGGTCCAGCAGCAGCAGCAGCAGTATCCATTGCCGAGGCCCTTGCCGCCTCAGTTCCAGGCATTTCAGCAACAGAGCCCCCAGCAGTATGCACAAGCCCAGGCCTTGAGTCAGAGTAGGCAGCGAGGGTTTCAGCAGAGGGGACCAGCACCCCGAGGGCACGGTCAGGCTATGGTGATGACCGTAGAGGAAGAGTTGGCACCAGGTGAGGTAGTGGCAGGTACTATTCTCGTCTACTCCTTTCCAGCTTCAGCTTTATTTGATTCTGGTGCATCGCATTCATTTATGTCTGCACGATTCGCGACACGGGTAGGATTGGAGCCCGAGTCATTATCAGTAAGGCTCAATATACTTACTGGTAACGGACTTGTGGGAGTAGATAGAGTGTTTTGCTCGTGTCGGATCGTAGTTAGCGGTAGAGAATTCCCCGCTAGATTGATAGAGTTTCCGATGGCCGATTATGATGTGGTCCTTGGGATGGATTGGTTGAAGAACCAGTATGTTAGGATAGACTGCCATATCAGCAGGGTTGTTTTTAGCATTCCAGGCGAGCCAGAGTTTTCTTTCTCTCGAGGCGAGGTTGAGCCTTCTCCTCCGATATTACGGATGGCAGTAGCAGCAGTTCAGTTGCCCAGGATAGTGGATGAGTTTCCAGATGTTTTCCCAGAAGAACTTCCAGGTATGCCTCCGGAGCGGGAGATCGAGTTCACTATAGACTTGATTCCCGGGACAGCCCCAGTGTCAGAGAGAGTCTACAGGATGGCGCCATCAGAGTTAGAGATATTGTACAAGATGATTGAAGAACTCAGAACCAAGGGATTCATTCGTGCTAGTGGATCGCCTTGGGGAGCCCCGATGCTTCTTGTGAAAAAGAAGGATGGTACGTCCAGGTTATGTGTTGATTATCGTACCTTGAACTCAGTGACAATCAAGAACAGATACCCTCTTCCGAGGATAGATGACTTGTTTGATCAACTCAAGGGGGCTTCAGTCTTCTCGAAGATTGATTTGCACTCAGGTTATCATCAGATCCGAGTCAGAGAGCAGGACATCCCGAAGACGGATTTTAGATCGAGATATGGGCATTGGGAGTTCCTTGTTATGCCTTTTGGAGCAACCAATGTGCCGGCAGTATTCATGGACCTCATGAATCGCATCTTCATGCCTTACTTGGATCAGTTTGTGATTGTGTTCTTGGATGACATTCTGGTCTACAGCAAGAGTGAGGCGGAGCATGAGCAGCATCTCCGTATGGTTCTTCAGATCCTCAGAGAGCACCAGTTATATGCCAAGTTCAGTAAATGCGAGTTCTGGCTCGATCGCATTTCGTACTTGGGTCATATCATCACTCGAGGAGGAGTAGAAGTAGATCCCCAGAAGATTGGTGAGTCATGGCCAGTACCCAGCACAGTTACAGAGGTTCGTAGTTTTCTTGAATTGGCCGGCTACTACCGACGATTTGTTTCGGATTTTGCTCGAATTCTAGCACCGTTGACGCAGTTGACCCGCAAGGATGTGCAGTTTGCTTGGATAGCAGAGTGTCAGAGTTCTTTTAAGCAGTTGAAGCGAGGCCTGATAACAGCTCCTATTCTCACGCTTCCAGATGGGACCGGAGGATTTTCAGTGTAATGTGATGCTTCAGGCAGAGGTTTAGGATGTGTTCTGATACAACATGGGAAGGTAATAGCTTATGCGTCACGACAACTTCGTGATCATTGGAGGAATTACCCAACCCATGACTTGGAGCTGGCAGCAGTGGTGTTTGCACTTAAGTTGTGGAGGCACTACTTGTATAGGGATAGGGTGGAGATTTTTACCGACCACAAGAGCCTGAAGTATGTTTTCACCCAGAAGGATCTTAACATGCGTCAGAGAAGGTGGCTGGAGCTTCTTGTGGATTATGATGTCAACCTGCAGTATCATCCTGGGAAGGCCAATGTTGTTGCGGATGCATTGAGCAGGAGAGCCGGAGCTTATTTTCTAACAGCGCAGCCAGAATTGTTAGCAGATCTTCAGAAGATGGGTATTGAAGTTGTTCTCCCTTCCAGTGTGGCGTTGATGGCCAGCATGCAAGTTCAGTCCACTATAGTCGAGAGGATCCGGATGGCGCAGTCGGCAGATTCCAAGCTTCAGCGACTCAGAGCAGAGTGTGAAGCAGGACGAAGACCAGAGTTATGTATTCATGAGGATGGTACACTTCGACATGGTAAGCGTCTTTGTGTACCCAGTGGAGATATCAGACAGGAGATCATGTCAGAGGCGCACAGTTCTCAGTATTCCATCCATCCCGGCAGTACGAAGATGTACCGTGATATCCGGCAGCATTTCTGGTGGAATGGCATGAAGCGGAAGATAGCTCGGTTTGTCTCTCGGTGTTTGGTTTGCCAACAAGTTAAAGCCGAGCATCAGAGACCGGCTGGACTTCTTCAGCCCTTACCGATTCTAGAATGGAAGTGGAAGCATGTGACCATGGATTTCGTGACTGGATTACCTAGGTCCCCAGCTGGTAGAGATGCTATCTGGGTTATAGTTGATCGGCTCATGAAAGTGGCTCACTTTCTTCCATTCAGAGTTGGTCAGTCGACGGCTCAGTTAGCAGAGATGTACCTCAGGCAGATTGTCAGATTGCACGGAGTGCCAGTCAGTATCACCTCGGACCGAGATTCAAGATTTACGTTGCACTTTTGGCGTAGCTTGCAAGAGAGTTTGGGGACTCATCTCCAGTTCAGTTCGTCATATCACCCGCAGACGGATGGCCAGTCGGAGCGCACGATCCAGACTCTTGAAGACATGTTACGATCTTGCACACTTGACTTCGGTGGTTCATGGGAAGATCATTTGTACCTGGTAGAATTCTCATACAACAACAGTTTCCAGGCCAGTATCTAGATGGCACCGTTCGAGGCACTGTATGGTAGGAAGTGCAGATCCTCGCTAGCCTGGGATGATGTTGGAGAGAGACAGATGCTTGGTCCAGAAATGATTGCCCAGACAGTTGAAGTAGTCAGGTGAGTCAGAGATCACCTTCGAGTTGCCCAAGATCGCCAGCGTCATTGGGCAGATTCTCATCGGCGTCCTCTCGAGTTCTCGGTCGGCGATCATGTATTCCTGAGAATTTCGCCTAACCGTGGCGTCATTCGTTTCGGCGTACGGGGCAAGCTTAGTCCTAGGTATATAGGACCGTTTGACATTCTGGAGCGAGTAGAAGATGTATCCTATCGTCTCGCTCTTCCATCGTCGCTAAGCGAGGTGCATGACGTGTTCCATGTATCCCAATTAGGACGGTATATCCCGGACCCGAGCCACATCCTGGATCATTCGGAATTGGTTGTTGGTACCAACCTTTTGTATGAGGAGAGGCCCGTGTCTATATTGGATCGAAGAGAGAAGATCCTCAAGAACAAGACTATCAAGTTAGTCCGAGTTGCTTGGGGTCATCACTCTTTGGGGGAGTCAACGTGGGAGCGTGAGGATGATATCCGATCACGATATCCCGACATGTTTGACTCGTGAGGTATAATGTCTTTCTTATGCCTCATGCCATCAATTCTTTGCTTGCATGATTGATTGATTGCCTAGTACAATTGCCTGTGAATAGTGTAGCTTGTTCTTGTCCCTCTAGCCTCTTAATTAAATTCCGAGGACGGAATTCTTTTAAGGTGGGTAGAGTTGTAATGCATGTGGTTCGTAGTACGTATTTTGGAAATACGTGTACGTGTCTTTTCTTGTATTATTCCTTGTTTAGCTCTCGGCTTGGTTTAACTCTCGATTTGGGTTGGCTTGGTTCGGCCGGCCCAATGCTTGGTTCATCATGGGCCAAGGGTGGAACACCTTAGCCTATGCTTCTCCTTCATTTCCACCACAACCCCCCCTCTTTATTATCCCCACCAACCTTCTCTCTCCTCCATAAGTCTCATTTACTTCTCCTTCTCCTACCATTACTCTTCTCCACCAACCAAGAATACCCTAGGCAAGTGCAACTTGCTTCCACAAGAGAACTCCTTTTGATGGTTTCATTAGCTTCTCCTCATGATTCTAAACCACATCAGAACTTGTCATTTTCCATTTTGAGGCTTTAATTCTTGTAGATCTAGAGTTTTGCTACTTTCAGATTTTGGTAGTTTTGATTAATTAAACTTCTTTGTTTTCAAGTTTTGATGGTTCCATGTTGTAGAGCATTTTATTCTACCCAATTTTGACCTTTGGAAAGTTGGATTCGGACTTGTTTTGACCAAGATTTGGACTATTGAAGCTTAGATTCAACTTTAGAGTTCTTGCTGTTCTTGCCATTTGGAGAAGACAGTGAACAGTGAGCTAGCTTTTAGCTTATGCCGCTGAGCTGTACGCTGCTCTTTAGTGAGCGTACGCTAGCCTTCGTACGCTGCTTTTTAGTGAGCTTACGCTAGCCTTCGTACGCTGCTCTTTAGCGAGCGTACGCTAACTTGTGTACGCTGCTCTTTAGTGAGCGTACGCTAGCCTTCGTACGCTGCTTTTTAGCGAGCGTACGCTAGCCTTCGTACGCTGCTCTTTAGCGAGCGTACGCTAGCCTTCGTACGCTGCTCTTTAGCGAGCGTACGCTAGCCTTCGTACGCTGCTCTTTAGTGAGCGTACGCTCACCTTGATACGCTGCCTGTTGGCAGCATGTCTTGAGCGTACGCTAGCTTGAGCGCACGCGTGCCTTGGTACGCTAGCTTAAGCGAGCAAGGCGTACGCTGGCCCCTTTCGTACGCTAGCTTGAGCGTACGCTGACCTGTAGCTTGAGCGTGCCCTTGTGTACGCTGACCCTTGCGTACGCTTCCCATTGGAAGTGTGTGGAACCTTTGGTACGCAGACCTGAGCGTACGCTAGCCTGAGCGTAGCCTGGCTTGAGCGTAGCCTGATTACCCTTGATCTTCTATAGCCCTGTATATTGATATTTTCTTAGATATTTAACGTCCATTTTATATCCTTACGCCTTTTTGTCCTGAACTTGATAATCATGATTTTACTTGATATGTTGTAATTGATAACTGAGCCTGACACGATAGTGACCCGTGATGGTGCACTCTTGACATGAGTAACCTGACATGACCTGATAGTGGTCCGTCGTGGCGCACTCCTGACAAGTACACTTGACATGATAAACCTGACATGTTATATCTTGATAAGCTGTTGCGACGGCTACCTGACATGACATAACCTGTATGAATAACCTGGACACCGTGGGCGATTGTGCTTGTACAAATAATCCAGTCCTGTCTTGCATCATGTCTAGGAGGGGACTCCTGAGTACCACGGTCAGGAGTACCTACTAAAATGGACTAAGGTTAACAACTAGATTAATACATTAGTCATGAAGAGATTTTCCAGCTACAGGCAATCCCGTTACCTGGGCGCGCTTGGGATCTGTAGCCTGCCGTCGAGTAGGGCACATTTCCAGCACACTGTCATGTGTTGCACCCTTCAAACTGCTTAAGGGTACATGCGTTTCCTGGACGATGTACCCACATGAATTCAACCCTAATCTTTCGACCTGGGTAGCCTGGATGGTCTGCAGGGCTTGTGGCTGTGGAATAATCTCACTGCATCTTGTTAGTAATTAGGCTTGTGACAACCCTAGTTAGTTAAAGTATCAAACCGTAGTTCTTGCTTGGCCGTGAAGTGATTGGATGGAGTCTAACCAGTCTAGTCTTGCCCTGACCCTGTTCCAGACTATTGAAGGACCAGAATGCTTGTATTTATTTTACCGATAAATGGTGAGAAATCAAGCTCCGTTCAGACGAAGGGTTACAACCCCGGTCCTTGTTTGGTTTACGGGTTGTAACCTGGCTATCTGAATAGTTCCATGGTTATCTCGTCGTATATCATCCTGATATGTTTCCTTTTATTCCAGTCCTTATTTTATTTATATTTATATTCCTGTGCTGATTGCTGGTTTTAGTTCTTAAGTGAAGCCTCCTTTGTGGCACTTGCTCTTTCTGGGGTCTGACCCAGCTGGTTTTGTGTGGCCAGATTTCGGAGCAGCTCCAGAGGATCTACCGACTTCCCAGCCAGATGGTGGCTACTAGACGGAACCCTGGCAACGAGTGGGTTATTTTTGGCTCTCCCGCTCTATTGTAAAAATATTCTTTTGAGACGTTTAGCCGACGAGCACCTGTTTAGCTCGATTGTACTTACTTACTGTCTGCCTACGGGCTGTAACATGATTGACAAATCTTAGGGTTGATCATGTATGACTAAACTTTTGCTAGTCCTAACATTTTGTAACGACTAGCTTCATGATCAGCTGAATATGTAATATTTGGAACGTCTTATTATTGTATATTTAATGATCATACATCTTGTGACTCTTACTTACTTGCTTATGATTGAGACACTAGGCTTGTTCATGACCTTAAGAGACTGTTGGCTTGTAGATAAACCCTCATGTATCCTAGACAGCCGTGACCATATAACGAGATGGAATCCATTTCAATATACGTAGCTGGCTATGTCTGCCCCCGCTCTCCTGTATTCTGGTTCTGGGGCGTGACAGCAAGCTATGTCTTCTTAAATGACAGGTTCTCTCTCACTACCACCATTTAGTTACTGGATTTCCATCTATTCTTATATGCTACATTCTTTCTGGTGGTGGAGGGGAAAAGTTAGCTTAAGATGATCTCCTGAACATTCAGAAGTAACTTTGTGGACTAGCAATGATTTGCATTATATCCCAACATTAAAGTAAGTATTACGAATGATCTTGCATTATATCTCATTTCTTATTTATATGCTTTCAAATAAATCCTAGCCTGAATAAATTCTTTATTTGTTTTCTTCCAAACAAGAGTACATGCATTTAAATTTACTTTTCTTCAATAAATTTTTTTCTTTATGTATGTTTTACAGAGGAATACAACTAGTTCTTGTGGTATTACAAGTTTGTCATCTACTGATGGTTTTTCATAGGTTTTAGTTGGATTATGCTTTTAGATGTGATTCTGCCATCCAACTTCTCATTTTTTTTAATAAGAAATCAAGAAATAAATGAAAGAGTCGATCGAGCTATATGGAATATATGGATACATGATCTTGTGTGAATATATTTAATATAGTAATGCTAATGTGTTTTTTCTCAATTTTGTGTAGTTTGGCATATAAATTTTTGATGGTTGTGGATATAAGCTAGAAGGAAAGAGTCGATCGAGCTGCATTTTGGCTGGAAATAGAATGGTTTAGTTGAATTTTGGACTAGCGTTAGTTTACAAACATTTTGTACATCTTGGATTCTCTTTACATGAAAACTTTATTTTGGACTACTATTTTGATCATTTTAGGCGTACAACAACTTTTGTACATCTTGAATGTTTTAATGAAAAATGTATGAATTTATTTATTTTGGTAAACCTTTTCTATATCTTGATTGATCGAAAAAGAAGTTGCGATTGAAATTGTTGAAATCAAAATTACGATTCAGCATAAATATATATAATGCACAGGTTAATTGTATGTGATACAGAACATGTTATTCAGATATGAAATTGTGTAGCAAATTTATAGCACTCAAAATGCTATAAAAATCGACAACGTTCAGAAATGCTATAATAAATCAACAACATTAAAGAACGCTATGCACCATCTACAGCATTCATGAACGCTATTATTCATCAACAGCATTCAAAAATGCTATAGACCATCTACAACATTTATGAATGCTATAATCCATCTACAGCATTCACGAATGCTATAAACCATCCACAACATTCATGAACGCTATAACCCATCTACAACATTCAAGAACGCTATAATGTTATAGCGTTCACATACTATAGTGGGGGCAATTATAGCTAACAAAATATGCTATAGAAGGCTTTCTATAGCGTTCGGCGCATGCTATTGTAGGCCATATTTGTTGTAGCACCAGATCTGATAGAGGAGCCCGGAGGATCTTTTGTACAATCTATTCTACGGTGACTACCCGGAGCACCAGAGTACCTTAGAGGGTTTCTTATATCATTCTTCCACTAGTTATGTACATTATTCTTTTATGGCGTTTAGCCTCCGAGCATATGTTTAGCTCGTGTTTTAGGATCTTGACATGTAGCCTACGGGCCTAAAACATGATGTACATATTCTAGACTATAGCTAGAGCTTATCATGTATGACTAGTACTCTTTCTAGTTCTCCACTTTGTATTACTAGCTTCATGATCATCCATGTATATATAGTTTGGGACACTTTACTATTTTATGTCTGATGATCATACTTCCTGTACTTTGTATATTTGCCTGTGATTGAGATATCTAGGATTTTTGACCCAGGTTTGACTGTTGGCTTGTAGTAGTAACCCCTATATCTTGACAGCTTATACGTATTTTAGAGTACTCTGGTATACATAACTGGCCTGGTCCGTCCCTCATTGCCAGTATTCTTGTTCTTGGGCGTGACACATCTTCCTAGATTTGGTCTATGGAGGTCATATTCATGGATAACATTTTCTGGAATCTCTCTGATGCTGACGTCAGAGTCACATGAGGAGTCTAAAGAATATGAGTATGTTTCTTCCTTGGATTGTAAAATTTTATGAGGCTTGGATGAGACATGTAATGACCCGCTCCGCCCTAGCGGAACGCTGATTCAAACGGCAAGTGCAACGACTCAAACGAGCCGTCGACCCGAAGAGTTGGCATCGACCTGATGAAAAATCGATGTAAGGCTTACATTGGCCCGTCAAAGATGAATCCAGACTTAGACTTTCAAAGGCGCGCTCGGAGTGTCGCTCGGCCGATGCGAACATCGCTAAGGTGGGTGGCTCCGATGAACCCGTCTTTGCTTAGCCTAGACACATAACAATACGGACACTATTGCGAGAATCGCTAGGCGATAACACCGCACATGCTAATAAATGACTCAACGCACCTGGCTAAGGGAATAATCCCATCTTGTATGCTTGTATAGAATATGGAAATGTGATAACTCTCGCCACCGCGCTCCAAGCTCATGCTAAGGCACAGGCTTACATTTAAGTTCCCTATGCGTTCAACAATGAAACAATGAATGGATTACAACAATGAAACGGGAAGACTATCAAAATAGTCATTCCGAGTAGAGTATAGCAACATTGAAAGATTATGGGACCGATGGGTCGCCAAGGCGACTTCCGCACGGAGAGTTGCATAATGTGTGAATGAAAGAATGAATGGATAAGTGAATGAATGAACCAACGAATGAATGAATGAATACGTGAATGAATCAATGAACGAACAAACAAGTGAAAGAAAGAAAGAAAAGAAAGAATGAATAAAAGATAAGAAATAAAGGAATGCTTAGCGACAGGTATGACGGGCACGTGTAACGGGACTCGCTACCCGCGCTGCACGGACGCCAACCTGGTCGATAACGCATTATGGCTAAGGGTTAGCCTACGGCTCGGAGACAGCCGCTAAGTTAAAATGACAAACAAAAAGAAAACGAAATGGTCGTGGACAATCCACTAGTATACGGGAGGTGGGAGATATAAAGGATTTCCAGCGGCACGGTCAAAGTGTGAAGGACGTGCCGGTCCGGACGGAAATCAAAATTTGGCTTACGTTCAGGCCTGAGTGCGGGCTTGGCCAACAGGGGACGTAAGGCCGAGTATTTCAAAAGACTATCAGGGTGTACCAAGCCGCACGCCATGATAGGTGAGAAATTACCAAGGGGGAAGACATGTCCAAATTGGCTTGTGATGCCAGCGACCGATGCATATAGATTAAGTAGGCTTTGCTGGTGGCAATCCACGTGCAAGTCCTTGCATTAAAATTAAAGTAGTCTAAGTTAACTAAATGAAGTACCTTCTGAACAGGCTTGAATATAACACACCAGATAATTGAGAGTACTTCAGCAAAGGAGTTAGAAAATACGCCTACGACGTGCTAGGACTCGAGGCAGGGACACGCCCTTGACATTGAAAGTTCACATGAATCACATCAAGCTATTTTCTATGAATTGTTGACTAACTTGGTTTACTTTGGACAGGGAAGGCCAGACGGTAAGTATGGGTAAGTCATGCAAGTATCTCCATACAACACATTGAATTTGGCAACACGAGATAGGTTATGAAATATGTATAAAACTGATCCTAAGGCAAGATTAGAAAGACAATGAATGATAGACGGTGCACGAAAGTAAATAGAATATGTTTGGTAATGATAGCATTGTGGGCGAGCTAGCCTCCCCACCAGTGCATAACAATGTACTGATAACCCTACAGTCTGCTTGCAGGATGTAGGAGACGTCGTCGGGTGCGGAGCTTCCCCCGAACGTGCTAAGGCGCGAAGCTATCTCTGGAGCCTTAGAGCGTTGCAAGGAGGTGGAGCACCATATACAGGACATAATGTATCAAAACATCGCCATGAATCATTCCATGTTGTAAGCCATTTGGCACGCCTTTTATGTTTCAGAGAGAGAGAGCTTTAGCGATTTGTAATATCGGCCTAGCGCCGCTTGTAAACTTCTTGAATATCAATAAAGAGTTGAATTCGCTGTTTGCAAAAACAAAAGTATAATCTTTATTTCACAAACTTTGTAAAGAATATTACAAGAATTCTGGGAAAGTACAACTATAGGAATCCGATCTGAATGACGATCGCTTTATCCCTTGGACGATGTGAACTTTGAAGACTTGAATCTCTGAAGAACGCAGCAGCACTTGGACAAAAACTCTGATCTCTCTTGATCTTGTCCGTCCTCCTTTGAAATGGAAACGAAACTCTATTTATAGAGTTCTGAAATAACTGTTTTGGGGCAGTTATTCTGAAGTGCGCCTGGTTGAAGTGCGCCTGATTTGGGCACGTTTGGCCAGACTGCGCCTGTTCTGCATTCAGTTGTCACGAACGTGTACTAACTGCTTTAGACACATGGCATTGTTTGATTGAGACGCATTTGGTCGTGTGCAATTAGTGGGACACGTGTTGGACATGTAGAATGGCAGTTAGGCGTTGAAATGGTCAAAACGCGCCTGCTTTTAGGGACACATGGCAGGCTCTGATTTGATGTGTTATTGAACTGCGTCTGTTTCACTTGAGAAGTGGACGCAATCTACGAAGTGTGCTTGATATAGTCAAAAGTAGGCGCAGTCTGTAGATAGCGCCTGATTCTTCGAAGTAGGTGTGATCTGTCTAGACAGCTGTCATATCTTCTTCGGGCGCCGCGCCATCAGAGGAATGATAGCGTCGCCTTGATCTTCGTGTTTGTCAGGTAATGATGACTCCACGTCAGCTAAGCGCAGTTTGTGAAGTGCGCCTCTGTGATGCATAAATAGGCGTGTTCTGTGTTTGTTGATGAAGTAGGCGCCATTTGTTTGTAGGCGCATTCTGATTAATCTGTTGAACTTAACTTAGGCGCGGTTTGATTTTTTGGACCTACAAGACCCCCTTCAAAGTTTTCGAATTTTGAATTTTTCAAAAGTTCGAAATACTTTGAATTTCCATATGACCAAGTCAAACCGCGCTTGATATTTGAAGAAGTTGCGCAGTTTAAGGCGAGAACGGATCTTCAGGCTGAATAGGCGCAATCTGTTTAGGCGCGTTTCGTTGTAGCTGTTCGAAAACTATAAATAGCCCACAAAATCCTTCGTAAACCCTTTATTGTCTTCAAGAGTGAAATTTTTTCGAGTTTTCTTTTCTGATTTTCTTTCTTCTCCGACGAGCTTTTCAAATCAACTCCGATGGCGCCTCGACGTTCGGATAAGGGGAAAGAACCCGCTCCAATTGAATCTTCAAAGAAATCCAAGAAGGCCATGCCGCATCCCATGGTTGAATCGCGCGGTTCTCTTCAAATCCGAGAGCCTGGACAAATTCGTGTTTCTCGACACGAAACTGCACATCCGGCCATTAATGGTGGGTCATAGGAACGTACACTGGCTCTTCTTAGGGCTCAGTTGTATTCGCCAACTCTTTTTAGGGTTTGGTGATTCTCTAAACTTCATGTTTATGAAGTTTAAACATTCCACCAAATAGCGCCTAGAAAATTAGACTCTGTTTGTTCGATCGCGCCTAGTAACAAAGCTAGGCGCTATCGGATATAGCTTTGTCTGATAAAACAGGCGCTGTTTGTTGTTGAATGAAAGCTAGGCATAATCTGCCCTATTTGACAGAAAACTAGGCACAGTCTGCCCAGATTCATGAATTAGGCACAATTTAATCTAGTTGGCTGAAAACTAGGCGCAGTCTGTCTTTAAGCAGTCAACTAGGCGCAATCTGATAACTTTGATGTGATGTTGCTCTTTTCTGTTTTGCAGTTGATATCAGGGAAGATCCCAACTTCGAGATCTTCCAAGGAACTATGTCTGAACCTGAATTCAAAGAGGACTTGTCACACGTTAAGTTCCCTCATTATGAACTACCAGAGTCTCGAAGAGCAATCCTGACTACTCAGGATAATGAGACACTTCTGTGTTTGATGAACGGCCAGCCCTTACAGTCACTGGATGCAGCTATCCACAAGAAACCACTCTTCTTGTTTGGAGATGCCTTTGGCAGGGAATCTCAGCCAAAACAGCGGGTGGAAGAGAGGATTTTTAAGAAAGGTGAAAAGACTATATATTTGCCAGATATGCTTAGGAGTTTACCTCTTTCCAGATATGAGTTTGCCAGTTATCCCCGCCAAATGGCGTGGGATATCACTCCCGTTCAGCAGGCTCGGGTGGGCAAAATATGTTATAAAAAGGTGAACAACAGAGATATCTTCTATAGTTCATCTGATATTTACGCAACTCATCTTAGGGGTTTGAAACCAGGTTGCATCCCTCCCGAGAATTCATCTCGTCTATTACCAGTGAGAATACCAATTTTTGCAAATGAGTTTGCTAGAAAAGGTAGGTATTATACTGATAACACCTTAAGGATGCAAGGTTTAGTCGACCCAGATTATAAACGATGGAGCTGCATTGCCAACTGGGTTTTAGAACATTATGAAGAAGAGCTTCTTAATATCAGTCTGTATGAAGCTGTTTATTCTTTAGTACATGGCTTCCCTCCAAATCCACACCTATTCCTTTCACTGATCGAAAGGTACAATTATAGGACGGGAACCTTCATGACCCCAAAAGGAGAAATCGGTTTCGCTCTTCACGAGATGAATCATATCTCCAAGCTGCCTATGGGAAATTTTCCTTATGGGGAGTATGTTCCCACTGAAGATGAATTAAACAGGCTGAAATCTGAAAATGCTGAAATGGTAGAAGTCTTTGATGAGCTGTTATGTCACTATCACATCTGTTGTTGTTATTTTGAAAGCTCAGGCTCCTGCTATCTTACTAAATGGATATCTTATCTCTTCCTCAAACATGATGATGAAGAGAAACAAATTAGTGAGAAGAAAGCTGTTGATCCGCTTACCTTTCAGCGTTTCAATGAGGAAGAGATAAATGAGTTGATGGCAAGGTTTCGCCAAGAAGATATAATAGTTAAAAATGATGAAGATTATCCTCCCCTCAAGATAGGAGATAAAATAGAAAGTTTCATGAGGATGGGATACAGACGTATGTCTAAGAAAGCCCATCTGGCAGGCTTTCTTGCTTTTTGGCTACGAAGGTATGTAGTCCCTGGAGCAAGTGCGGTCGATCGCTTCCATAGAGGTGTTCTTTTTGCTGCAGTCCGCCTAGTGTTCGGTTATCGGATGGATATTTTATCGGCGATGACAAGCCGACTTAATCATAGTCTGCGTTGCTTTGTGGACGGCATGCTAAATAATAAGAAAGATGGCTTTCCACGTACTGAAGTCGCCCATACTTATTTATTTGGGTGGCTTCTAATCCACTGTCCAGTTTTGATGAGCCCTGGCGAAAGAGCTATTGGAGGAAACTTTTTAAGAAAGTATGAAGGGTGTAGATGGAATCACACCTCCTTGATAGATTGCCGGCGAGTATTGAACCGCGGCGATAACTGGGATTTTTATTGTGTTGATCCACCAGCTGGCTACGATTTATTGACAGCTAATATCCTAGATTCAGTGAATACTCTACCAACAGATCCAGCTATATTCAATTGGTTGAAGTCGATTCGACCTTCACACCTCGTACATCGATTTGAAGATGAATGTATTCTTGAACCATATTTGCCTAGCCGTTTTGCACGCCAATTCGGCTATGATCAATTCCATGTAGGGAATGCCACAACATGCCTACAAGGGAAAGGATATTTGATTGATGGCGCCAGGGCTTGGTACTATTATAATGCTAAAAATACGAGGGCCGTTTTCTCAATGCCTGAGAATACAAATCATGGACCGCGAATGTTATTCACCTATTCAAGGTTTTACACTTCGGCCAATACCTTTGTGGAGACTTTTGATTTAGCACATAGCTTCGCTTCTGACAAACGAGCCAAGAAAGGAAAGCCGAGCATTCTTTATAAAGATCCAAATGACGAAGAACCTGCTGACGAACCTTTTGAAATCTCCAGAGATATGAACTTCCTTGAGGAGTTTATTGAACCCTTAAACATTTCTCTCCGAGTAACAAAATCTCCTATGAAGGAGAAGAAGAAAAGAAAAAGTGACAATCCTGTTGCTTCTCCAGATCCAAAGAAAAAGAAGACCACTGCAGAATCCCCTGAAGGAGTTACCACTAGGTCACAATCGAGACAACGGGCAGAAGAATCTGTAAGGAGTGAAGATATAACTCCTACGTCTTTACAGAAACAACAGGGCATTTCTGCTGACCAAGAAAGTCCGGATGTGTCTCGTCAAAGAAGGCCGAATTTGAAGAAAGTGGTTAGTAGAAAATTAAGATTATTGAGTCCGTCTCGTGCTGTATCCATCCTGGCTAGTGCTGCTACTGGGCATATGATGTCTTCCCCTACTCCCATCTCTGGACCAGAACCAATAACTACAGAAGAACCAACAACATCTGATAAAGAGGTTGTGGAAGTAGACACATCTTCTGTGATTGGCCAGCCTTCAACTCTGGCAATTCTTCCTGAAGTGCTTCCAGAAACAGTATCCAAAACTATTCCGGTCGATACATCAGATCATCTTCGAACTCATGTCGATGATCCAATATATTCAGATAGCAAAATGATTGATGCATTACAGGCATGCGCTGAATACCTTGAGGATACTGTTACTGATCCAGAAGCTGAAAATACAAATGAGCCATCTGACGCTCATAAATTGAATGAAGAGAATATTGAGAGCATTGCTAATGAACCATTAGAAAAAGCACATGTCAATATTATGAATACCCCTACTAGAGAAGATCAGCCTTCACTTAGTACTTCCGATGCAGGAAGTAATCGTGCAGAGGAAGTCTCAGAAGAAATGCCAGCTCAAATTCCTCAGGAGGTAACAGTATTGGTGGATACACCATACATACCCGATCCAGGTTAAATTTCTTGAATCCTGTAGATTGTTATCAATGATGATACTTGTTTTTGTAGCATATTGATTCCTTTTCTTTAATAGCTGAAGGTAATGTACACCTATCAGGCGGTTCAGAGGCGGGTAGTAGTCAAGCAATGGTGACATATACTATTCCTGCGATAGGCACCCCTGCTCGAACAATAGATACTGGTAAATTGCTAGTTTATTGTTCTGAACTTCATAACTTTCTTAGAAAATTAACGCAATACGTTAACTTTCAGGAGAACAAATGAGGAGTGTAACTAGCTCGAAAATGGCTCCATTGGAGACTCCTGTCAGAGAAGAGAGCTCTACAGAGATGCCTATACCTGGGCCATCACAAGTCCAGATTGAATTGCCTCAATCAGGTAAAGCTTTAACTTTGTCGACTTTGTAAAATAAAACTTGCTAATGAGAATATTTCGCAGAAGAACCAGTCAAAGCTGCTACAAGCTCTACCACGGCTCCTCCAATAAAGATAACCCAGATACCAAAAGAAAGATCTTCTGAAATTATTGCTTTGACGACGCCATCTGTCGCAACTGAAGTTACTCCAGCCGAGATAGCAGAAACTCCCATCACTTCTGAGGCAAATAGAATCGTTATAAGATCTTATACAAACGCATTCTATCTAACACTCAAGCCGATGGTGGAGAGTGAGAACATTCCTTTCTCCAAAGTCAGGAAATCCGTAAAATATTTGATCAACGGGATTCGTGACCACGGAGATGAAGCTCAGGCCATTTATCAGGAACATATCCTCAATGAGCTTGAAGAAGTGTAGACTGCAATGAAGAATCTATCATCTGGGAATATAGATTCACTAATTGAAGAAGAATGTCAAGCTTTGGCTCGGGAAGCTGAACAGAAGGAAAAAGATATTGAAGCATTTTTGGCAACCTTTGCTCAGTTTACTGCTGATATGGAAACCCAGATTGAAGAAACATCTTCGAAGCTGGAGACCAATGAAGCTGAAATAGCAGAAGTTGACGAAGAAATTGCCAAGCTTCAAGAACGTCTGACTCTGGCGAAGCGGAAAAGGGAAGAGAAGGTTCTCTTAAACAAAGAAACTGCAGATCACCTCGTTGCGCTGAAGCGTCAAAAGGAGCTTAATACCAAGACTCATCATGAAGAGCTGACTGCTCGTTTTGCTAATCTAAAACCCTTTGACTTCGAGTCAACAAGGAATCAAATTAGACAAAGGATTTTGAACTCTCAAAATGAAACGATAGCTGCTTTGAAAAGACGTGTTGCAGAGCTCAGTACCCGGCCTTCTGAATAACTGAATTTTTGTGATGTCTTTCTTTGTTTTGACCAATTGTAATGGACCTTATTTTGAATGAAATGGAATGATATTTTGGATGATTCTATTTACTTGTTACATACCCTATTATAGGAGATAAGCAATATAATGAGAAAACATATTCAGAGGTACAGGACGTGATATATTTTCTTGATGTAGAAAATAACTATATTCTTTATATCTTGCTCAGAGGTAATGTGGACATGGCAAAATATAAATATCGAATATTTGTTAATTCAATAGACAACTTAGTCAGAGGTAATAGGGACGTAACAAGTTGCAATAGAAAATATGTAGAACTCAAAGGTAATATGGACGTGAATTCTTTTTTTTTTATGACAATGATGATATGATGAACGGTTGAAAATGAACCGTCAAAATGAATGATTCATCAAAAATGTCTGCTGGGGATTTTAATGAATGAACCTTTAGATTCATCGAAGGGGGGTGAACAGTCACCTTGATTCACGAAGAGTCAGTAGACTAGTATAAATAGTACAGGACTCATGAAGAATTTTATCACTGCCTTCAACAGGAAAGATGTCTTCCAACAACATATCTAAGGAGACTGAAGTCGTGCCGAAAACCGAGAGCGTCACCGGGGAACTTTCTGCTGGAACGGAGAAGGGCGAAGGGTCGTCTGCACCCAAGCCTCTCGTCGACTCAGTCTTATCGGATCAAAAGGAGATGGGTGAAGGCTCCTCTGTACCAAAGCCTTCACAGGATATCCTCGACTTTCTGATAGAGCCGGGGAAGACGGCGGAAGAAGAGGCAAAGAGGATAGCTTTCCTCAAATTCTTGCTGAGTTCAGACAAAGATGTCTTCGACTCCTTTGCTAATTTTGCTTGTGAGAAGGAGGGGCTTGACCCTCGTCCTAAGTTTGATAGGGATGATAGCTATCTCCCTTAATGTAATGTAATATCTTCTTTAAAAAATAAAAAGAAATTTTATTTACATTGTCTGTCAAGAAATCTTTACCCATTTATACATAGTATTTCTTAAGAAATTTGCCATTGATAGGCATCATAGCTATTCTGCCATCCATCTCTGCTAACTGGTAGGCACCATTGGAAAACACTTTATTTACAACAAAAGGACCTTCCCACTTGGCATCGAACTTGCCTTTACTCATGTGAGTCATAGTCATAGGACGTCTGACTGTAAGAACCAAGTCACCTTTTTGAAATGTTCGTACTTTAACTTTGCGATTAAAGGCTTTTGAGATACGGGCCTGGTATAACTCAATGTGCTGTTGAGCCAAAAGCCTCTTTTCATCAAGTGCCTCCAATTCTTGCAATCGAAGTAGATCGTTGTTCTCCGTTGTAAGTTCATTGGCAATGGCTATCCGCAGAGACGGGATTTGAATTTCCAGTAGCAGAACTGCTTCACAACCATACACCAAGGAGAAAGGTGTACAGCCGGTAGGATTGCGAACTGTAGTGCGATAAGCCCATAAACATTCGCCAAGCTTCTCACTCCAATTCCGTTTGTTTGTGGATACAAACTTCTTAAGGAGTTTAATGATGGTTTTGTTGAAAGCTTCAGCTAAACCATTTGCTGCAGGGTTATAGGCTGTCGAAGCAACATTGTCGATGCGATGATCGTCACAGAACCGAGTGAACTTTTGACTAATGAACTGAGGTCCATTGTCATGAATGATTCGCTGCGGTACACCAAACCTGTATATCACATGGTGTTTGATGAAGTTGATGACACTGCTGGTTTTGACTTCAGCCAGAGGTATGGCCTCAGCCCACTTAGAGAAGTAGTCTGTGATGGCCAGGATAAACCGGTGCCCTTTAGAAGAAGGAGGGTTAATTGGGCCTATGATATCCATGCCCCAAGCTTCAAAAGGCCAAGAAGCAGCCGTAGGATGTAGAAATTCTGATGGTCGATGAATGAAATCTGCATGAATCTGACATGCTCTGCATTTCTTTGAGAATTCAATAGCATCGAAAACCATAGAAGGCCAGTAATAGCCCATACGACGAATACGATCTTGCAATTTAGGACCGGGTTGATGCGCTCCACAAACACCATCATGAGCTTCACGTAGTATTTGTTTTGCTTTATTACCAGCAAGACAACGTAATAGTAGACCATCATAAGTTCGTCGGTAGAGAGTTTTTGTTATATGATTATAATAGAAACGGAGAGATCGTCTTCGAATGCTGGTGGCCTCTTTGGGATCCTCAGGCAATATTCCATAAATTGCAAAATCAATGAAAGGAGTTCTCCAATCTTCATTAATGATATTGACCTCAGCAGAATTACTAAACTCAATATTGTGATTATTTTCAATACAAAATAACTCTCTATTGGAAATAACAACCAATTGCTGTCTTTGGACAGGAATCGCCAAGACAGCTGCAAGGTTTGCTAGAGCATCTGCTTCGGTATTGTAAGCCCGACGAACGTATTCAATATAGAAAGCTTTGAAGGAAATGGCCATAGCAATGGCTGCTTCATGATACGGAATCAAATCTTGATGACGAACTTCATATATTCCTCTAACCTGGTTAACAACCAGTTTAGAGTCACCGTATACTTCAAGATATTGGATGTCTAATTGTTTAGCCAGTTGAAGGTCGATAAGCAAAGCATTATACTCTGCAACATTGTTGGAACAAGGCTCATCCAAAGAATAAGCCCGTTGAATAGTTAATCCTTCTGGCAAAACGAGCACAATTCCTACTCCTGCTATAATAATCCCATTTGGTCCAATTCTGGAAGCTCCGTCAAAGAATAGACGCCATGTGGGAAATTCTTCCGAGATCAGATTTGTTTCAAGCATCTCATCAGGAATCTCGTCGTAGAGTTTAGAAGTCTCAGAAACAGGATGAGCAGCTAAGAAGTCAGCAAGGGCTTGTCCTTTAACTGACTTTTGAGGTACGTAAATCATGTCGTATTGGGCAAGTAAGATAGCCCATGTAGCCAGCCTTGAATTGAGAGTGCTGGGCTTCTTAATGAGTACCCGTAGAGGGTTAATTCGGGAGATGACATGGATTATTTGACCAATTATATAGTGTCTTGTCTTTTGTACAGCGAACATTAAGGCTAAACATTCTTTCTCAACCATGCTATATCGATGTTCGGCACCGATCATAGTACGACTGAGATAGTAGATAGCCTGTTCATGTCCTTCTTTGTTCTTTTGGGCAAGTAAAGCACCCAATGAGTGATCCATTGCTCTGACATACATTAAAAAAGGTATGTCGGAGATTGGTGGCACCAAGACTGGTGGGCTCATAAGATATTGTTTTATGTCATCAAATGCTTGTTGACATTCTTCGGTCCAAACGAAAGATACACCTTTCTTCATGAGTTGTGTAAACGGTCTGCATCGTCCAGATAAATTTGAAATGAATCTCCTGATGTACGCAAGTCGACCTTGAAATCCTCGTAGCTCTTTTAGGTTGCGTGGAGGACGCATCTAGCGAATGGCTTTGATCTTCTCAGGATCTACGTGTATACCTTTAGAGGTAATAACGAAGCCGAGAAATTTACCACTAGAGACACCCAAGAATGATTTGGTGGGATTCATTTTGAGTTGATGTTGACGCATGAGATTGAAGATAGTTCTCAGGTCTTGAATGTGATCTTCCTTCAGACGACTTTTGACAGCAATATCATCAACATAGCATTCAACAGTCTTTCTCAAATGATCTCGAAAGATAGTGCTCATGGCTCGTTGATAAGTTGCACCGGCGTTCTTGAGACCAAATGGCATCACAGTGTAGCAATAAACTCCTCGAGGAGTACGAAAAGAAGTATGCTTTTCATCGTCAGGATTCATCTTGATTTGATTATATCCAGAGAATCCATCCATAAAAGATAACCTCTCGAACCTACAGGTATTGTCAATCATGACATCAGTGATTGGGAGGGGAAACTCATCCTTTGGACAAGCGTCGTTCAGATCCCGAAAATCAATGCAGACTCTGATTTTCCCAGTCTTCTTCAAAACTGGAACAACATTAGCAACCCAGTCTGGATGTTGCTCTTCACGAATAAAGCCACAAGCGATGAGCTTTCGAACTTCTTCATCAATTGCATCCATCATTTCAGGTTTGAAGCGTCGTTGTTGTTGTTTAACAGGTTTCGCATTAGGTAATATATTCAGCTTGTGCGTAGCAATTTTGGGATCTAAACCTGGCATGTCTTCGTAGCTCCAAGCAAAGACATCAATATATTCGCGAATGAGAAGAATCAACTCCTGCTTATCATCTTCGGGGAGATTCTTACTAATAAATATAGGACGGGATATACCGTTTTCTCCTACATCAATCTGGATTAGTTGATCTTCAGTAGGTGGTTCTCGTTTTTCAAACCGGAGCTTCCACTGATTGTCCATCTTTTGTACCCAAGGATCAGTTTCAGGGTTTTCTTCGAAGTCATCATCAGTAGCATCGTTGTTGATATCTGGAAATTCAACTGAGACCATGTTGGAGGATATGGCAATACGATGTACGTGACCAATGCTAGTGTCAGAATCCCATGAAACTGTATCAGAAGAAACAGTGCGTTCATCATCATCGGATTCAATTATCTTAGGAGCTGTAACCATAGCAGGAAATGTAAATACATAACCAAGGCCGAGTTTATTCTTCTTGCTAGTAACATGAATAGGGGTTCGTCTCCCTCTTCCATAGTTGAGTCCACTCTTGAAATCATATCCCATTTTACGAATGATCTCTTTAGACTGAGTGCTGTAACGACGGAGTTGTAAATGTCCCATGTCATCGTTTTTGCAGTCTTCGGTATAAGAAAACTTTTGTTCTGGCCCTCTAATAAAGATTATTGGACTTTCGTCAGCTTTTCGAGCAGGAACTATAAAGTATGAACTATCCGTTGATTCCAATGATACATCTGTTTGGTAAGATTGTACAACTTCAATTGTGAGTGGCTTCAACCTATCTAACATATTTAAGTAACACTCAGCATGATATAACACATCAGTATACTGTAAAGGAGATGCATCTTTATTGATATTTACAACAGTGTTTACAGTAGGACCTTTAGCCTTAGCAGGCTTAGTCAAATTGATAACAAGAGGGGGAGAAGAAGAACGAGGAGGAAGAGAAGGCTTGTTACGACGAAGGTCGATAACAAATGGCTCAGAAGAGGTGAGCTCCTTTTTTTCTTGGTCAGTCATAGAAATTGTCTTCTTGGCAGGAAGTCGAATGACCAATGGTTCAGCATGCGAAGGCTTAGAGACGCGCCCTTTGACAGGAATCACAAGAGTATCCTGTAACTTTGGTTCTTGTTCCTTTTTGCTAGGAGGAAGATAGATGGTTAGTGGTTCAAAAGAAGAGGGTTGAGAGACGCGCCCTTTAACAGGAATTACAAGAGTGTCTTGAGATTCAATTCCCTGCTCTTCTTCAATGTCTAAAGCCAAGACAACTTTCATGAACTCGTCTTTGTACATGCGAGCATCGTTGCAGTATGCTTCGACGCCCTTGAAAGGATAGAGATCTGCAACTTCTTTTTGGACTTCTCCTTTGTCATCAACATATTTGAAACATTGATGAAGAGTTGATGGCACAATATTATGCTCATGAAGGAATGGTCTTCCCAGAAGAGCATTGTAGGAACAACCATGGTTATCAATGATGTAAAAGGTAACCTTTGTACGAAGATTGCCTATTTGGAATTTTAGGCGAATCTTGCCCAGAGGTTCACTTCTTCCTTGATTGAACCCCAAAATAGTAGTGATTGTGCCAGTAAGACTGCGTACGGGAATTTTCAAAGCATCTAACATTGTTTTAGGCATAATGCTGAGTGCAGAGCCTGGATCTATCAGGATACGATCGACCTTCATGGTATCAACGTACCCTGTGAAATACAAAGGGCAATCATGTCGATTATCTTCCAGGAGCATGTCATCTTGTGTGAAGGTAATATTTGGAATTAATTCCAACACGCTATGACAATGGAGACAAGAGAGAGGCTCTTTCTCCGGCTTCTTCAGAATTTTAAGACAATTTTCTGCCTGCAACAAAGCTTCACTTAACGTCTCTCGAGTTTCCTTAGAGAGGCGCAAGAGCTCGAATATTGACAATCTGGCAGGAGTATTGGACAGTTGAGCCAGTATGTCAAAGTTATACGGCTTCTCGAGTCCGAGAGAAGTGGACTTTTTGAGAGCTTTATCGAAACGAACCGGTTGTTTCCCTTTATCAGTAACTGCCGGTTTAGCAGGAGGAGGAGTTGGATTAGTTGAAGATGAAGATGGTTGAGTTTCAGGAGGCGTGCCAGGAGTGGAAGATGAAGCTGGAGTTTCCTGATTTTCTGGGTATTCCCGTAAATAGGGTTTACCAGACCTGGTACCCAATAAGATCTCTTCTTCATTTAATGGTTCAAGAGAAACCATATTACAACTTTTAAACTTGCCTTTGGAATTTTTCTTTTGTTTAGATGAAGAAGAATCGGAGGATTCAAAATCTGAGACCAGATCTGGATGAATCCACATGATTTCCCCTTTAGAAGTAGATAAAGGGACTAGTCCTTCATTTCGAAAAGGTGGAAGGTTTACAAGCTCGAGAGTGGTTCGAGGAATGGGAACTACACCATCTTCTATCTGCATTGGTGGAAATTCGCTGAACTGAACAGAGACGACATCAGCCGTCACCGTCTTTTCATCTTGTTCGAGGGTTACTGCTCCGGATTTGATCATCTCTTGTATTTTTCCTTTAAGCACATAACATGCTCGAGTAGGATGTCCGATAAATCTGTGGTAAACACAATACTTAGGATGATCAGTCTTACCAACCTCTTCCGGCCTTTTAGGGTCGGGTAATTGCAGTTTGTTGCTTTTTGTAAGACATTCAAAGATACCCATGATGTCATCTTCATCGAAAGAGTATTCTTCTTTAGGACGTGGTGCTCTTTGAGTTGTTGTGATGGAATAGGTGCAGATTGAGCAACATTGACAGCCAGTGCTTCTTTGCTTCTCAAGTCAATGGCCAAAGTTTCTTTAGGAACAGATGTATCTTTGCCTTTTCTATTATTATTCTGGCGATTGTTGTTAGAGTTTGAGCTATGATCGCCTTGGTCAGGATTCATGTGAACCCCCAATGTCTTGAATTTTTCAGCGCTGAGTTCTGCTGCCTTAGCATTGATAATGAAAGAAGGCCAGTCTTGGAATTGAGTTGCCCCTGTCCACATACTGATAATTGGCAAGAGATTATTCTTGCAAGTATCAATTGTAACAGCAGATGGAGTTCCCATTGGCATTTTGAGAGCTTCGCGACGGAACCTCTCGATAAATTGCTCAGCAGGCTCATTATTTCTTTGTTTAATTTTAATGAGGGCTGACATAGTCATGTCATTGACGCCTTCATAAAATTGTTCAAGGAATATCTGTTTGAAACCAGCAAAAGAAGTGATACATCCGTCTGGTAGACTTCGGTACCAGTCATAAGCAGCGCCAGTTAAGCAACTGACGAATACACGAGTAAGAAGGGCATCATTAGGCTGAAGAGGATCAGTCATCAATTCAAAATGATTAATATACTGATTGGGAGATGAAGTACCATCAAACTGCATAATGGTGGGGAATTTGTATTTTGGCGGAAACTGCATTTTCTTCCATTCGGCGGGATAGGGTTGTTTAATGTCCAACCGTTGTAAGCCTTCCCTTTGTGTATAGGCTTCAAATTGATTCCGCAATTGTTCAACAGCATCATTAGCATTCCCTGAAGATTGAGGATTGCTAGATTGATTAGTAATAGCCGGAGGAGGAACCGCATGGTAAGCATCACCCCCAGCACCAGTTTGGCTAAAAGTAACCTGAGCTGGTACTGTGATGTTTGGAAGAGGTGGTACCCCCAGACCAGGGTTCTGAGGAGTGGAAGAAATCAATGGTTCAGGAGTTATGACCGGTGGAGTGTGCTGAGCCATAATAACATCATGCAGTTTAGCCATCATTTCGACCATAGTCTTCAATTGTTCTTCTAGTGCAACAATCCTTTGATTCTGATTGTTAGAACCAGAAGCATCTTATTCTTCAACGACGTATGCTGTCACTTCTCGTGCCATGACAGATGACACAGTTTGTTCAGAGCCATCACTGTCGACAGCAAAGTCTGAATTACCCCCATCATGAGAAGTAGACCGATCACTGTAAGGAAGATTCCTTTGACCGATTGTTTCTTGGCTTCGAGATCGAGTATGCTGGTAAACACCATCATCTGATTCTCTAAGTCGGTCAAGATAGTGCTGGCTAGGTCTCCGGGTCTTTCCGTGCTTGCATTTTCTACCCCCAGAGTCTCTGGAAGTCATGTTGACGGAGGCAAACATTACCTCTTCTTCATCATCACTCTTTTGATCAACAGAAGGAAAAGTCAGACGCTCGAAGACAGAACGTTTGGTTGTTTGGCAACAACATTTGATAACCACCTCGTGAGGATGATTGCAATGATAAACTTGTGATTGTTTGGGAGAACTGGGGGTGATATTCCGTTTCTGCCTGAGATGATCCCGAAGATCAGAGACAATGGGACGAGAAGAAGTAGCAGGGATATACTCATAGATGACATTTGGAACATGATTCCGATTTCGTAAACGTTCGATTCCATGAGTATAAAGAGAGGTACTCATCTGATTGGCGTAATTGTCAGGATTCCTTGCCCCAAAAGGTTGATATTGAGGTAAGTTAATCTTAGCATATTTGCGTTTCACAGAGGTAGGTTTTGATTGGGGATTTTTATTGAGATATGCCCGTAAATCATTTAAACCGCCCCTGAGAACCTCAGTTTGTGAAACTTGTAATTTGCCTTGTTCGAATCGTGAAATCCGCAAATTAGGCAATTCCTGAATATTTGCCTTGGGAGTAGGTAAAATGCCTCTCTGATTAGTACGAGAACCCTTGTTAAGGGGGATATTCGTACTAATAGGTGCAGAGGCACCATCAGTTGGATCCTCCTCGATAAGAATCGAAGAAGACTTGGAAAAGGCCAGAGGACCCTTTCCATTGTTTTGAGATGAAGGGATAGCTAAAGAGCATTTCCCTCTGTTATCTTCCAAGTTTTGCGCTTGGGAAGATTGGGAGAAGACCAAGAGGCCTTTTCCTTTTGATAGAATCGAAGAAGGAGCAGCCAAAGGACTGTCCTCAGCAAACTGTGCCTGTACAGTTTTGGGTTTCTGGATTCTGGAATGATCCGGAGCAGACTGCGCCTGAGCAGACTGCGCCTGAACAGACTGCGCCTGTTTAGTCAGGGCAGCAGATGCATTGGACTGCACCTGGGCAGCAGCAGAAGATTTGACTTGTACCAATTTGGCACAAACTGTGTCAGAAGGAGGTTTGGTGTCAGACTGCGCCTGTTTCCCTAAGGAGAGAACGGACCGCGCCTGATTGCGAGGCAGAGATTGTGATGTTTTGGCATGAACTGTGCCAGAAGATGGGTTGACAGCAGACTGCATCTGGTTCACAGCTCTAGTCTGTTTCCCTAAGGAGAGAACAGACTGTGCCTGGTTGGCATGTTTGGCCGCAGACTGCGCCTGAACAATCTGTTTCCCTAAAGAGGGAACAGACTGCGCCAGGTTGCTAGAGATAGGCACTGGTGTCTTGGAAACAGCAGGTTGTGCCGAAGAAGTGGCAGCGTTCTTCATCAGAGAAGGAGCAGAGTTCTTGGGAGCCCACACCGAGCGAGTCTTGCTCTTGACGGAAGTCGTAGTGCGACGAGGAGGGCTTTGTGCATTAATCATTGCTTCGTAAGCCGTTTGGTCGACTTTCACGACCAAAGTCTTCTGTGTCTTGCCGATAGACGCTGTGTCACATTGAGTTGTCACCTTTTCATCAGAGGAAAAGGTCGTCCCCAGCAGAGTCGCCATTTTGTTTGCAAAAACAAAAGTATAATCTTTATTTCACAAACTTTGTAAAGAATATTATAAGAATTCTGGGAAAGTACAACTATAGGAATCCGATCTGAATGACGATCGCTTTATCCCTTGGACGATGTGAACTTTGAAGACTTGAATCTCTGAAGAACGCAGCAGCACTTGGACAAAAACTCTGATCTCTCTTGATCTTGTCCGTCCTCCTTTGAAATGGAAACGAAACTCTATTTATAGAGTTCTGAAATAACTATTTTGGGGCAGTTATTCTGAAGTGCGCCTGGTTGAAGTGCGCCTGATTTGGGCACGTTTGGCCAGACTGCGCCTGTTCTGCATTCAGTTGTCACGAACGTGTACTAACTGCTTTAGACACGTGGCGTTGTTTGATTGAAACGCATTTGGTCGTGTGCAATTAGTGGGACACGTGTTGGACATGTAGAATGGCAGTTAGGCGTTGAAATGGTCAAAACGCGCCTGCTTTTAGGGACACATGGCAGGCTCTGATTTGATGTGTTATTGAACTGCGTCTGTTTCACTTGAGAAGTGGGCGCAATCTACGAAGTGTGCTTGATATAGTCAAAAGTAGGCGCAGTCTGTAGATAGCGCCTGATTCTTCGAAGTAGGTGTGATCTGTCTAGACAGCTGTCATATCTTCTTCGAGCGCCGTGCCATCAGAGGAATGATAGCGTCGCCTTGATCTTCGTGTTTGTCAGGTAATGATGACTCCACGTCAGCTAAGCGCAGTTTGTGAAGTGCGCCTCTGTGATGCATAAATAGGCGTGTTCTGTGTTTGTTGATGAAGTAGGCGCCATTTGTTTGTAGGCGCATTCTGATTAATCTGTTGAACTTAACTTAGGCGCGGTTTGATTTTTTGGACCTACATTCGCTTCAATTTGTGTTCATTTACTTTCTCTTGTAAATGGGGACACTCTGTGCGACTCTGTGGCCTAGCTCAAATCGGTCGTTTTCGGACTTAGCCTTGCACGGACGCAACCTGGGCCCGTACGGCATCACGCCTTAGCGAGGACGATCGCTTCTGCAGGAGCGGGGCGTGAGAGATTGGTATCAGAGCACGGCTTTACGTCCTTGGACATCATTTTGATTCTCTCAGTTTTGAAAGCTCGATTTTGAAACAAAAGAAGTGGTATGCTCTCTCTCGTTGTGCCTTGGGATGTTCCATACAATAAGTCTAATATTTTCAAAAGCTCGTACGAGTGCTCGGTTGAATGGGATCGATAGGTGAAGGCCTTTGGGCCAAACCACGACGTAATTGAGTTGGAAGAAACCGATGCTAAGAGTTAGCAAACACAAGACGTGCTTGAATAACCTTACGCTGACAATAGCGAACGAGTACACGAGACCGAAGTATAGTTCGAACGGGATAGTTATGCACGCATGCCTTTTAGCTAAGTTGTGCCGCGCGTCGCACACATCGACTTTTTGGTGCAATCGAGTTGCGAGCGATATCAAGTACCACTCGGTCGAGAACGAAGCTACACTTAGACCGTATATCGATAGGAACGCTATCAAACTAACGCTTAGGTGTGCATGGAAGATTGATTTGGATTTTAGGGAACGGGCGAACGCATGATTGAACATATCGAAAGAGAATCGAATGATCATTTGAGGATTTGTAGAATGACTTGACCCCGAGTGGTGTATGTGATAGGTTCGAAGAAGAATAAGAGTGAGTGTCAACGACCAATCGAGTGGCTTGAACCCAGAGTAGTGTATGGACGTTATAGAAAATTGTTCGAGCAAAACTAAAGGATTTACGGCTAGAACAAGCATGTCGACAAGCGATGATATCGCGCAAATCCTAAGAATGAGTAACGCTTAGTTGGTTTCGACTTCGAAAGTCTCAAACGAGATATCGTTCGGACGAATTAAGAATACGTAGTACGAATCATGAAACGAATGGAGGTCTTGGTCGAGGAAATATAGAAGATCGTGCTTGCGATTTTGAATTTAGTTAAATGGATTAAAACTTGTGTTAAGGTAAATTACTCATGGACGAGATCGGGATTAGCACGGTCGGAAGATAGCATGCATAGGAAACGTTGATTTGAAGATACGAGAATGACTAAGGAATTGAAATTGATGTTGCTCGATGAAGAGTTAGCATGCGACAATGTGAATTGAGGAAATTAAGTTGCACGACTTGGAATTCGTTGCAAAAGGAAGATCGTCAGGTTATGTACATCATCGATGGTATTGAGGCGTACCAAAGATCGATGTACGATAACTCGGAGGTACTCTGATTCAATGAATGATGATCGTGTAAGAAGTTATTGTTTTGAAGGATGCTTTGTTGGAAATGAATGTTGGGAATGAGAAAGGAAAGTGACCTGATTGTTCGGTGATAACTACACCGACAACGATCTTGTCATGCGCGAGCGCAACTCCAGTCTCGTACATGCGTCACGTCGGATTTGGGACGATCGTTCCGCGTGAGCGTCGGCATGGTGATTCATGTCCAGCGGGAATGGTCGAACTCAAAATATTATGACATGGCAATTTTGATTGCTTCGACTTGTGGTTTGAAGCGAAGGTAAATTCGAGGATTGTAGGACTTGCGATTGAAGAATGAGAAAACTTAAAGGTTGAGTAGACCTAATCCGTGTATCGAAAATGAGCAAGTATAGACGCAACGCAAGAGTTACGTCCCGATGAGAATAATTATTCTACGGGAATATCGACATGGTGATTCATGTCCACCGTAGATAATCAGACTTGTGTGAGATCGGGGCACGAAATATTGTAAGGCTAGACGACCTTGTGATCGATTACGTGAATTGGATAGGTGAACTGTATCAAAACATACTTAAAGAGATAGATTACGATAATTGCTAATACGGACGCACGATATTAACATGTCGAGGATTTGGTTGAGGATAACCTATCATAGGATGACTTTTCTAACGAGCTCGGACTTGGAACGGAGAATGTGTCGAGGCGAATAGGGTGAACGCTACTTGATGTTTAGAAGTTTGAGTAGAGCAAACTTGGGTAGAAACTCCCATACAAACGAACAAATGGTTTGACCATAGGATTTGGGGCGAGCGTCGTACAACGACCTTGCACGATGAGCCACGGACTTGACTTGTAACTATGACCTTGTGAGCTGACCTAGCGGATAGGCGGACGACCCTATGCCGAGTGATTGAACCGGTGCGATTGACATTAGAGTATCGCCTGGACGGACGATAGAGTTGGGGCAACAAGACTTAGAGTAGGACGAAGAATTGGGAGTGTGCGTGAACGACAACGAGAATGGCCCCAAACGAAGGGAATAATATGAATGGATGATACGCAGGAACGAATGAGCGAGTTTGCCTCCGCTTATGACTCTTGAGTTTGATAAATTTCAACGTGCCTCGTGCGACCATTTCAGTCCCATGACACGTCGAAATAGCAACCAAGTCGAAGAAATGCTTGAATTGAATAAGTACCATCAACTCTAAAATGAATGAAAAGTTATTCAATAAAATCGACCAAACGTATGCAGACACGGAACTTGGAAAGGTATCGAGTATAGTTCGATGCCATCGAGCGATAAAGCCAGTCGATAGGAATCATCTATGATACGTACACGGCATGAGTTAAGGAATGATAGGATGACCTGCACTCAGGAAGTCTCGAGGACGAGACTTGTTTTGAGTGGTTTATTATGTAATGACCCACTCCGCCCTAGCGGAACGTCGATTCAAATGGTAAGTGGAACGACTCAAATGAGCCATCGACCCTAAGAGTTGGCATCGACCTGATGAAGAATCGATACAAGGCTTACATTGTCCCGTCAAAGATGAATCCAGACTTAGACTTTCAAAGGCGCGCTCGGAGTGTTGCTCGGCCGATGTGAACATCGCTAAGGTGGGTCGCTCCGATGAACCCGTCTTTGCTTAGCCTAGACACATAACAATACGGACACTATTGCTAGAATCGCTAGGCGATAACACCGCTCATGTTAATAAATGACTCAACGCACCTAGCTAAGGGAATAATCCCATCTTGTATGCTTGTATAGAATATGGAAATGTGAGAACTCTCGCCACCGCGCTCCACGCTCGTGCTATGTCACAAGCTTACATTTAAGTTCCCTATGCATTCAACAATGAAATAATGAATGGATTACAACAATAAAACGGGAAGACTATCACCATAGTCGTTCCGAGTAGAGTATAGCAACATTAAAAGATTATGGGACCGATGGGTCGCCAAGGCGACTCCCGCAAGGGGGGTTGCATAATGTGTGAATAAAAGAATGAATGGATAAGTGAATAAATGAACCAACGAATGAATGAATGAATACGTGAATGAATCAATGAACGAACAAACAAGTGAAAGAAAGAAAGAAAAGAAAGAATGAATAAAAGATAAGAAAGAAAGGAATGGTTAGCGACAGGTATGACGGGCACGTGCAACGGGGCTCGCTACACGCGCTGCACGGACGCCAACCTGGTCGATAACGTATTATGGCTAAGGGTTAGCCTACGGCTCGGAGACAGCCGTTAAGTTAAAATGACAAACAAAAAGAAAACGAAATGGTCGTGGACAATCCACTAGTATACGGGAGGTGGGAGATATAAGGGATTTCTAGCAGCACTGTCAAAGTGTGAAGGACGTGCCGGTCCGAAAGGAAATCAAAATTTGGCTTACGTACAGGCCTAAGTGCGGGCTTGGCCACCAAGGAACGTAAGGCCTGGTATTTCAAAATACTATCAGGGTGTACCAAGCCACACGCCATGATAGATGAGAAATTACCAAGGGGGAAGACATGTCCAAATTGGCTTGTGATGCCAGCGACCGATGCATATAGATTAAGTG
The DNA here is from genome assembly GCA_029216955.1 of Iris pallida. Classification (NCBI taxonomy): domain Eukaryota; kingdom Viridiplantae; phylum Streptophyta; class Magnoliopsida; order Asparagales; family Iridaceae; genus Iris; species Iris pallida. The sequence continues at coordinate 79,544,567 of JANAVB010003400.1, forward strand.
GGCTTTGCTGGTGGCAATCCATGTGCAAGTCCTTGCATTGAAATTAAAGTAGTTTAAGTTAACTAAATAAAGTACCTTCTGAACAGGCTTGAATATAACACACCAGATAATCGAGAGTACTTCAGCAAAGGAGTTAGAAAATATGCCTACGACGTGCTAGAACCCGAGGCAGGGACACGCCCTTGACATTGAAAGTTCACATGAATCACGTTAAGCTATTTTCTATGAATTGTTGACTAACTTGGTTTACTTTGGACAGGGAAGGCCGGACTGTAAGTATGGGTAAGTCGTGCATGTATCTCCATGCAACACATTGAATTTGGCAACACGAGATAGGTTATGAAATATGCATGAAACTGATCCTAAGGCAAGATTAGAAAGACAATGAATGATAGACGGTGCACGAAAGTAAATAGAACGTGTTTGGTAATGATAGCATTATAGGCGAGCTAGCCTCCCCACCAGTGCATAACAATGTACTGATAACCCCACAGTCTGCTTGCAGGATGTAGGAGACGTCGTCGGGTGTGGAGCTTCCCCCGAACGTGCTAAGGTGCGGAGCTATCTCTGGAGCCTTGGAGCGTTGCAAGGAGCTGGAGCACCATATACAGGACATAATGTATCGGAACATCGCCATGAATTATTCCATGTTATAAGCCACTTGGCAGACCTTTTATGTTTCAGAGAGAGAGAGGGCTTGAGCGATTTGTAATATCGGCCTAGCGCCGCTTGTAAACTTCTTGAATATCAATAAAGAGTTGAATTCGCTTCAATTTGTGTTCATTTACTTTCCGCTGCAAATGGGGACACTCTGTGCGACTCTGTGGCCTAGCTCAAATCGGCCGTTTTCGGACTTAGCCTTGCACGGGCACAACCTGGGCCCGTGCGGCATCACGCATTAGCGAGGACGATCGCTCCTGCGAGAGCGTGGCGTGACAAGACATACCCTAGACTACAACTGGTCTTTTGGTAACATTGATCAGACTCTCCCTTGGAGACATTAATCTTGACTGGCAAGTGGCGACCCTTACCGTAGCTATGGGCCATATTGCTTTTCAAATCGTACCCTATCTTCTAGATTTTACGTCGAGCTTAAGTAGTATAGTGTTGAGTCTACACTGTACCAGTTTTACGTTCTGACTCGCAAGGGATATGGGTCTGAGAGCCTTCCATTAGACCAAAGGTAATGGGCTGGTATTCCTTTTTTCTGGCTGGTACTATGAAGTATGTAACACATATCAAGAGCACTAGGCTTACAGGGTACGAGGATGCAATTTGTGTCTGTAGCAACAATCTTAGATTTTGCTCAACGGCATATACAGCAAGAGAAGAAAAGCAATTTAAAGATGTCCCTTTATTGATAAAATTGGACAAATCGTCCTCTGCAACTACATTATCGAATGCAGAAAAGTAAGGTACAATAATGTTCTTTAGATTACCACCCCTAGTATCTGCGGTTGGCGAAACTGAAGAGGGAAGAGGCGCACTGCACAACTTCATTATAAGGTGTTTGGCTGAGGAATTCTCCTTTACTGGCGGCTTTTCTCTTAACCGAACCACTAACAGAGTTGGAGCCTTCGCTAGAGGCTTGACCATCAGTGTTACTGGGCGTTCTTTTAAGTTCACTTTGATAGACCCTTCAGAGGAGGCCCGAGCTTCTGTCGCATCTTCAACATCCTCACCTGAGTCCTTTGGTGATTTTTTCAGAATAGATGAGATTTCGTGTAGTAAACTTCAACCCCTTTGAAGAGATCGACGTCTGTGAACTCAATCTTTACTACACCGTCGCTATTAACATACTTGAAGCATTGTGTAGGATATACGGCACGATCATGTGCTCATGTATCCAGGGTCTCCCCAGTAAAACATTATAGCAAGAGTGCGTGTCAATGACATAGCAAGTTGCCTTCGTTTTCATATCGTAAATCTAGATTTTTAGGCGGATCATCCCTTCTGGGCAGCTTTTGCTATTATTGAAACCACTAATCATGGTTTGAGCTGGAGACAACTAATGCTTAGAAATCCCTAGAGTATGTAATAAGCGGTAGGAAATGACACTCAAAGACGACCCATGGTTAATATGCATACGATCGACCTTGATGTCATCGATGTATTCTATGCAATACATGGATTGGGCGTGCATATCGTTCTTCAGCAGGATGTCCTGCTGCAAAAATTTGATGCTCGGCATGGTTTCCATCATGTTGTGACATTAAGGACACGCAGCGGGGTCTTCTTTCGGTTGTTGTATTTATCCCAAGTAGGACTCAGCGTGTTTCAACTCCTCACTGAGGTCCTCTCGAGTATTTTAGGAGAGACAAAAAAGCTCGAACAATGACAGTTTGGCTGGAGTGTTGGCCAATTGTGCCAAGATGTCGAAATTATAGGGCCTAATAAGCCCCATCGTAATTTTTTTTTTGAGGGATTTTTCAAACCGCCCATCATTCTGTTTTTGCTTATCCGCTGTTGGCGGTTGGGACGAGCCAGGTTCAGATGAGCTGGGATTTACAGACGTCGAAGCTGGTGATGCCTCTTTTCCAAAGGCTTGATCATAGTTACGTAAGTAATCCAGACCAGTCCTAGTTGCTTCCTTCCTTTCTTTATTAGGTGCGGAGGAGACCGTATTGTAGGATTTGACCTTATTCCGTTTGACCTTGCTCACAAGACATACGACAAGCTGGGTTAGGTCCTCGGTAAGGTCAGGGTGCACCCACATGACCTCTCCTCGAGGTGTTTTGATAGGTACTAGCCCCGATGTTTGAGCCATCGGGAGGTTGATGACCTCTATAAGAGTATTGAGGATTGCGACGACCACATCTTGTGCCTCCGTTGGTAGGAAATTATCGAATTAGAGGCTCACCATGTTGGCAGAGACCACCTTTTCTTCAAAGTCCAATGAAAGAACATTTGCATCGACCAGTCTCTATATGTGGTTCTCCAGGATGTAGTAATCCTGAGTCGCGTGGTAGACGTATCGGTGATAATGACAAAATTTATGATCCCCCACCTTGTCTACCTCGTTAGGACGCCTGGGAGGTAGAAGTTGGAGCTTTTTTCCCTTGAGGAGTACATTGAATAAGTATAATGCGTCCTCAACTTTGAAAAAATAGTTCCCCTTTCGTATCGGGGGTCTCTCAGGCTTCTAAGCAGGACCTGCACCCCGACTGAGGCTTACGATCATAACCTGCTTTGCTTTGGACTTTCGATCATTGTCGTTTGAAGCCCTGGTGGACCTCCTACCTTTTTCATTAGGAAAGCTCATTCCCAGTCTGTATGACTGGAGGAACCAATCCAGAGTTTTGTTACAGGTAACAAGACTTTCCGACAAGTGTCCATCAAGACAGAATCGAGAACACCTGGCCGTAGTCTCAGTATAGCTTGCCGGAACTGTTCTATGTAGTCTCGAGCAGACTCCTTGTCTTTCTGAGTGGCATCCAACAGGGTGGACATTGTCATGTCCATTCCCGGTTCATAAAATCAAGACAGGAACAGGTGCTGAAGATCGTCATAGGTCGACACGCAATTGTTTGGCAGACTACAGAACCATTCGTAGGTGACTCCTTTCAAGGCCCCAATGAAGGGATTTAAGAGGAGAGCATCATTTTTTGGTATATGCCCCGTCATAGTTTAAAAAATGATTTAGATGTTGACGGGGAGATCCTCGCCCATGAAAGGAATAATGGACAAAGGCTTGTATTTAGGAGGATAGATAACCTTATTATATTCAATAGGAAAAAGGGTGACTGAGTCCCATCTTTTGTCGAGATTCTAGTTTAACTTTGGCGTTGGCTCGAGCTCGGAGATCCCGGATGGCTTTAGGAACTTCCTTCGACATTGCTGGCATAGATGCTTACGACATGGTATGATTATTGGCTGCAGGTGGTAATGTCGCATGATGACTTGTAGTCGAGTGATTGGGGGGATTGGATTACCTGGCTCTGAATCTTGAACTTGCAGTTGTGACGAAATATGGGCTGCTTTTAGCTCAGCAACCGTCTTTGTTAAGAGTGTCACGCTAGCGTTCATAGTGTACATCATTTTTTCGAGCATTTCGAAGCATCGGGTGTCCTGGGATCTCAGTTCATCACTTGACATGTGTGATGGCATGATACGGGTGCGAGCAGGTTGCTCGCTCTCTGTCCCTAATTTCTATGCTTCGCTGTCGGCGGTGTAAGCAATCATCTGGGAGTAGTCATAAAGATCGAGGTTCGCATCATCCTCGGTCTCTAAGGCTTCAGAGGTATACTGGAGATGGGTACCCCCAGCATTTTTTTCCTTACGTTTTTGTAACAATCACTGTCCCTTTGGAACGTGGGGTTGTGGTGCAGTACTGGGAGTTGACTACACCCTACGTCTTGGACATACTGAAGGTTGGTACCCCACCTTGGTTAGTATCAGGTATGAGATACTGACAACCCCTATCTTTCGGGGCCTCGAACAAAAGTTTGGATTTGGACCACGTGCTCTGGAATATCCCAGTTTGGGCACAACCAACTTGATGCCCTTGAATTGGTTCTTCGGCATGATGACCGAAGGATTGGAGTTCTTTTTGTCCAGAGGGGAACTCCTTGTAGCTTGGCATGAGGTGAAGAGTAGCTCCTTCTCGTTATTTGAACGTATCCATTCGTCGAGACACTATCGGCTGGATGTGGTAGACTGTTTCCATTGAAACACGAACTATCTTTTTGGGACTGCTGCTGATTTTGCACAACAGTAATTGATGACTATACTAGCACACGTGTGTCTACCTAAGGGTGTTTCATGTGTAGTATCTGCAATTGTTCTTTTCACTTTGTGTTTGTGATTAACCACGTGGCACAGATCATGAGAAGGAAGGTTCACTTTTATGCCCTATTCAAGCCCCCGGGTAGACCGAGTGCTGTGGCATATGAGTGGAAGGTTATCTGAACCCAGTTCCTGTGCATGCAGCACATTTGGGCATTTAGGGGACTGGATATTGACCTAGCCCTAGCGCAGAGGCACATGGGCAGGACCGATAGAGTTTCCCATCGGAGCATACGTCACAGTCAGAGGCACGTGTCTCATGCCAATTAGTGACGCAGCAGCTGTGGCACGTGTCACGTATGCATCTCGTATTTTTGTCTTGGACTTTGGCCTAAAACATGCATCGTCTTTGTCTTCAAGCACTTGGGACTTATCGCCACCCAAGTGGTACAAGGCGTTGAGTTTGCCTTGGGTCGAATTGTTCCCGTGCCTATTGGCGGGCACGTGTTCTCTTTGCAGCGCTACCTTCTGGGAACGAGCGTTGCATTTCTCAGAGTCATACGCCTTTAAAGGAATAGAGAGTGACGCCGGCGGTGCGCCAGGCGAGAGTTACGTTGGGCCGTGCTGCTCTTCTTCATCATGTTATGGGTAGGCTATACGAGCCTTGGGCACCTACACCTTCTTCATTTTTTTAGGCTTCGACATCCTAGGGAAGGACCCGTACTATCCCCAGAGAGCATTTTCTCGAAGGCTAATTGGTCAAACTTAACGACCAACATCTTTGTAGTGGTTTTAAGCGTAGCCACGTCAGATTGCATCACAGCCTTCTTGTTAGAGGAGAAGGATATCCCCAGCGGAGTCGCCATCTTATTTGCTATTGCTTTATGATGCTATGGAGGAAAGCTTTGAAGGTTGTAAACAAGAATATAATTGGAACTCCTTAACAGGAATCCCCAATTACACTTTATTTTTGATCTGGATCGTGATGGTAGAGGGTTAATTCTTCACTCCATTGACAATCTGACTGTGAGGGAGAATTGCCAGAATTAACTTCACTGGCTAAGGGAACCAGCAAGAACTCTCTTTGGAATGCTCAGGAACTCTTGAGGAAATGGGAGAACTGGAAGGTTTGAATGGAGGAAAGCCCTCCTATTTATTATCGAAAGAAAACATCACTGCACACGCCTGTGGAAGACAGGTGCGTGTATCTCTGATTGCCACATGACACCCTCTAAACAGATTTCAGTTACAATGGCACGCACCCTTCACTACTATGGGGTTGTAGCTGATTGCTATGTGTCATCTTTTTAAGATTTTATTGGATAGGATCTCTTAGCTGTTGAGAACTCGTTCTCTTGGCGTGACTAGGTCGTCGACACATGGCGCGCACCTAGTTCCACTCGTAGCCAACAAGACAAACAAGCCTAGGAATCACTGTCCTAGGTGTCGTGTTGTTCATATTGGAAGAACTGTAGGCGCGGGGGTAGAAGCACACACGCTTTGGGGAGATTCAGGACAACACATGCCTGAGTTTGATCAGGCAGTACGTACCTGAGTTTAATCAGGAAGTACGCGCCTATCTACACTATTTTTAAGGAGAATGAACCTTGACTTTTGTGTTCATTCTTTACACGAGAATCGAAGTATCGAGTTGAAGTTTCGAGAGGAGTTAAGCTCATTAAATACAGCCCCAAGGAGAGAAACTGAGAGGCGTAAGCGTGAATGTAAGGGATTAGGTGTGCATGTATCAGTGAGACGCGAGCAGGAGGAGGGGCGCACCCAAAGTGAGGCATGAGTAGCATAAGTATTCAAGACTTTGGTATCTGTAGCTTGGCCGTCTTTCGTACAAAGATTGAGGCGTTTGGCCCAAGGCTCGAGGGTATAGGTGGCATTTTGCCTAGGTGAGGCAAGGCCATCAAGCTTCTTAAATGAGGCGTGGGTAGCCCAACATCCAGGTAAGGCGCGGACAACCTACTCCGGAACATTGAAGCCGACGCCTTAGCAGGATTGGCCGCTTCCCTGGCGGTCCCAAAATATACTCATCATTTGGTGGACGTAATAGGCCATGAGTTGGTCTGTCCCAAGAATAGCGTCCAATTTGATGAGAGCTATTCTGCCCTGACGGTCGACGAGACATAGGATTAGAGGCTCCCATTTATCGACTTCGCAGTTTATGGCATCTTGCCGGAGAACCCGAAAGAAGCCACTTCTATTAGAAGACGTTCTCTTAGATTCTTCTACGATACAGAAATAAAGATGCTATATCGGTGATCATACAATGGATTACTGCTTCGGTGTCTGTCCAATACAAAAGCCAAAGAAGCTGTACGTAAAGCACATGAGGGCATTTACGGGGCCCATCAGCCGGGCCCGAAATTGCAAGATCGCCTTCGCCGGATGGGCTACTACTGGCCTATGATGGTGGCAGATGCAATAGACTACGCAAGAAAGTGTAAAGCTTGTCAAGTCCGCGCAGATTTCATACACCAACCATCTGAATTCCTATACCCAACGGTGGCATCCTGGCCATTTGAGGCATGGGGAATGGATATCATTGGTCCAATCACCCCAGCTTCATATAGAGGGCACCGCTTCATACTGGCAATTACAGATTACTTCTCCAAATGGGCGGAAGCTGTCCCGCTTGCAGAGGTGAAGACATCAAATGTGATCAGCTTCCTCAAGCATCACGTCATCTATCGCTTCGGACAGCCTCGAAGGATCATCCACGACAATGGTCCGCAGTTCACAAGCCATGCCTTCTATCGGTTTTGCGACAAACACCGAATCTAGAATGTTGCTTCAACACCGTACAATCTGACGGCGAATGGGTTGGCAGAAGCATTCAACAAAACTATAATCAAACTGCTCAAGACGTTCGTGTCTTCCAACAAACGCGACTGGAATGAAAAGCTTGGCGAATGCTTATGGGCATACCGTACTACAGTCCGGACGGCCACCGGAAACACACCATTCTCTCTGGTGTATGGGAGTGAGGCAGTTCTTCTACTGGAGACTCAAATCCCTTCGCTCCGCATCGCCCTCACCTATCGATTGACGACGGATGATAATTATCGTCGTCGGCTACAAGAGTTGGAGGCCGTAGATGAGAAGCGCCTGTTAGCTTAACAACGAATCGAGCTGTATCAAGCAAGCATCTCAGGAGCTTTCAACAAGAAGGTTAAACTCAGAACATTCCAAGTGGGCGATCTCGTTCTGGCAATTCGGAGGCTGATGGTTATGACCCACAAAACCGCCGACAAGTTCCAACCAAAGTGGGAAGGCCCATTTATCATCGAGGCCGTATTCTCCAACGGTGCTTACCGCCTCGCAAAATAAAACGGAGACTTGCTCATGATGCCCGTTAACGGCAAGTTCCTGAGGAAGTATTATGTCTAAACGACATCCTCTGAATCAACCAGATTGTTGAGTTATGTATCCTTAAGTACCGCTGAACTTACACTCTGGTCACTCCAAATGAATCCATATCGCATCTTCTGGGTAGTAAGTCATGTATGATCATACCTCTGAACTTTCTTCCTAAAAAAGCAACTTTCTCATGATCTATTACCCGCACTTTCAGTGCATAAAAAGGGTAACAGATCCACAAAATTCCTGAAACAACCACGTCGATGTCACCTCTGAGTTGTTTCACTTCCATCAAAAAACAAACCACCCCTTACGTAGAACTTCTACGTCCATATTATCTCTGAGTTATTCTATGTACCCTTCATGGAGTCTACTGCTGCCACATCCTCATTACCTCTGAGTAGGAAGACTCCATTGAAGAAACACTTATTTTACCACGTCCTCATTACCTCTGAATAAGTATGTTGGTTTTCTCTCGACTTATTATCTGTATCGAAAACCAGGGTACGCCAAGGATAATAGGCCCACAAATGTCCACAGTTGACCACAAATGTCCACATTTGACCACAAATGTCTACAGTTGACCACAAATGTCCGCAGTTGACCACAAATGTTGTACTAGGTCCCCTAGTGCATGCGCCTCTTTTCTCATTATCACATGCCTTTGGAGCCCAGCTGTTCCATGGCATTCTTTCGCCCAATACCAAGAACTTCTATGTCTCACCACGAAATCGTTCTAGGTATCTCTATCACACTTATTATCCATACCTAAAACCAAGGTATGCCAAAGGTAATAGGTCCACAAAAAGTCCCCCAGTGGGGCGAACATCATAATACCAAAAATACGGTACAAGCACAATAGATAATGAATGATGTAAACATAGTCATTTATTGAATGAAACAAAAGTACTACATGTTCGGGGACCGCATCCCTATCAAAATGAAGAAAAACAACAATGAAAGAAAGAAAAAAAGGCCGACTATGGTTCAGCGACACATAATTCTCTAAGACGTTCCTTCAGCAGGGCCGTCGACCGCTCAAACCGCCGCTTGGCCCGGTGCTCGACCTCCTGGTCAACCGCTCCTCATCCTCTAGAGGCAGCATGTGCCTGCAAGCCATCTTCAAGCCTCTTCAGAGCACGCTCCAAGCCAGCAGATGTCCGGGTGACCTTGTCAGCCTCCTGAATAATTAGCTCCTTATCCGTGCGGGAGACCTCGAGCTCAGATTCCAAGAAAGCCAATTTCCTTTGGAGATCGAGGATCTGCTCCCTCGTATCGATTATCCCGCGAGAGGCGGCCGCTTCTCGAGCAATACAATCCTCTCCCCTGCGGCTCTGCTGATCATACTATAGAGACAGATCGTGGAGGTCCTTTATTATAATTGGCTTGGACGCATCTCGTGTACCCCTTACCTTCTCCATGACAGTTATGAGGAAAGCACGCTCTGATCTATTGCTGAAGACAGATCGACTTGTCGCAGTACTTGAAACTAGGCCACCAGCTGATCCGTCTCTAGCAATTTGGGCTCCAGAAGCTCAACTATCCCTGCCCCACCGGGGAGGGTTCTAAGGAGTTCAATCTGGCCACGGGCGCATTGACGGGCCAAGGCAAAAGAGGTCCGCCTCTCCACTGCAGCCTCAACCCCTCGCTTCAGGTGACGGTAGAAACTGTCAACCACATCCTTTGACGATTCATCCAGAACTTCCGAAGAAGACGGCGTCAAAGGAAGAGTAGCTAGCAGTGTCGAAGAAGATGTACCGGAACTTGATGCCCCTGCCACAAGGGAAACAAGTTCCGAGCGAAAAGACGCTTGAATAGTGGCCAATTCCTCCTCCGCAGCCCGAAGGATTTGGAGACTCGGCAGGGCGGAAAGGTCGACCTCCGGAGCCACATGAACAGAGGAGGGTGCAGGGACCATTTCTCCCTGCCCCGGCCGTTCTGCCGTCTGCTCTCCTTAACTCGATCCAGAAGGAGGTACCTCAATATAAGCTGGAGGAGGAGGAAGCATATTCTCTTCCACCATATCTCCTCTAGCAAACTCTTCCTCGATAATGTCCGTGGTTGGCAGTGAAGGAGCAGGACCTGTATTTCTGGAGAAACCATCAATCTGATTAACCCGAAGGATGTGAAGATAGAGCGAATGAACCTCCTCACTAGTAAAAATTGACTTAGCTTACCAGGGGAGGGTTGCTGGGGCTGAGGTTCGCTCGCAGCCACCGTAGCCTCTTTACCAGCAACATTCGACCCAAATGCAGCTGGGTCAACCGCAGAGGCAGCAGCCGGCTCTGGAGAGTCCCCTTCTCCTAACGCGTACAAGAGAAAAGGAAAATAATTATATCATAGTTCAGAAAAAAAAAGAACTAAAGAAGAAGATGGTAGCAATTCGATTCACCTCCGAAATGGCGTCAACATTATCACGTCTTTCCCTTATGAGCAGCCCACGAGGCTTAACCGCAGCTTATTTTTCGGAGTAAGTTATGCCATCAGCGGACTCACGCCTGCTTCGCTTGCATGAAGGACCAGGCACAACAGGCGACTGATCCGCCACCACCTCATCTGCAGGAGGGAGAGAGTTATCGGAATCATGCTCGTCATCCTCTTTGTCCGCGTTGGTAGACTCCGAGTCCAACACAGCAACCGTGTTTCCCTCTTCTTCCTTGCCTTGGACCCCTTGGGCTTCTCCTCCAAGATAGTACCAACAATGAAGCTGATACTCGGGTCAAAATCAACAGGAGGCTTGTTCGCCATGACATGGTATAAAGCTGCCAAATACAAGATCTCCCCTGACTCTCCAGCATCAGAAACTGAGATGCTGGTACGGGTGTGAACCGTGTTATAATAGTGCCAGGCCCTGATGCCGTCAAGGACGCTATCTTCAAAACCCACGCAAGAGCTGGGACTGTCCAAGAATAGCTGACTATACCCAAACTGTCGCGAGAACCTAATGGACAAGTAAGGCTCCAAGTAGACAGTGTTGCGGTTGCGGTATACCAGGTAGGCAGGACGAATGTTGTGCAACCAAAGGAGCATCTTGTCGATAAGAAGTGGGGAGGCCCAATACCATCAAGATGTACGGCCCTCACTTCCTCAGCAGTAAATTGAGTAACAGACACGAAAAAAGTGTATCTGTCCACTCTCTCCAGCGCCATCCGACAGGCACGTATAGTCTCGTAATCCCAAGGCATACGGCGATACTGGAAGATGAAAGCATCATCAGCAGTTATGCCATCTTCGGGGCCAGGCCTCATCAAAGATGGCAGTACATCAACAGCCACCCCATCAGATAATGATAGGGCAGCTCAATTCGCTCAAAGTCTTTCGTCGTATCACGGGCAATGATCTTAGACGAGAAAGCACGGAGGCCGCGATGTATGCTGCACACCATGGTCGAAAGAAGAGCTAGTCTGGCCCCAAAGACCAACTTTACAGCAGGAAGTATAAAGTTACGGCTGATCCTCTCAATAGAACCAGCCACTCCCGAGACCACGCAGTTCTGCAGCCATATCATCAGGAATCCTGCCAGGAGTGCCTTCTGTGACAGCTGCTGAGTATCCTGATAAAAATAATTAAGGGAGTCAGTTTGACTCCCAAATCTGTCGCTGCTGGTCTTCACCCTCTTGGCGGTCGACACCTGGACCTGAACTGCCTTCCGGGTTTGAGGACATCGGGAAGAAACCCGGCCTACAGCGCTTAGCGTAAAGAGATAACTCAGCCAAGTCTTAGTGTGAGGAAGGTTTCCTTCCGAGCTATTATCCTTTTTCTTGGACATATGCTGACACGTACTATGGTGACATAGTAGTTCCCGGTAGACAGCTACAAAGCCCGGGAACCGTTGCTCCAAATCCTTGAACTCTTCGTTCGTCGGGGTATACACTTCAAAGACTTTATTTCTCCAAGGCAGCTTGGAGACTTCATGCATCTCGTGGAGAGCAAGCCCCATCTCCCCTACGGGTGTAAAGAAAGTCCCCATACGGTGGTTGTACATCTCTAGCAGAGCTATGAGCAATTTTTTGTTTATGGGCAAGCCGTAACAGGTGCCCCGAATAGCATGGTAGAGTCCAATCTCGCGCAGGAGAGTCTCATATTTCTGCGCGATCCACGTCGACAGGTTGGACCACAAAGGAAGGGGGTTTATCCAATTCAGCAGCGACAACCGGCCAACGGGATAGGACCCCTCCCGAGCAAGCTGGTTCAGGAAAGTGTCAGCTTGAGAGAACTTGAAATTGGGACCCTGCACATTCAAGAAATTGCCTGGGGCCAACCCCATCACACAGCGGCTGACTGGTATCCTGCCCGCGTGCACTGACCCCAAGTTATTGTTATAGTGAATTTTGCCCACAAATATTCCATTTCGGCTCGGAGTCAAGGAATCCTCCATCTTTCTGTCCATCGGCAGCATGTTGAACTACGACAGTGGAAAATGACGCTCCATCTGAGGAATATGGATTGCCATCCCGTTGGAAGTAAAACTCCAACTCTCAGATATATCCAGAACTTGGGAGTTCTTTACAGTTAAGGCATCCTCGAAGAGGAACGCAGGTTTCAGGTATTCTCCCCAACAGCCCTGAGTTCATCATCCCCAAGAGAAAGTAGAAGGACTAGTTTTTAATGTCTCTCAGCCTCTCCACAGGTTCGTCTTTGGGAAGCTGGTTCACCACATACTCGACTAAGTGGTCGAACCTCACGCCCACAGCAGATTGGTCGTGACCTATCAAGGGCTCTTCCGCAAGATTGACTGGCAAATTCGCTGAAAAATAACAAAAGAAACAAGTTAGAAGATGGCCAGGGAAAACTTCTTAGTGTTTCCGAGCTTATGCGGCTCTGATTAGGCGGGTCCTTATGCGGCACAATTTAAAGGAGCTTATGCGACTCTATTTTGGGGGGAGGGGGCTCATGCGGCCCAGTTCAAATGAGCTTATGCGGCTCTGTTGAGCGGGTGCTCATGCAGCCCAGTTTAAAAGAGCTTATACGGCTCTGATTTGGTGGGGTCTCATGCGGCACAGTTCGAGGGAGCTTATGCGGTCCTGTTCAAAGGAAGCTTATGCGGCACTATTCGATGGGTCTTCATGCGGCCCAGTTTGCAAAGTGCTTATGCGGCCACAAGACGACTCTCATGCAGCTCAGATATGAGGCATACCCCTACGCGGCTCGGACATGACATGTACATGCGGCACATACAGCACAGTATACGGATTCATCATAATGAACTTGAACAGTTCAATGAAGACGAAGAAGGCCCGTACATAAAACATGCGACGTAGCCAAGATGGCTAGGGTTTTGAGTTCATACAATTTCTCCCAATATTCTTACCATCAATGGCGGGATGAACATCGTAGTGGACTGGGGTCGCCGCAGTCGACGATGAGGCCGCTCCTTTACCCTTCGCCGCAGCATTGGAGGAAGTCTTGGGAGCCATCGATGATCGAAGGAGAAGAAGACGGCAACTAGGGCGAGAAAGGCTTGAACAAGAGAAGAGAGTAAAGAGTCTCTCTCTAAAAATTACTCATATTTATAGGCGGACAGGGGGCACGTGGACCGATAGGCGCTTCGGATTATGTGCTGCCTAGAAGATAAAACTGACTCTTGGGATTTTATCCTCTCTCATGCAAAAAAGAATGCTCAGAATCATAAAGGCAAATCCAAATATTTAATGCTGACTCTTGGGATCCTATCGAAAAGGCGGCTTCAAATTAAAATAAATCAAGAGCAATTAATGAGACGCCTACGTGGCATGAAGGACAGCATGCGGCTAGAGAAGTCTCTGCAGCCAGAGCAGTCTATGCGGCTAGGAAGTCGATGCGCCCAGAGCAGTCCTTGCGGCCAGAGAAGTCTATGCGGCTAGAGCAGTCTATGCGGCTAGAAAGTCTATGCGGCTAGAGCAGTCCATGCGGCCAGAGCAGCCTATGCGGCTAGAAAGTCCTATGCGGCCAGAGAAGTCTATACGGCATGAAGAGCTTACGTGGACATGCTTCTTATTCAAAGTATTTCAATTTATAAATTGAAAACTTTGAAGGGGGTCTTGTAGAAGCATGAAAAAGAATAGTAATTCATATGCGGCCCAGATTCATCATGCGGCTCAAAAGCTTGAAGAGTTTTTTGCGGCTCGAAAATTCCCAAAGAGCCGCATGCGGCTGAGGAATTTTTATGCGGCTCATGAAGAGCCACGTGGCTTCATGCGGCTTAAAATAGGTCGATCACAGCTGGCCATTAAAAGCTCTGACAAAAAGTGACAGTTCTGACGGCTCTGACATAATGAAGAGACGCGTCATGCTCATAAAAAGACGAGAAAATCTCTGAGATAGCCGGCACAGTTCACAAATTCCAAAGAAGTTCTCTATGCGGACCGCCTATGCGATCCTCATGCGGCTCGGTTGTGAGGCCATCCTCATGCGGCTCGGTTGTGGGGGCCACCCTTATGCGGCTCGATTGTGAGGCCACCCTCATGCAGCTCGGTTGTGGGGGACACCCTCATGCAGTTCGGTTGTGAGGCCACCCTCATGCGACTCGGTTGTGAGGCCACCCATATGCGGCTTGGTTGTGGGGCTACCCTCATGCGGCTTGGTTGCGGGAGACACCCTTATGCGGCTCAGTTATGAGGCCACCCTCATGCGGCTCTGCCAGGATGCACAATTCATGCGGCTCACAGCATAATAGAAGTTGGGACACGTGGCAGAAGATTAACTAAGACTTATCCATACGGATTTATTGCAACCAACAAATCATAACAATGCAGATTTATTGCAACCAACACAACGACCCAGATTGATTTCCAATAAACAGATCAAGGTTAATCTTAACCAATCCCCAACCACCAACTTTTCAAGGCACAGTTACAAGGATGTGGCCACACCCCACTCAGCACAAATTCCTATAAATAGCATGAGATTATTTTTTTGTATAGGCACAGAGAGTGTCACATACAGAGGGACACACAGAGACCCAGAGCAATCCGAGCAGAGAGAGAGAGCTTTTCTTCGTCGGAGCCAAGGTTGCATTCGATCGTCCAAGGAGTAAGTCAGAGTTGATATCACTTTCCAGAGCCTCTACCGTCACCCCCAGAATCAAAAACTAAATAATTGTACTTAGATTGCTTTTCCTAGGTTTTGTTCCTAGGCTCTCTTTGTACGAGCGATTTTGTATTGTGAATTAAAGTTCAGTCCTCCCATAAAACTATTTTATTTTTTGATAATCAATGGCAAACAATGATATATTTTGTTTATTAGCTTACTTTATAGACTCATGTTAATCCTTGGAGTCTAATCGGACATGTATGCTAGTGGGCTGCAGACCATGACCCATAGTATTCATTCATGTTTTATATTCTTACTGTGGATTGAGATATAGATTTGCCTTGCCATGATTAGTCACGTGATACCATAGTCCAGACAGCGTTTACGTATTCGAGATGGGCTGGGGTCCGCTCGATACATAGCTGGCTTGCTCACGAGCTCGTGTTCAAAAAGCGGGTGCGGGTCGTGACAGTTCGGTTAGTGAACGTTGCTTTTTGAACTTGGTCCTCCTGCAGTTACGGATCTTATCGAGATTTTCTCATAGAGTTCTGCCTGAATTCTGCCCGAATTCTAATAGAGTTCTGCCTTTAGAAAGGCTATCAATAGAGAAAGATCTTGATCATTTCAACTCACTTATTCACTTTCATCTCTTCTCTCTAAAGCGTACTGCTCTCTTCCAAAGTGTTCAAAGCTTTAATTTTTAAATCCCAAGCCAATTACAATCCTTTGGTCGATTTGCTAGTACGGTACGGTCTACAAGCTTCAGAGCGATTGTAATCAAATGCTTGATTGAAGAAAGACACTTCACAACTGAAGTTGGTCGAGTACTTCGTATCAAATCTCGCATTTGTAGAAGTTGCAAGGACTTCGTATAAAAACTTACGGTAATTTCCAATAGTGGATTCAACTGGAAGCTAGAGTTCTTCTGACTAGAATAATCCTCATAAGAGGAAAACTGGTATACATCGCCGTCTTTGCGTTTGCTTTCTGATCTATGCTTTTACATATATTTACTTGTGATATTTCTCTGTGATCTTGCTGCTAACTTTTTCAATTAATAATATTTTGCTGCCTATTCCATTCACCCCCCGCTAGAGTACTATTGCGCTTTACGATTCGTTCCTACAGATATCATAAACGGAAAATTATCAGAGAATATAGTCGCCTAAAATTCAGTGTGAAGTATCAACTGTATCTGAAACAGTGCCTCGAAGACCTAAATATGAAATATCAATGTCAATTGGTGTTCTAGAAAGATAAACATGCTATACTAGATTAATACTAGGTCTCCAAGTCATTTTATAAACCCCTAAATTTTCAAAAGATTTTTTTATTTGCATAAATAATTATTTTGAACTATTTTGTTGTTTATTCATAAATATAGTCTTAGTCTTGCTTAAATTTTGTTATGCACATTGACTAGACAATATGGCATGGCTAGTGTAGCCACCTGCCCTCACTAGCCTACTAGTTGTAAACCTCCTCAGATTTCTAAAGTTTTATTTAATTATTATACTTTTTATTATTAGGAAAGTTTTTTTTACTTTTCCTACTTTTAGAAATATATTTAAAATTTTAGATTTTATTTAATATATAAAATATATGTAGCAAAATATATTTTCTCCATGACATGGAATGAAAATTTTTCTTTACAAAGAATAATATTTTTGTAGTTATTTTAAATTTATATAATTATCTTGTACGTACTACATATATGGGTACATATATTATACGTATGCATATATGTTTTACATATATGTAAAAGTTTATATTTATGCATGGTTTGTGCCTAATATATAATTTGTAATAGTACTATCTATACATACCTATTATATAGAAACGTTGAATCATTTGCTAAGGATAATATATATATATATATATATATATATATATATATATATATATATATATATATATATATATATATATATATATATATATATATATATATTAACTTTATTAGGAAATAGTTTTGATTTTTACTTTTTGCATAATATATATAACTAATAGAAAAGCCAAGGAATTTCTTTCACGAAAATTTAAATGAATTTCTTGTGAGAGAAACATCTCAAAATCTCAAACGTGCAGGAACCCGGTTGGCAAGAACATCTTTCTCATTTTTTTTGATCAAATCTTCACAGATTTGATTCCCTATGAATCTAATCCTTTCTCTATAAGACAGACCCATGTATATACGAATTTAAATCCAATCGCAAGGAATTAGGATATAATATTGACGTATATATAAGTGATATCAAGATGAGTATATATAAGTGATATCAAAATGAACTTTCGAAAGAAAATAATAATAATAAACCGACACCATCGTGTCTCTCCCCAACCGCTCGACCATGCAAACCCAGCCCGACCTTCGAAGCTTCACTGCGAGTCATCTGCGTCTCCCTGACTCACTGTCGACTGCCTGAACGTGTGCGCGGGCACAGCTAACAGAGCAGCAACAGCTTGTAGTAACAGTAGTAAGCGCCCCTTTGAGGTCAGTAATATTCTCCTTCGTCGCTTAATAATTCTTTGAGCCGTAAAATTGTACGGAGAGTCTAGTTGACCACCTGCAAGACCCTTCAAATGGCTCGATTAGTTTTTTCCATAATTTTTGGTGAAAATTCTTGAAAGATAAAAAAAATCACAAATTTGAAGTTCGATAACTCCTTTAAAATCCTATTTTTAAAAATCTATTCTAACAGATTTATAGACAACATATACGAGATAGAAACCTTACTTTTGGTTTTATTTTTTACTGATTAAATTGTTATTAAAACAATTTCAAAGTTTTAGGAAAAACTAGTTTTTGAACTAAAAAATTTCAATAGTTTTCACCGATAGACGTGCACCCCAACAAACCGAGCAACGTGGTCATGAACCGAAAGCATCGAAAAGTGCGTATCGACTTTGCAGACGTGTGAGATTCGACGAAACTCAATTTTGTTTTGTGTGTGCGACAAAATCGAGGAGTATCGGTCGAGGTACCCTATATAGGCCCCTTTGCAAACTAGCCCACAACTTCGTTCACGTTCGTCATCTCAAGACGAAACTTGCATCACTGGACTTGTGTCATTTTTATGGTACTATGAGCTATATTTGGTTCAATTATGAGAAGGTCGACTGGAACACTATTTTGGTGGGCCCGCAACCCGATCCAATGAGGGAATTTGTGCACGACTTGCCGTAATCCAACTTTGGACATACAGTTGAGTTCATATCATCAAAGTGGACCCGTATACATATAACTTGATGACCTTAGAGATCGTAGGTATTGGCACTCTTTTCAGTGTAAGGCGGGCCAAACGGTAGATACTAATTTGACCTAAAATTACGATTTTGGCCCTGTCTCCAGAATTGGATTTATGGGCAGTCGATCTTAGATATTTATTTATACAAAAATGTTCATGATGTTTATTTAGCATCCAAGGACATTTGCAGAAGTTGGCTTTCATTGCTTCACTATTCTAAAAATTTGAGTTATTAGATATTGCCATTTTATGCACACTACCTCCAGGAAAGATACCCTACCATAATTCTATTTATCTACTTTAGCTCATAATATTACATGCATATCATTTATGTTATTTATTTATTTCTGCAATATAAACTATTTTTCTAAATTTACTTAATACAAATTACAGTTAGTTATGTTTCTTCTTGTTATTTTTATTTTATGCACATTTGACCTAGAAGTAAGAACCTACATTTGATTATGCTGCATTCATTGGCTTCGACATGTGAATGCTACGAGGTCATGAGTCGCATATAGATCTCGGCCTTGCATTTTAGGTGGCCAACGATATGCACAGGTCGTACGATAGGTACAACTATTAATAGAATGCATGATAGGTTGACTTAGCAGTTATTAGAGGTACTGTGTCAAAAATATGACATATATAGGCATGGGATGGGAAGGAGAGTTCCATAGTGTATGGGCTACTATGCACACAACCCTTGTGGCCCTACGCTTCGTCGGAGATGCGGGTTGACGACCCCTTTATTTTACTAATGGCCATTGACGTTCGAGGAACGATTATGTCTTGAGGCCCCTGGTGCCCAAGAGGGGACTATGCCAATCCCATTTTCAGCCAGATAACCCATGTATTGAAGGTTGTTCTTAAATTACATATACATAAACTAGTTTGGTGACCTTATCCTTTAAGTATATGTACTATTTGGTTTATGTACTTATACCTGATCGCGGCTTAGAACAATATTTTGTTGCAAACTAGTGTGCCACACCTTATCCTTATTTGGTTATAGGTGTGGTTCACTACTTCGATGAGAAAATATTGAACCTTATTGTGATCCGGATACTACATCGGAATTATGGCATGGAAAGATACTTCATCATGGATTATGGTGCTATCTCATGTCCTAGTTTGGTTTGGGGGATGGTATGCTAATTCAAGGGTGGAGTATTGGACCATGTTATAATCTGACTAACTTATTATTGAGCAGTTGTTATTCAGTTATATGACATATTCTTTTTGTATCTTGTTATGTCTTTCTGAGGACCTGGTGATTTCTCTAAGTATAGATGGGTAGGACTTCTCGCAGGAATATTGCTCTAGACTAGATTTATCATTCACGATCGAGAGAGTCATACCTTCCAATCATAGTTGCCCCTATTGGGTTGAGGAGCCTATTTAGTTGTCTTTTCTTTTATCTATTTATCTTGGTGGTTGGACTCCGTTTCTCTTTTAGTTTGTTTTAGTGTTGGTAGTGGATTTGTCACTACCTGGCCATTAACTATATTTTGACTTTTACTTTGATTCATGATGAACTATTTCTTCTAAATTTTTTGTGGTTTAAATGTAGAATTACCTGAGACTGTCTATTGTGGTTACTATTTAATCACATTACAACTTATGTGTGTATTTGACATTTCCATATATTGGAGCAAATCTCGTATACATGTAGCTGGCATGCTACGTTCCTAGTCCAAGGTATTTTATGACTGGGCGTTACAAGTTTTTGTGGTGGCCCATACAGGTCAACAAAAATATTGCTTCGGTTACGTCATTGTACCGAGCAAGCCTGCATATAGGATTAGAATCTAGGAATCTCATCCACATATTCGATCTCCTTCCTTGATTCCATTTTCGAACTCTCATTTGACTGCCTTGTTTGCTTCTGACTTGATTCATTTCTACCGTAAATCTTATCTTATTTCCCGTGCTTAATGGAGGTTAGAAAGACTACTCATATTAGGTATATAGGTTCCATCGTTCAATCACCCCATTAGTTAAATTCTTATAAGTTGGGTAGTATGCCTTACAACCTAGCTTCCTTACGACCTACTAATGATGTATAATTAAATGAAACTCATAGGTTTACAAGTCCTTAACCCATATTGTCTACCAAAGCCTTTTTCAAGAAGGTAGTAGGAAAAATATAAAGACACAAACTGGACGAGTATTAAATTTTTGACGAACTTGAACTATTCATACTTTCTTTCATCTTCTCATGTACTGATATTTTTGAAATATTTTGACTAACGTTGCTAATATAGCCTAGTTTTGCACGCTTACTCTTTTATCGAGCTTGTTCAAGGACATATATTTTATTGGGGGGCCCACTTGTCTAATTAGAATCAGGTGTATTATGGTCTGATCAACCTTAATGCACTTGGTTCGCTCTTCATATGATTATTCTACGTGGATCGAAAAATAGTTAACAAATATACTTGCCCTCTAGGATCTCGTCCGTAACTGCCTTGACAACTCTCCTTTGAACTATTCAATCGTCTTGAACCTTGTATTTGTATTCAATCACATCTCCTTGAACTCTTTATTATTTTTGTTCGTCTTCACATATTCCAAAAAATCAAAAACATTCGTGCTGCAGGGTAGATAAACACATAGTATCCCACTTGTTTGTCATACCACCTGTGGACATGATATTACACAAGTGTACCTAGCCATCGGCCAAGCCATGTGACTACAACCACGTTTAAAGTTACTCGTCCTTCCCTCGACACTAGATCTATTATCATGACCTTCTATTCATTTCAAATTTAAAAATGATTAGAATTATTTCTATGATCGTACCCTAAACTATGAGCACCAAGGCTAGTTCACTAGAAGGATATAGGAGATGACTACCCTTATACCTGACCATGCAGCATAATTTAGGCAGATTAGACAAGAGATAAATAGACAAAGGCAAGGGCAATCATTTACCATGGATGTGATAGACTCCTATCTCGAGATTAGGGATCAAGTATGTATTATTCTAGTTATACCATTTTTATTTATTATTTAAGACATGACTTAGCAGTAGAACTACACATTCACTAGCTTAGCCAACATGCATATCATAATACTTCGTATTGTTATGATTTACTAGTATAATGCATGAGCACTACCGTTGACACCGATGGAAACCTTATGACCATAGTCTAGCAAGCTTATCCTGAATAGAAATTTAGAATAGCCGTTAGAAATTCTTATATGACGTGCCTTAAAATTTGTGACCCCCATAAATAATCCTCTTGTGTTATATAAGAATGAATCATTCAAATTTTCGGTACTTGTGTCATCGTAGCATCTTTCTCGCCAACTTGGAAGCGCAACGATGACATACGTAATCGTTACTCCATTGTTCGAAAATTAAGGTACGATCTTTGAACTTGACACATTTCCTCTAATCGGCTAATAAATTAGTAGTTCATAACGTCTATTTCTATCCATATCACTTCATACATGTACCTTGACTTTGATATTTGGAAAACAATATTAGAATTTTCTTTCCAACAAATTTTACACTCACAAACTAGACGAGCCACTCTACGCACATGACATACATGTCCCACACAAACACATCTTCATGTGCTCTATTTCAATTAACTACATGTATGACATATTTTTCCTTAGAACAAACCATAGATGCCCATTTTTCGTTCCATTTGATTTTAACCATGCTATATCGACCCATTCCTTCAAACAAACTGAATACACATGATCCATGCAAGAATACCCTATCTTCTAGAATATAATGTCAGTTTGGATTCCTTCAATAATTATCTCCTCCATCTTTTCAAAAATCGAGTTAGGATTAACATACCTACTCTCCCTTCGTATTTAATCTCGTTCTTCCTTGATATTAAGATTTATTTTAATTTCGAGGTTGAAAATTTTATAAGTTGGGTAGGTGTAAACCCCCAAATTTTCAAAAGATTTTTTATTTTATTTTATATTTGGTTAAATAATTATTTGAAACTATTTGTTATTTATTTATAAATATAGTCTTAGTTGTGCTTAAATTTTGTTACGCACATTGACTAAACAATATGGCATGGCTAGTGCAGTCATATGCCCTGACTAGCCTACTAGCTGTAAACCCCCTCAGATTTATAAAATTTTTATTTAATTATTATATTTTTTATTATTAGGAAAATTTTATTACTTTTCTTACTTTTAGAATTATATTTGTAATTTTAGATCTATTTATTTATATAAATTATATGTAGCAAATACTTTTTTAATGACATAGGAAATGAAAAATTTTAACAAAGAATAATATTTTTTAGTTATTTTAAATTTATATAATTATCTTGCACGTATCACATATATGTATACATATATTATATATACGCATATATGTTTTACATATATGTAAAAGTGTATAATATATATATGCATGGTGTGTGCCCAATATATATTTTGTAATAATGCTATCCACGTATACCTACTATATGGATACATTGAATCATTTGCTAAGGATATACATCTTTACTTTATTAGGAAATACTTTTGATTTTTTACTTATTAGATAATATATATAAGTAATAGGAAAAAAAGCCAACGAATTTCTCTCGCGAGAAATTCAACTGACTTTCTTACAAGAGAAACATCTCAAAATCATCCGCTAGCAGGAGCCCGGTTGGTAAGAAAATCTCTCATTTTTTTGATCAAATCTTCACAGGTTTTTTCCCCTATGAAACTAATCCTTTCTCTCCAAGTTCACCCCAAGTATATTCGAATTTAAATCCAATCCTAATCGGTAATTAGGATTTAACATTGAAGTATATATAAGTGATATTGATATGAACTTTCGAAAAAAAAAAAGAAAATAAACCAAGACCCACCGCATCTCTTTCCAACCGCTCGACCCGATAAATCCAGCCCGACTTTCGCAGCACCACTGCGAGCTGCTTTTGCGCCGCCTCGACTCGTCATCAGTCGCCTGAACGTCGCACGCGAGCAAAACCAACAGAGCAGCAGGCATCCTGTAATTATGTCACCCCCGTTTTCCGTTATCCGTATTTCTAGTATACGTGTACGAAATCCTGACACATATTTTTACTTCTCTTGCCTTGCTAGCTAATTTTGGTTTAATCTTGCTTAGGTTCATCATGGCATATCATGGTTTGACTTGGTTCATTTTGGTTTGGCTTGGTTTATTTCCTTTGGTTTATCATGTTAAACCCCCTCCCATTTAAAGCCCACCAACCTTCTCTCTCCTCCATTACTTCTTCTTCCTCCTTTGTCATTAATTCCTCCACCCACCAAGCTTAGTCAAGTGCAACTTCCTTCATGAAGGAACCCTCCATTTTATTATTCTAATCTCTTCTATGCAACATTCTAAGCTACTTTAGTTCTTGTCATTTTGCATTTTCATGTATATATTTTTGTAGATCTAACTATACACCATTTTGGGGTTTTCTTGGGTTTTGATCTAGCAAACCATCTTGTTTTTGAAAACTAAGAGTTCAATGTGATAGAGAATTTGATTTTACACAACTTTGACTTTTGAAAAGTTAGATTTCATTATTTTTTGACCAAGTTATAAGAGTTGGAAGTTCATGGGTTCCATGACTTGTGCTCTCGGCCAACTTGGAGAAGATGAACAGTGTTTGCACACTGTTGACTGCAAACCTGTGAGCGCATAGCCTAATCATGTGGGCATATAAGGCCATATGGGGGTGCATAGTCATACATGTGGGCGCATGGCCTCCATTGGATGGTTCATGAGCTCCTGACTTGTAATCCTCCATGGCATTCTCATGCTTATGTAGGCGCATAGGTCTGGGAGCATAGCTCACCTTGGAAGTTACATATTTCCAAAGACCCATGTTATGCCAATGGTGGGCGCACAGCTCTCTGACTTGGGCGCATAAGGCCCTGAGACTTGTAGTGCATTCTCTGACTTACCTTTCCCATATATGTAGACGCATAAGTGTGGGTGCATAGACCATAGGCGCATGTTTCCTTGGTGCATACCCTCCATAGCATATGCTTTACATAATAGGTTTAGCCCTAGGCGCATACATGTGGGCGCATGCCACTCTCAGCACATACATTTTGGGTGCATGCTCTTCATGACACCCCATCGACCATTTTGTGCCACCCTTTGCAAATGTCCATAGAGTCCTCATGATCCTTAGTGTAAATTGTGTCCTTGTTTGTACTCTTTACTTGATTAGTCCTATAATGTTATTTTCCGTGCTGCACATGTACTCTGAGTTTTAAACACGATCTTGGTGTGGCACGTACACTCTCTAACCACTCCTTGACAGTGACCTGTTGTGGTGCACTTACATGAACACGATATGACATTATGACTTTACATGATAACTCTTGATAGTGAACCCCCGTGGTGTACTCTTGACAAGTAATTTGACATGATAATTCTTGATGGCGGTCCGTTATGGCGCACCCTTGACAAGTAATCTTGATAAGTAACCTATCATGATATGCTGTTGCGACGGCTAATTTGACTCGATAAGTAACTCTTGTCTTGACACCATGGATGGATGTGCCTGTATAAGATACATATCTCGTCTTGTATCATTTCTAGTACATGAATTCCTGATTTCCACGGTTAGGGATTCGTACTGAATCTGACTAGGATAATGACTAGATTAATTAAATAGTCCATAAAGAGATTCCCAGCTACAGGCAGTCCCGTTATCTGGGCGCTTTAATTGGACTTGTAGCCTGCCGTCGAGTAGGACACATTTACAACACACTGTCATGTGTTGCACCTCTAAGTCACCTAATCCAACTCTCTCAACTTGTGACTGGATAACCTGGATTAAGACTGCAGGGCTTGTGGTTGTTGAAACTGTAGAAGCATGGAAAATGTGTACGGATCACAACTGACCGTATGAGTACTCTGGAACAGATTGACCCGCATAAAGAAGAGCCGTATGACAGAATCAGCATGCCCCCTGCGGCCCATCTTTACCAAACTGATTTTTGAGCCGCAGAAAGAATAGTTACTTATGCGGCCAAGCTGATCGACACTTCTGATAAAGCTGACAAAACTCTGTGAAGATTGGCAAAAATGACAGCTCTGATAGCTCTAACAAACTCTGACACTTTAAAAAAAAGAAAGATAAGACGTGATCAGACAAAATGCCATGTCACTAGTCTGGACATGGCCATGCGGCCAAAAGGACTGCGACCCGAGCCGCATGAGCCTTATGCGGCTAAATCTATATGCTTCATACGGCCAAGAGTGACTGCAATCTGAGCCGCATGAGCCTTATGCGGCTAAATCTATATGCTTCATACGGACAAGAGTGACTGCAATCTGAGCCGCATGAGCCTTATGTGGCCCAGAATATAGAACCTATGCAGCTAAAAAGCCCCCAAGCTACATGCGGACCAAGGAAGACTGTGACTTAAGCCGCATGAGTCTTATGCGGCCCAGCATGGCCAAACACTGAAAGACTTATGCGGCTCAAAATGACTCAAGCAGATTGATCCTATCCTGCGATAGGACACGTGGCAGGTTGACCAAGTCTCAACCACCCAGATTTGCTGCAACGAAATCCCAGCAAGTCGCCAGCTAGCGTCCAAGGAGCGGGTCTTTGTGTGCTGTTGTAGCCACGTGGCCACGCGACCATCCATGCAGCTCAAGATATCTACCACTATAAATAGCAGGGTGCCATACCCCTGCAAAAGGCTGGCAACCTACGAAGGATAATTTCTTCAAGAGCAAGGAACGCGTCAGATAGTCCAAGGAGTAAGGCAGAGTTGCTACACTTTCACGAGCCTCTATCGTCACCTCCCAGAATCAAAACTAAACAATTGCACTTGGATTGTTTCCTAGGATTTCTTTCTAGGTTTTCTCTTGTACAAGCGAGTTTGCAATCAAGTTCAATTCATTTGTAATTTGTTGTGCTTGATATTTAGTAGCAAACATGATGGCGACTCTGCTGGGGACATCCTTCTCTTCTGATGAGAAGTTGTGACGCAACCTGACGCGTCCAATCTCGGCTCTACGCAGCAAATACTCGTGGTTCGATTTGACCAACGAGCATTCGAAGAAATGCTCTCTGAAGGAGCGCCAGCCCATCGTAGAAGCGAGCCAACCCAAAGAGAGCCCGCAGCATGTCGAAGCGTAAAACTATTGCCCCTGACCAGGTTCTCGAAGAAGCCCATTCTGCGACCCAAAACAGTGATCAAGACTCTCCTACGGCCTTGCTTCCGACCGCAGATAACCCCACTGTCCCCAAATCCAGCAAAGGAAAACACTACGATGCTGAGTTTTTGGGGGCACAAGGGAAATCCATGCGGATGAAGAAAAGGCCGCATAAGAGAGATGGGCAGAGGACTCATGCGGCAGCTGACTCTGGCCGTCGGCAGATGGCCTATATGGTAGCCAACTCTGGCCGCAAGCAGATGGCCCATGCGGCAGCTAACTCTGGCGGCAGACAGATCGCCCATACGGAAGCCAACTCTGGCCGTTGGGAGATCGCCCATGCGGCAGCCAACTCTGGCCACAGGCAGATGGCCCATGCGGTAGCCAGTCCTGGCCATAGATAGGGTGTCTTATGCGGCCCTGTCAGAAGCTCTGTGTTCGACAGTCTCTCATGCGGGCCCGACTCTATGCGACCCATTAAGAATGTGGGATGTATCAATCTGGACTCTTTTTACTATGCGTCTTCGGGTGCTAAGTCAAAGAAGTCTAGGGCAGTGCGGGCCCAACAAGCCCAGTCAACTGTCCAAGTTGCTGACCGTCAACGGGCACCGTTAATTGTTATACGGGCTCCTGATGGAAAGTTGTACAGAACCACCCGCGTCCAGTCCCCCAGGGCTAACGGACAGGGTGGGTCTCAAAAATCTCCCTCAAACGATCGAGAGCAAGTGCTTTTACTAGCCTCAGATCAGGGAGCAAACATGATACCTACGCACCCGGGTGCTCGGATACCCGAGTCCACAAATTGGATGCAAAGGTATTTTAGCCTGCAATCGACTTGCGAGAGGTGATTGCTCACAAACGCAAGAAGAAAGTAGCAACCTTGGCATGTGATGAGCCCCTCCCGGGACGTCATTACACCCAAGTCATCATCAACTGCTGCTACGATAAGTCGACAGCACCTGAAGATCGGTAGTCCATTTTCCAACGACTGCACCAGCCAGCACCTTTCCAACAACAACTTGAGAAACAGGTACAAATCCAGGGAGACAAGGAATTTCCTTTCGCCTCCTGTAATTCAACCCGGAAGGTTCTTTCTGGCAAGGGGGAAATAAGACAGGCTCTTCCAGCCCGACAATTTCTGCCAGTATTGCAAGAAAACTCTCGTCTGGAGGACTGCCACCGACAACCACAGGGGGTGTCTACCTAGGCACTCGATCCAAAAAGAAGCTGTGAACACCTGGAGGTGCATCCTTGACCTCCATAGAGGTAGATGAGACCAGGGGTAGCAGTCCCCTCAAAGTATGCGATAACTCGGTGTTCCAAGAGCATACACAGGAGGTAGCGATCCACTGGAATTAGGCGACAGACGTGCACGTCCCTAAGGATGACCGCCTTCACCAAGACTATGCGGCTTCCTGCACAGGTGGTAGCACCTCTTCCGAGTCCGAGGAGGAAGACATTCCGACATTCTCCGACGATTTCTCGATACGGGGGTACGACACAGATAGCAGCTCTGCTACGATCCCTTCCACCTCTACCCACGTGAGGACAGTCTTTATGGCCGACGATGATCATGAAGCGCCTACTGACTGACAACGTCTAGAAGTACTTGAAGCCATGCTTCTGTCCTTGGTCAAGTCAGTAGACGAAATCAAAGCTATCTTGCCGACTCAACCAGCAAGGACGCCTGGACAAACAAGCTTGGGACCCGCAGTCAATGCGGACTCCAACACAACCGCTCCTCCTTTGGGTGACAATCCTCTTGGAGAATCCGCTCCTTCAGCCACAAATGAAGCGAGGGAAGCAAGGAGCAAAGTCCAGGAGCTTCGGGCAATGTTCAATGCTCGAGACCCCTCCCGGGACCTGAGGATACGGCAGCCGTATCCCGTTGCATGGAGAGATATGCCTTTTCTACCACGGTACAAGCCATTTCATATTGATTCGTATGACAGGAAGACCTCTGCTAGTCGGTACATGACTTATTTCGAGGTCACAACCGACCACTTGCCACATAGTGACGCCATCCTCACATGATTATTCATTGGAGCATTGGAGGGGATCGCGTTCGACTGGTATCGCAACCTTCCGGACAACTGCATCCATTCTTTTGACGGCTTCAAGCACATGTTCATAGAGAGATTCTATAAAGTGGGACATGATGTGACAATGTCGTCTCTCATGGATGTCATTTAGGGAAAGAGAGAGATAACAAGGAACTATATCGAGCGGTTCCGTCAAACCGTGATGAGATTGCCCCAAGGCAATCCCAAAAGCTCCTTGATCGAAATATGCCCGAAGAAGTTGCTCCCCGTAATCAACCTCTGGATGGGTGAAGATTAGTTCAAGGATTGGACGACCTTCATCATAAGCGCCACCAATGCGGAGGCAAAGTTAAAAAAGGCTCGCCAGCTGGGATTACACATCCCGGATGGAGGGATCAAAAGCAAACGTCCTGGTACCACCTTCAATAACAACAACACTAATGGCACCTCCAATAACAACAACACTGACGACACCTCCAATAACTGGGACAACAAAGGCAAACAGGCCCTGGTCACTGATTCGACCAAGAAGCCTGAACAAAAATAGGCAGAAGCTCAGTGGCCCAATATAAATTACTCATTCAAAGATAGTCATGTCAAGCCTATCTTCGACATTCTCTTGCAAGGGGACAAGATCCAACTCCCTCCACCAAGGCACGAGCCTCGAGTGGCAGAGATGGAGGACCCAAAATACTGCCATTTCCACCGCTATGTTTATCATGCCACTCATGACTGCTTTTAATTAAAGTGGTACATCCAGAATCTTATCGACTCCAAAGTTCTGTCCTAGAATTTGAAGAGGTTACCGTTGCGGGGAACATGGTGTTAATTCAGTTCAACGACTTCCCTCCAACAAGTACTTAAGACAGGGTAATACCTATCCCCCAGGCAACGATGGAAATTACTAATCTTTCCCCTGTCCAGGACAAGACGACTAGCTTGGTACCTCTCACCACGTCATGAGGAGAGATCATGTGGGTGCACCCAGACTTAGTGCCCGAAGTTACCTAGGCGGTATCATCTCCCGCCGACAACAAGAAGGGCAGAAAGTCCAGATCCTGCCATACAATTTCAGCCGAAGCAGAAGAAGCGACGACCGTTGTTACCCGGTATGGGGCACAAGTCTAGCCCACTCCGTGTAGTTCAGTCGAAGACCCTCAGCCAACAACGTTGTCGGCCACTGATGTTTTGGGGCCATCTCAGCCTCCACCGACAGACAGGTCCAAGCCGAAAGAAACCCGCTTAGACAGGCCGCTCCGTAAGGATGCACCTTAGGGGTTGGAGAGACCTTACAACTTTGACATATTAGCACAATTGGCTAATACACCGGCAAAGTTGTCGTTATACGAGCTCCTAAGGCTCTCTAAAGATCTTCGTGTCGCATTGAGCGAAGTACTCCAGAATGCTGACGCTTACTTAGCCCAGGTCAAACCTACAGGGGAAGACTCGTCGGCAGATCTCCAGGACAACAACTGTGCGGATGCAATGCCCAACATCATATTCACCCCACAAGACATGCTGATCAAGACCAACTTGCATGATCGCCCCTTGTACTACACTGGATACATAGGCGACATCAAGGTGGATCGGATGCACATCGATCCTGGCTCGTCGATAAGCAACATCCCGAAGAGCTTGCTTCAAGTCCTCGGCATCCCTATGTACCGGCTAGCGACGACCTGTACTGCCATTAGCGATTGAAATATCAGATCGGCGATCTGAGGACAGAGGTTACCTGCTACGTCATAGATTTAGATACGTCCTATAATATCCTCTTGGGATGTCCGTGGATACACGACTACATGATCGTCCCATCCACCCTCCACCAATGCTTCAAGTATGTTAGTAAGCACGGCTTCGTGAAGACTGAATTCGCCGACATCGATCCCTTCAAGGGGGTTGAGTCTTATTTTTCTTCGGAGGCGTGTCTATATGATGAATCCAAGAAGCACATAACTGACAAACTGGCGGCCATCACAGGGCCAGAGGAACCCTTGAGAATTCATCTCTAGCCCCGTAAATTGGGCAAACCCGCACCCCTTGTCGCAACTTTGTATAAAGAGGTGCCCGGTTCCCCCACCCCAGCTGCGCAGTCAGAACCAATGGTCATCCGACTCCCAAGGACCATCCAAGAGCTAAAACCCGTCACAGGGCCGATGGTGATCCGGTTGCCAAAATCCAAGCAAAGGCGACCGAAAGATGCGAGGCCCTCTGGGGAGCCGATGGTGATCCGATTGCCGAGATCCAGTCAAAAGCAATCGAAAGACACGAAGTCCTTTGCCAAGCCGATGGTTATCCGTCTTCCCAAGACAAGCCAGCAACCAAGTGTCGATCCGAGACCCTAAGGCAAGCCAATGCCACGAGCTGAACCCTTGGTGGTCAAGTTGCCCAAGACAGCATTCCAACCTTCGGTCACGCAGGGGGTAGCTGAACAGGAGGCAGAACTTACGAAGTATCTTGTTGCAAAGGTGGATAGTCCCTCTCTTGATGATGTAATCCCTGTGGACAAAATTCATTATTTCATCAATAAGAGGCTGCCATTGAACTATCCTGAGTGTAATAAACTCAATCTGATGTATACTGTGGGACTCGGTCGAGATATTAACCTGCACATATAGGTGACAACCGTCTATACCGTAAACAGACTTGCTCCCATTAAAGATACCTACTTCCTTGTCCCAGGCAGAAGAGAAGGGGATCACATGATCATCTTTGGCCGAAAAGAAGGTCCTCAACCGTTCATGCCTCAAGAGTTTTATCTCGAACCCGATATTGGAAGACTACCACTCTACCTGTATAGTCCTCAAGCCAAGTACTTCATACAAAAGCATGGGTACGACATGGAGGCTACCCCAGGTCTGAATTACGGCAACGGTCGACGATCGCCTCTGCAGCTGTCAACCCCGTCTGGGAGACCTCAGGATTATGACGGCAAATTCCTGAAGAAATACTATGTCTAAGGACATGTCGGTACTTACTCAAACTACCAAATCTCTCAGATCATCGAGTTATATACACCAAGTTCCTCTAAACTCACAAGCTCTATTTTTCTTCGAGTAAATTTGCATCACATCTCTCTGAGTGGCGAATCATGTATGCTGATACCCCTTAACTACCACTCTAATGCTTTATCACACAGGAGTCTGCCCAGCTTATCGTTATTACTGAACAAACTTCCAGTTCCTGATTGTCGTGTATCACGTCCATATTACCTCTGATACCGATAGTCTTTTGACTTAACACCTGTACCCAACTCGGGATAAAAGATATGGTGTTAAGACCACAAAACCTATCACGTCCATATTACCTCTGTTATTTGTCTCAAAACCTATTACTCGCACCACCAGTGCGCAGAAGATTAATAGGTCCACCAAAGATTATTCTTGATTATCGTATATCATATCCATATTACCTTTGATACCGATAGTCTTTTGAATTAACACCTATATCCAACCCGGGATAAAAGACATGGTATTAAGACCATAAAACCTATCACGTCCACATTACCTCTGTTGGTTTTGTCTCAAAATCTATTACTTGCACCACCAGTGCACAAAAGAGTAATAGGTCCACCAAAAAAATTATTATTAGGGATTATCGTGTATCACGTCCATGTTATCTCTGATACCGATAGTCTCTTGACTTAACACCTGTACCCAACCCAAAATAAAAGACATGGTGTTAAGATCACAAAACCTATCATGTCCATATTACCTCTGTTAGTTTTGTCTCAAAACCTATTACTCGTTCCACCAGTGCGCAGAAGAGTAATAGGTCCACCAAAGATTATTTTTGATTATCGTGTATCACGTCCATATTACCTCTGATACCGATAGTCTCTTGACTTAATACATGTACTCAACCCGGAATAAAAGATATGGTGTTAAGACTAAAAAACCTATCACGTCCATATTACCTCTGTTGGTTTTGTCTCTAAATCTATTACTCGCACCACCAGTGCACATAAGAGTAATAGGTCCACCAAAACAAATTAATATTCTTGATTATCGTGTATTACGTCCATATTACCTCCGATATCGATAGTCTCTTGACTTATCACCTGTACCCAACCCGGGATAAAAGACATGGTGTTAAGACCACAAAACCTATCACGTCCATATTACCTATGTTAGCTTTTGTTTCTGTAATGCCCCAGTCCCAAAATACGTAGGACCAAGTACGTAGACATGTCAGCTGTATACATACGAAGTACAGGGCCTTGTATGTATACATAAGCTGTAAAATGTAGTAATCCAAGACAAACTAAATCTCATCCACAATGAAAAGAATAATAATATAAAACTCAACTTGAATATTTAAGATACAATCGTTGGGCGGAGACAAAGTCCACTACCAACTATCTTAATGAAGGAAATGTACAAGAATCAATCCATAAAATAGCAAGACAAACCAAGCGTAATCGTCTTCGAAGGAATGGAGAGAATCACGGCCTTGGCTAGGATACCTGCGGAAGACATGAACACACACCTGGGGAAAAACCAGGTCCTCAGACGGACATAGCAAGATACAGGAAGAACAAGCTAATATGAACTGTCAGAATAAAATAATATATAAATGACTATCCTAGACACAATTATTCAAAGGAGATTCTAACCGCCTAATGTGCAATTTAGAGGACAACTTTCATGCGCATGGGTGAGATTTTAGGCTATGTGTACGTAACTGGCATCCAGTCATCTGTATCCAGCCGTAACGTCCAAAACGTCAGAGGGTATCTGCAAATATATCGCCACAGTTCCATCCGGAGACTGTGGCTTACCTGTTTGGCTTCCCATATGCACTAGCGACTGTCCTCCCCCAATATTTCCCATACTGTTCAAGTCATGTCCATGGCTCATCCAGTTTTGTAATTGCTTGAGTCTCTGAACCCTAGTCATAGCAGTTACGAATATCTACCGTCGTACGACTTTAGAGATAGCTAGTCAATAAGTCATGCCCCTAATAAAATGCCTCAAACCATGTAGTGTAAGTGTCATAGCTAGCGGAGATATAAAAATATTCCAAAATAGGAGGGTAGTCAGCTAAAACTAAGTTAACATGCATATAATAAAGTAAAACGAATAATAGAGTCGCTTGCACCCAAGTATAGCTTGGACCCGCAGTTTATAACAAAGGAAACTAACAATATGAAACAAAATAAATAATTTGACAGTTAATTAGCAAGGTATACTTGCCTGTTACGATGCCTGGTGAGCTGCCTGGTGTGGTATGATTGTCATGATGGCACAAAATTCGACTTTGATGTTACAACTATGCAAAGTGGCCTCTGATGATGGCAAGAACTGGTCTATTGGGTCCAAGATGGTCAGACTAGTTTGGGTCGACATAAGGTAGTAGAAATTTGGCGAAGGAAATAGGAAAGAGGGGTCTAGTCATGGACATGAGGATAAACGAAGAAATTTGAATATATGATGTATATTCGATTTTAAAAAACCATTTAAACGCAAAATTCTAACTTTTGAAATTATATTTTGTAGGTCAAAGGCTATAGATGAGATATTAAGAATAATAAATATATTTTCCAAAATTTGTTTTAGGTAGAAAGCTATAATTTAGTCAAAATAATTAGTCGAAAAGTCTAGAACTTATTGTATACAAAATATTTTTAGAAGTGTATAATATATAGTCATATCTTTTAAGGCTACTATAAAAGAGAGATGCAAATATTATGGTTTTTAAAAAAAATAATTTGATATTGGTAATCCCAAATAGTGAACGTAATACATCCACAAAATTATGCTCATTAAAATGGTAAAATACTAATAATACTACTAATACTCTTTTTATGTAATACATGTATACATGCCACTGTTTGGAAGATACTTAAAAATGTATACTTGCAACAAAATAATAATAATAGTAATAATAATAATAATAATAATAATGATAATAATAATAATAATTATGATGATAAAAATAATAATGATGATAATAATAATATTAATAAAAGAAGAAAAAAATGAATAGAAATTTTCCAAACACAAAAAGAAAAAAAACTATTAAAATTTACCAACCCAATGCAGCAGTCGGTTGACTGCTGCTGCTCCTTCAAATTACGACAAAGAGAAAGGAGGGAGAGAGAGAGAGAGTTGGAAGAGACTGAGAGGGTTTGATCAGGGGGTGAGCTCAGGAGAAGGTCGGCGGAGAAAGGGAAGCTGGGGTTGTCGGCCGGCGGCGGAGAGAGAGTTGCGGGAGAGACGGAGAGGGTTTGGG
Source organism: Iris pallida (assembly GCA_029216955.1). Lineage (NCBI taxonomy): Eukaryota > Viridiplantae > Streptophyta > Magnoliopsida > Asparagales > Iridaceae > Iris > Iris pallida. The sequence continues at coordinate 79,579,324 of JANAVB010003400.1, forward strand.
GGATGTCGGCGGGAGGAGGTGAGCAGAGGGCGAGATCGAGGGGGATCGGAGGCGGTAAGGCACGACCACCGGAGAGAAGTCGGCCTGGCAGAGGGATGTCGGCCTGGCGGCGGAGGTGCCACGCGCCAAGGAGGAGGCGACGCGGGTGCGGCTCCGGGCGGAGCTCGACGCGGTTCGGCGAGGCCAGCACAGCGAGGGTTCCAGCCATGGAGGCGATTGGAGTGGGGGTCGGCTCCGGTCGTCGGAATAAGATCGGAGGAGGAGCTGCGGTCCGTTGAAGGAAGGCGGAGGGGCACTCGACTGCGGACTGGGACGCGACTCGCCAAGGATGAGGCAGAGAAAGAGGTCAGGAAAAGTGAAAGCTAGATCGGATTCGCTCGTCGGCGCGCTACGATAGTAGGCGTAGAAGTGGAAGGAGCGGGACCAGAGGCCGGCTCGGCTGGGCGCTGCGGGCACGGAGCATCTGCGGATCTTGGCGGCGCCTGATCTGGTTGGTACAGGTGACGAGGTTGGTAAGAGTCTTCCAAATTTTCTATTTTGGTGGTTGTAGATTTTAGGGCGGCACCGTTGGTGGCGATGGTGATGCCAGGGCTGGGATATTGTGGATAAGGGTCGTAGTGATGGTGTTGGTAATGGTTGTGATGGTGGGTACGACGGGTGTGGGCTTCGGAGGTAGTCGACGGGGGATAGGGAGTGTCCTGGTGGTGATGGTAGGCCGGAGAATAGTAGTGGTCGGGGATGAGGCTGTGGTGGTGCGGGGAGGAGCAGCGGAGTTTAATGGTGGCTGTGGCAGTGGGGGTGATGGTAGGGACGAGGGTGACCTTTGGTCGGATAGGCGGGGAAGAAACGGTGGTGGATAGGGTTAGAATAGGTTTAGATTTAGGAATTTGATGTTGTCGTGTCGGGGTTGTCGACACAGAGGAGAACACAATATATATGTAGAATTTGGATTAAGAATCTGGTTGGACACAGACACGATGCACGTATTCTAGTTGTGATGGTGGAGAAATTATGACAAATAAAATTTTTATGGATGAGCACCTGCCTATTTATAGGATGTGGGAATTCCTAGTTAGATAAGGATTAGGATTTATTTAAACCCAACTAGATAATTTGCTATTAAATTAAATTAATACATTCATATCTAATCAAAATCCAATTTAAATATAGATAATTCATATTTAAATTAAACTATTTAATTTAAATCAATAAATCTAATCATAATTTAATTTATCACAAATATATCCAAATATCTAATAATAATTAATTAATTACGAAAATCATAATAAATATTTTATTAGAAAAAATTTCACACTACCTTTTTATTCAAGTAGCATAATAATTTCGAAAATGCAATAATTATTTTGAATCTTGATAGAAAATATCTTTAAAATACCTTTTAAATAAATTAAGATAAATAATAAAAGGATTTTGAGAATTCTAATATATACATGAATTAAATTTCATGTATCTCGCATGTGACTAGTACATATATCTATGTATATATATATATATATATATATATATATATATATATATATATATATATATATATATATATATATATTCGAAATTGGCATAAATAATTAAAATAACAAACTTAGAAAATTTTGGTACTAAAGCAAGAATAATTATTATATATATTATTTTGAAACTATAAAAATAAATAATAATAAAAAAAATATTTTTCTAAAAATATGCACGCTCGTACATATTCGCGCTCGTCGAGCAATTATGAAAAATGAAATTTCGTGCACGACGTAAAATACAAATACGCGACGTACAAATACAAAATAAATAAAAATAAATACCAAATTTATAAATAAAAAAATAGTAGAAATCTAGGATTTTTACATCCTACCCAACTTACAAGAATTTCTTCCTCAAAATTAAGAATAAGTGGGGGTGAGAAGATACAAGGGTACAATCAAATCGTTGGACGAGGCAAGAAAACAACATTTAACACAAACATGTATTAGGGAATCGTGATTTAGATAAATACGAAAATAATGCACGGATATGGTAATGGATGAGGGTCACTAGCTAATGCAAGATAGATAAGGAATTAAGGGTTAGGTAATGAAGGTAAAGTAATTATAGAGCAAGGGTACATGGTTCCTTAGAGTGAAGTTACGCGTCTAGGTTTAGGGGTGGTTAAGGAAATAATTCTAGTTATTTCTAAATTTCAAATGATTAGAGATCACGATCAAGAGTCGAAGGATAGGGCGAATAACTCGAGGCGAAGTGGTAAACACATGGCTTGGTTGATGGCTAACTATAACTATCATGGTCATAGGGGAACACTTGGTGTCTATCTATTAAGTTCGAGTGTTCTGTCTCTCCAATTTAAGTGAAAGACAAAACGAATAAGAGTTCGAAGGAGATGTTTATTGAATACGAATACGTGGTTCAAAGACAATTGAATAATTTTCAAAAGAGAATTGCCAAGGCAGATGTGGATGAGATTCTAGAGAGCAAGCTTAACTATATCTCCATCCACGTATAACGATAAATAAAAGCGAACCAAAGTGCACTCGGTTGATCAGACCATCATGCACCGTTTCTGACTAGACAATATGTTAGTGAGCGTGTGCTAAATAGCATGTGTCTCGAACAAGTTTGATAACGGTTAAACTTGCAAAACTAGGCTATAGTAGCAACATTTAGTCAAGATGGTAAAAATATAGGCACGTGAGATAAATATTGAAAGATACTAGAATTAGTTCGAACTCCTTAAGAATCTAAGTCTTGTTTGGGGCCTATACAGTCGACCTATTGCCTTTTGTCTAAGGCTTGGTGGCTAGATAAGTTAGGGTCCTATAAGTTCTAGAACCTAAGTGAACTTGCTAATATAGGTCACAAGGACAAAGGGATTGCTAGATCATAAGGCATTCTACCCAACTTAAAAGAGTTAAACTAGTAGGTGATGGAACAATGGGTCGTGTCCACCTAGAATGGGTTACCCTATTAATCTCTATCAAGCACGAAAGAAGGGCACGAATCACGATAGAAGGGATCAAGCAAGATGCAACTCGAGGGGAAGGCGTTCAAGTATGTGGATGAGATCCTAGACTCTAATCCTATATGCAGGCTTGCTTGGTATGGTAAAGTAACCAAGCAATTTATCTAGACCTGCATGGGCCACCACAGTTTCAAATCTATTTACCCGTACCGCTAATGCGCAATAGGGTAATAGGTCCACAGAAGTTATCCTAATCTATTACTCGCACCATCGGTGTACCAAAGAGTAGTAGGTCAACAAAATATCATTCAAATCTATTTGCTCGCATTTCTAGATGCACAAAAGGAGAATAGGTCCATAAAAAAGTCATCCAGTGGGATATCCTTTATCGAACACAAATAATGTATTAGGCCCTCTTATACAGACACCACAAATACCACAAACAAAGAATAGGGTGAATGTATTCTGTTTATTCAAAATCAGTTACATTTATTACATCTCCAAAAAAAAGGTTGGGCAAAAAAAAAGGCTACTACTCATCAGCAACGCATAGTTTGGCAAGAATGTCTTCCAACTGTGCAGTTGAGCGCTCGATTCTCAGTCTGGCCCGACGTTCAGCTTCCTGGGTTAGCTTTTCAGCATCCTCAAGATGTACATGAGACTGCCAATTTTCCTCTAATTTCTTCAGTGCACCCTCTAGAGCGGCAGAGGCTCGTGTGACCTCATTAGTCTCCTTACAGATCTTCTCTTTCTCTTGACGAGTGGTTTGCAGTTCAGTCTCCAGAGATGTCAGCTTGGCCTGGAGCTTGAGGAGCTTCTCCTTAGTTTTGGTCATAGCACGAACGGTGGTCTCCTCACGAATCAAGCAGATCTCTCCCTCTCGGCTCAACTTGTCATACTTAAGAGACATCTTATGAAAGTCCTTCTCCAAGGTGGGCTTGGTCATCTCTTGTATAGCCTTCACCTTTTCTATGACTTTTATAAGGAAAGCACGCTCCTGCTCTACCATAGCAGACACATCGACTTGCCGCAGTTTTCGTAAATGGATTAGGCACTGATCAGCCTCTGCCAGCTTATGCTCTAGAAGAACGGCCGCCCCTTCTCCACCTGGAAGCGTCTTCAGTAGGTCAATCTGGCCTTGGGAGCAATAGCGGGCCACGACAAATAAAGTCCCTCCCCTTAAAGTAGCTTCAACCCCTCGTTTTAGATGACGGTAGAAGCTTTCGACTATATCCCTCGACAATTCGTCTAGATTCTCCAAAGAGGACGGCGTCGACGGAATATCAGCCAAGGAAGCTGAAGGCGTGTGAGAAGAAAGAATAGCAGAGTTTTACGACCCTATCAGAAGGAAAACAAACTCCGAACGACGAGACTCCCGTACGGCAGCAATCTTCTCTTCCGCAGCCCAAAGGAGCTGAAGACTAGACAGAGTTGAGAGTTCAATCTCTGGGGAAGAGGCAGCCTCAATCGATCCCGCATCCACCATTTAGGTTGAAGGAGCCGGGACTTTTGTGCTTAATGCAGTAGAAGGCCCCTCAACTTGAGCTGAAAGAGGAGAGGGGACACTTCTTGCTTGTACCAAGTCAGCCCCTGGATCCTCTTCTATCCCTTCTTCTGCGGCCAGATCCACCCTCGGTAGCAGAGAAGCAGATCCTATAGGTCCAGAACAACTGACAATTAGCTTGACCCGAAGAAGATGGAGTTGAAGCAAAAAAATCTCCTTATTTGTAAGAATGTGACATAGCTTACCAGAGGCAGGAGGCAAAGACTGGGGCTCAATCGAAGTAATCTCAGCTCCTCTTGCCGCCCCCACATCTCCTGTGAGGTCAACAGTAGCACCCGAACCATCCATGCCTGCCTCCTCAGCCCCTGTTTCTCCAGGCAAAGACGTAATTATATCAGCCCCAATTTGTGAGGACCACACAGTTCCAGGGTCAGATCCCAGAGCAGGAAACGCACAGACAGCATCTGATGATTGAAGGTTTGCTTCCGCCGATGCCTGCAAAGGAAAGCCTTCAGATACCATTCCAAGGATAACATTGGGGTTCATCGTGAAATAACTTACCCTCATGTAAACTTCAGTGTCACTGCCCATTTCCTCGACGGAAGGCCCATGGAACCTAGCCGCAAGTCACTTCTGGGAACGAGGTCTCTTAGTGACAGGAGGTTCAGGCCTGCTTTGTTTACGCGGAGGATTCGAGACAGGGGAAGGCACACGCTTCGCCAAAGGGCTTACAGAGGGCTGGAGATCTTCGGAGTTATCTTCCTCCTCCTCCGTGCTGTCGGAGTCAGAGTCGAAAACTTTCCTCTTCTCCTTCCCCGTCCTCTTGCGGGAGTCTCTCGGTCGCTCCTCCAATTTTATACCGACAATAAAACTGGTACGAGGATCAAAGTCGTTGGGAGGCACATTCACGGACACATGACGAGGGCCGCAAATACGAGATATGCCCCGAAGTCCCGTCGTCAGGCAGGATAAAGCTGGCCTGGGTATGGATCGTCGAATAATAGTGTCAGGCCCGAATACCATCCAAGATGCTTCCCTCGAAACCCAGTCAAGGATTAGGGTTATCCAAATATAATTGGTTATACCCAAATTGCCAAGAATACCGACTGGGTAAGTATGGTTCTAAGTATACAACATTACAGTTGCGGTACACCAGATGCGAGGTACGGATGCTCTGCAGCCAGCGAAACATCTTTTCAGACAGGGCCTGGGATGCAACGGCAATATCAAGATGAACGTGTCCCATCTCTTCCTCAGTAAAAGATGGAACTGACGCAAAAAAGGAGTATCTATCCACCCGCGCAAGAGCGATTCGGCAGTCGGGAAAAGTGGTACAGTTCCAGGGCAGGTCGCGATAGTGATAGATGAAGGCATCGTCTCTTGCCGCATTACCTTCCGGGCCAAGTCGCATCAGAGAGGGGCAATGCATCAGCAGCCACCCTATTAAATAATGGTACGGCAGCTCAATTATGTTGAAGGGTTTCGTAAGTTCACGAGCAATGACATTCGACGTAAAAATATGACGACCCCGATGGATGTTGCATACCATAGCTGAAGTAGGGCCAACTTGCCTCCAAAGACTAGCTTTACCTCCGAAAGGATTAAGTTGCGGCTAATCCTCTCAATCGAACTGGAGCCCGCCGAGATGACGCGAACCCTTAGACATATCAACAGTTATCCAGCTAGGATGGCCTTAACAGACAGAGGCTGGGTTTCATGATAAAAATAGTTAAAAGTGTCGCTCACACTCTCGAATCTGTCACCCGCAGCTCAGGCCCTCTTGGTGCTTTACACTTGAGCAACCACTTGTTCCAAAGATTGGGGACTCCTAACAGCAACCTGACCGGAGGCGCTAAGGTTAAAAAGATAACCAATCCAAGCCTTGGTATGAAGAAGGTTCCCTTCTGAACTATCATCCTTTTTCTTGGATATTTGTTGACATGTGCTATGGTGACATAGCACCTCATGATATACAGCAAGGAATCCGGGGAAATGCCGCTCTAATTCCTCAAACTCTTTGTTTGTCAGGGTAGACTCCTCATAAGCTTTATCTCCCCAGTACAATTTGGACACATCATTCATCTCATGAAGAGCAAGTCCCATCTCTCCTCCGGGAGTAAAGAAGGTCCTAGTTCGACAATTGTACATCTCGAGCAATGCCATAAACAGCTTCGGGTTCATAAACAAACCATAGCAGGAGCCCCTAATAGCGTAATAGAGGCCGATCCGTCGTAGGGTGTCCTCATACTCCGCCAAGATCCAAGAAGTCAGGTTGACCCATGGAGGGGAACGATGCTGCCAGTTCAGTAACGACAATCTCCCTGTAGGATATAACCATTTCTGAGAAATTCGATTCAAAAAGGTATCAGCCTCAGAGAATAGCATTTTAGGCTTCAGTTCGTTGATGAGGTTGCCAGGAGCCAATCCAATGACGGAGTAGCTCATTGTTTTCCTTACTACAACCACTGACTGCGTGGGGTTATTAAAATGGATATAGCCCACGAAGATCCTCCGTTGATCCAAAGTTAGAGAACCTGACATTTTCCTCTCAAAAGGTACCATATTGAAATCAGATAGGGGGAAGTGGCGCTCTATTAGGGGTATGTGAATCGCTTCTCCCTGAAAATAGAAGTCCCAGCTCTCAGATGTCTCTATTCTGCTCGGGTCTGAAATAATTAGGGCATCCCCGAAAAAAAATATAGGCTTCAGATGAATGCCATTCAGTTGTCCAGAGTTCATCATGCTAAGTAAAAAGAAGAAGGATTGGTTTCGGATCTCCCTCAATCTGTCTTCAGGTTGACTTCAGGTGATCTGAGTTGACACATCTTCGACTATCTGGTCAAATCTCACACCCAACGCAGATTGGGCACATCCTATCAAGAGTTCCCCCGATGGAGCTATGGGAAAGGTCACTGCAAAGGACAAAGCAAAAATATAGTTAGAAGAAAACAAAGTTCATTCTTCAGCTATGTGACCTAGCCAAACAGGGCCTATGCGGCCTAGTTATGAAGGATGCGCATGCGGCTCAAGAATATGAGATGCATGAGGCTCAATCGTATAGTCCCGTTAGGTATCACTCATGTGGCTCAAACATGAGGCACTTACACAGTTCTGTTACGTCGTGCGCATGCGGCCAAACATGAGGCATTTATACGGTCCAAGTTATACAGTACTCATGCGGCTCTGTCATGAGGCACTTATGTGGACCCGTTAGGAGGCACTCATGCGGATCAGTCTTGAGCCACTTTTGCGGTTCAGTTATACAGTATTCATGCAGATCGATTAAGGAAGCACTTATGCGGTTTACTTATGTGGCTTGGACAGGGTCAGTTATATAGCGCTCATGCGGCCCCATTACAAGGCACCTATGCGGGTCAATAATGCTTATACGGCTCAGCCCATGCAGCCCTATCATATAGAACACATGTGGTTCAATGAGATTGGGTATGCATCGATTATGCCTAACGCACAGAGGCGACGCCTGACAGGCCGGAGCATAAAATATGCGATATGGCCATTAAAAAAAATAAAGTCATCATTTTCCTGCCGTTCTTACTGATAGGGGGTGCACGTCAGGATGAATGGAAGAAGAATCCGCAGCTCTCGACGGAGAGGCGGGTCCCTTCCCTTTGGCCGCAGCGTTAGTCGACTTGGAAGCTTTTGGAGCCATGGATAAACAGAAAGCACGATAGGGACAATGAAGACGAAGGAGAATAAGGTGAAGGAGAAAAATCTCTTCCTCCGAATGGCCCATATTTATAAGGTTTTTCAAAAGTGTGTCATTTTGATTCTCGAGCCCATTAAAGATGATAATGACATTTGGGGATTTTATACTTAGTAACTGTTAGCTTTATCTCAAAAAAAGAGCCCAAATAAAAAACCAAATTAAAGCATTAAATACAGCAGTGACAGCTGGCAGACAAGATCTTCCTGCGGCACAAGATCTACCTGTGTCCCAAAAATGTCCCTGCGGCTCAAAATGTCCTTGCGGCACGACGTCTATCCTGACACGAAGATTTTTTCTGTGGCTTGACATATGTCCATGCTTCTTATTTAAAGTATTCCAAATTTGCAACTTGAAAACTTTGAAGGTTGTTTTGTAGAAGCATGGAAAATATGGGATTCATGCGGATCACAACTGACCGCATGAGTACTCTTAAACAGATTGACCCACATAAATAAGAGCCGCATGACAGACTCATCACGCCCCCTGCGTCCCATCTTTATCGGACTGATTTTTAAGCCGCAGAAAGAATAGTTACTTATGCGGCCAAGCTGATCAACACTTCTGATAAAGCTGACAAAACTCTGTCAAGATTGGCAAAAATGACAGTTCTGATAGCTCTGACAAACTCTGACACTCTAACAAAAAAGAAGATAAGACGTGATCAGACAAAAGGTCATGTCACCAGTCTGGACATGGCCATACGGCCAAAAGGACTGCGACCCGAGCCGCATGAGCCTTATATGGCTCAATCCATATGCCTCATATAGCCAAGGGTGACTGCAATCTGAGCCGCATGAGCTTTATGCAGCCCAGAATATAGAACCTGTACGGCTAAAAAGCTTCCAAGCTACATGCGGACCAAGGAAGACTACGACTTAAGCTGCATGAGTCTTATGCGGCCTAGCATGGCCAAACACTGAAAGACTTATGCGGCTCAAAATAACTCAAGCAGATTGATCCTATCCTGAGATAGGACACGTGGCAGGCTGACCAAGTCTCAACCACCCAGATTTGCTGCAACAAAATCCTAACAAGTCGCCAGCTGGCATCCAAGGAACGGGTCTTTGTGAGCTGTTGTAGCCACGTAGCCACGCGAGCATCCACGCGGCTTAAGATACCTACCACTATAAATAGATGGGTTCCACACCCCTGCAAAAGGCTGGCAACCTACGAAGGGGAATTTCTTCAAGAGCAAGGAACGCGTCAGATAGTCCAAGGAGTAAGACAAAGTTGCTACACTTTTTTGAGCCTCTATCGTCACCCCCAGAATCAAAACTAAATAATTATACTTAGATAGTTTCCTAGGATTTCTTTCTAGGCTTTCTCTTGTACAAGCGAGTTTGTAATCAAGTTCAATTTATTTGTAATTTATTGTGCTTGATATTTAATGGCAAACAGGAACATCTCGATACATCTTGTTAGTAACTAAGCTTGTCATAGCCCTATTTAGTTAAAGTATCAAGTCGTACTCATTGCTTGGCTGTGATTAATGGATGGAGTCCCGTCTGGTCTTGCCTAGACAAGATCGGTACATGGTTATTTCAGTATATTACTCTTATACTTTACTTTATCGATAATTGGTTAGAGACTAAGTTTTGTTCAGGTGAAGGGTTACAATCCCGATCCTTATTTGGTTTACGGGTTGTAACTTGGCTACTGGAATAGTCCTTTAGTTATCTTATCGTTTATCGCCTTGTTCCTCTAACTCATGTCTTTCGTTATCATTATGTCTTTATGTGCTAATATGCTGGTTTTAGTTCTTAAGTGAAGCCTCCCTTGTGGAACTTGATCTTTCTGGGGTATGACCCAGCTGCTTTTGTATGACCAGATTTTGGAGTAGCACCCGAGGATCTTCCAACCTTACAGCCAGATGGTGAATACTAGGCACAACCCTGGCAATGAGTGGGTTTTATTTTGCTCTTCCACTCTATTATAAATTATTCTTTTGAGGCGTTTAGCCGCCGAGTAAGTGTTAGCTCGTGTTAAATATACTTTTCTGTCTGCCTAAGGGCTGTAACATGGTTGACAAATCCTAGGGTTGATCATGTATGACTTAAACTCTTGCTAGTCTTCATATTTTGTATGACTAGCTTTATGATCATCTGAATATGTAATGTATGGGACGCCTTACTTTGTATGTCTGTTGATCTACCATTTTGTTACATTTACTTGCTTGTTTAAGATTGAGACACTAGGCTTGTTATTGACCATAAGAGACTGTTGGCTTGTAGTAAAACCCTCATTTATCTAGACAGTCGTGACCGTACATCGAGGTGGGTTATACTTTAATATACGTAGATGGCTGTGTCTGTCCCCCGCTCTCCAGTATTCTAGTTCTGGGACGCGATACGGTTTAAGTGGTGGCCCATGCAGGTCTTGTAAATCAAGATATGTGAGGGTTTCACGAAATAGATGTCTTAATCAGCACTCGCCCTTGATCTCTACTCATGTCTTCTAATCTTTCCAAAATCTTGATCTTATCACATGCTTATATCCTCGAACTATCATGGTCCTTTCTTATTGTTCCCCATGTCTTTTTTCAGCAGTATTATTCCTGGTCCTACCGATCAGCAAGGCGGAGCACCTCCAGTGAACCAGCAATAAGCTGGAGACCAAGCCCAGCATTCAGGGGTAGCCTCGAGAGTCAAGCATACCAGGGGTTAGGAGCCACCAGTTCAGCCAGTCCAGCCTGTCGAGCCTGATAATGGAACCCTGGTGGGACTCATCAAGAAATTGCTTGCTTCTCAAGATCGTCGGGGTGATGCCCTGTACGAGACAGTACAAGATGCCATAGGCAGAGTTGGTTGCCAAGGGAACAACGCAGCCAACAGCTTCAAGCGTCTAAACCCTCATTTTTTTGATGGCAGTGAAGATTTTATCGATGCCGATGCGTGGCTTCAGGACATAGAAGTTATCCTGGAGGCAACTAGAATCCTAAAGGAAGAGAAGGTGGCCGTTGTGCGCCTGCAGTTATAATATTTAGCCCATAACTGGTGGGCGATGCTAGCAGTTGGATTACCGACGCCTGTCTCATGGGCGGTATTCAGCAATAAGTTCTAGACCAAGTACTTCGATGTAGTAGTTCGGTATGATCTGCAGACGATATTCACCAATCTTTTGTAGATAGGAAGGACGGTCGATAGATATGTGGCCGAGTTTTTTAGACTCAGTCGGTTTGCTACTACCTTGGTGGCAACCGAGTTCGATCAAGCCCTGCGATTCCAACAGGGGATCCACCTAGAGATTATTATATCAGTGGAGCAGTTTGAGCACTAGACTTTTGATGCCGTCTTGCGAGCAGCAAAGAGGCAAGAGTATACTTTGCAGAGGATTGTAGATAGAAGTGGAGGACGAAAGAGGTCTCATGGGCAGATGTCCCAGTCATCAACAATATCTCCGGCAGCTAGGGCCTTGACTATTGGAGCTCCTAGGAGGACGACCACAGTTTCGTCAGTTCAGCACTCAACACCGACGTATCCTCAGCAACAAAAGCGGAAGCAGTCTACCGTAATGGGTTGCTCTTATTATGGGAAGCCAGGACATGTAGTATCAGAGTATCGTAGAGCATAGAAATTATGCCTGGATTGTGGGGCACCGGACCATAAGACATGGTCCTACCCGAATAGAGCTAGTTCGTCGTCGTCAAACCTAACCAGTCCGTCGATTAGGGGTCCAGCACCAGTGCAGCAGCAGTACCAGCCTTCGAGGCTATTGCTGCCTCAGACTCAGCAGTATGCCCAAGCTCACATTCAAAATCGGCAAAAAGGTTTCTAGCAGAGGGGACCAGCACCAATAGGACAAGGACAGGCTATGGCTTTGACTGTAGCAGAAGAATTGGCATCAGGTGAGGTGGTGGCAGGTACCATTCTCGTCAAATCTTTTCCAGCATCAGTATTATTTGATTCAGGTGCATCGCATTCATTTATTTTGGCACGATTCACAACATGGATAGGACTGGAGCCCGAGTTATTATCAGTAAAGCTTAATATACTTACTGGTAATGGTCTTATGGGAGTAGATAGATTCTATTCCTCGTGTCGAATCGTAGTTAGCGGTTGAGAGTTCCCAGCTAGATTGATAGAATTTTTGATGGCCGACTATGATGTAGTCCTTGTTATGGATTGGTTGAAGGATCAATACTAGAATAGATTACCATATTGGCAGAATTATTTTTAGTATTTCCGGCAAACCGAAGTTTTTATTTTCCAAAGGGGAAGTAGAACCTTCTCCACCAGTATTGCGAATGGCAGTAGCAGTTCAGTTTCCCAGAGTAGTAGAAGAGTTTTCTGATGTATTTTTCAAAGAGCTTCCAAGCATACCCCCAGAAAGAGAGAGAGTTCACCATTGATTTGCTTCTGGGGACGGCACTAGTATCAGGGGGAGTCTACAGTAAGGTACCTTCAGAGTTGGCGATCTTGACAAGATAATTGAAGAACTTAGAACCAAGGGATTCATTTGTGCTAGTGGATCACATTGGGGAGCCCTGATACTTCTTATGAAGAAGAAGGATGGTACGTCAAGATTATGTGTTGATTATCGTACCTTAAACACTATAACAATCAAGAACATATATCCTCTACCAAGGATAGACGATTTATTTGACCAACTCAGAGGAGCGGCAGTATTCTCAAAGATTGACTTGCGGTCAGGGTACCATCAGATCAGAGTCAGAGAGCAAGACGTCCCGAAGACAGCATTCAGATCTAGATATAGACATTTGGAGTTCCTTGTTATGCCATTTGGAGCGACCAATGTGCCAGCCGCATTCTTGGACCTCATGAATCGTATCTTCATACCCTATTTGGACTGGATTGTGATAGTGTTTATAGACGACATCATAGTCTATAGAAAGAATGAGGCAGAGAATGAGCGACATCTTCGTGTAGTTATTCAGATTCTCAGAGAGCACCAGTTGTATGCGAAGTTTAGTAAGTGCGAGTTTTGGCTGGATCGTATCTCGTACTTGGGTCACATCATCACCAGAGGTGGAGTGGAAGTGGACCCCCAAAAGATAGTGTCTATAGAGACATGGACAGTTTCCAGTACCGTCGCAGAAGTTCAGAATTTACTAGGATTGGCTGGCTATTACCGGCGGTTGGTATCAGACTTCGCTCAGATTTCAGCACCACTGACGTAGTTGTCCCGCAAGGATGTACAGTTTTCTTGGACAGCAGAGTGTCAGAGTTCATTTGAGAAGTTAAAGCAAGGATTGATGATGGCACCCATTCTCACACTTCCAGATAGGACTGGAGGATTTTTAGTCTATTATGACGCTTCCGACAAGGGATTAGGATGCGTCTTGATGCAGCATGGTAAGGTAGTAGCTTATGCGTCACGTCTGCTTCGTAAATATGAAAAGAATTACCCGACCCATGACTTAGAGTTAGCAACGATGGTTTTTGTACTTAAGCTTTGGAGGCATTATTTATATGGAGATCGGGTGGAGATTTTTACCGACCACAAGAGTCTTAAGTATGTGTTTACCCAGAAGGATCTTAACATACGTTAGAGAAGATGGCTAAAGCTACTTGTGGATTATGACATCAACCTGCAGTATCATTCTGGGAAGGCCAACGTTGTTACAGATACAATAAGCAGAAGAGTCAGAGTTTATTTTCTAACAGCACAGCCAGAGATGTTAGCAGATCTTCAGAAGATGGGTATTGAATTTGTTTCTTCTACCAATGTGGCATTGATGGCCAGTATGCAATTTCAGTCCAGTATAGTTGAGAGGATTAAGTTGGCTCAGTAAGCAGATTCTAAGCTTCAGCGACTTAGGGCAGAATATGTAGCAGGACGAAGAGCAGAGTTATGTATTCATAAGGATGGTAAACTTTGACATGGAAGGCATCTTTGTGTACCTAGTGGTGATATCAGACAGGAGATCATGGCAGAAGCTCATAGTTCACAGTATTCGATTCATTCCGGCGGTACGAAGATGTATCGTGATATCCGTCAGCATTTTTGGTGGAATGGCATGAATAGGGAGATAGCCCAATTTGTCTCTCGTTGTTTAGTTTCCCAACAAGTTAAAGTCGAACATCAGAGACCAGCTAGACTTCTTCAACCTTTACCGATCCTAGAATGGAAATGGGCATACATTACCATAGATTTTGTAACTGGGTTACCTAAATCCCCAGGTAGAAGAGATGCTATATGGGTTATAGTTGACAGACTCACCAAGGTAGCTCATTTTATCCCTTTCAGAATTGGCCAGTCGACGGATCAGCTTGCAGAGATGTACCTCAGGCAGATAGTCAGATTCTACGGAGTACCAATTAGTATTGTATCAGACAGAGATTCGAGATTTACCTCGCACTTTTGGCGAAGTCTTCAGGGAAGCTTGGGGACTCATCTCAAGTTCAGTTCAGCTTATCATCCACAGACAAATGGTCATTCAGAACGCACGATCCAGACTCTTGAAGATATGTTGCGGTTATGTACCCTCAACTTCGATGGTACGTAGGAAGATTACCTACATCTCGTGGAGTTCTCCTATAACAACAATTTCCAGGCGAGTTTTCAGATGGCGTCCTTTGAAGCCTTGTACGGCAGAAAGTGCAGATCTCCGTTATCATGGGATGATATAGAGGAGAGGCAGATGATTGGTCAAGAGATGATTACGTGGACTATTGAGGTGATCAGACAATCCAGAGATCATCTTTGAGTTGCATAAGATCGCTAGTGTCATTGGACCGATTCTCATCGACGCCCCTTGAATTTTCTATCGACAACCATGTATTCCTTAGGATCTCGTCTACCCGTGGCATCATTTATTTTGGCATACGGGGAAAGCTTAGTCCTAGGTATATAGGGCCGTTCGACATTCTAGAGCGGGTAGGTGATGTGTCCTATCGTCTCGCTCTTCTGCCGTCGTTACGTGAGATACATGATGTCTTCCATGTATCCCAATTACGACGGTATATCCCGAATCTGAGTCATATCCTTGATCATTCAGAATTGGTTATTGGTACCAACCTTTCGTATGAGGAAAGACCCGTATCCATATTGGACCGGAGAGAGAAGATACTCAATAACAAGACTATTAGTTTAGTCCGTATTGCTTGGGGTCATCACTCTTTGGGTAAGTCAACGTGAGAGCATGAGAATGATATCCGATCGCGATATCCACACCTGTTGACTCGTAAGGTATAATGTCTTCCTTATGCCTTATGTTTTTAAATCCTTGCTTGCATGAATGATTGCTTGATTAACTGTTAGTCGTAGATTGCTCGTGATTAGTATAGCTTGCCCCGACATCTTTAGCCTCTTGATTAAATTCCGAGGACAAAATTCTTTAAAGGTGGGTAGAGTTGTCACCCCCGTTTTCCGTTATCCGTATTTTCAGTATACGTGTACGGAATCCTGACATGTATTTTTACTTCTCTTACCTTGCTAGCTAATTTTGGTTTAATCTTGCTTAGGTTCATCATGGCATATCATGGTTTGACTTGGTTCATTTTGGTTTGGCTTGGTTTATTTCCTTTGGTTTATCATATTAAACCCCCTCCCATTTAAAGCCCACCAAACTTCTCTCTCCTCCATTACTTCTTCTTCCTCCTCTTTCATTAATTCCTCCGCCCACCAAGCTTAGGCAAGTGCAACTTGCTTCATGAAGGAACCCTCCATTTTATTGTTCTAATCTCTTCTATGCAACATTCTAAGTTACTTTAGTTCTTGTCATTTTGTATTTTCATGTATATATTTTAATAGATCTAACTATGCACCATTTTGGAGTTTTTTTGGGTTTTGATCTAGCAAACCATCTTGTTTTCGAAAACTAAGAGTTCCATGTGGTAGAGAATTTGATTTTACACAATTTTGACTTTTGAAGAGTTAGATTTCATTGTGTTTTGACCAAGTTATGAGATTTGGAAGATAATGGGTTCCATGACTTGTGCTCTCGGCCAACTTGGAGAAGATGGACAGTTTTTGCACATTGTTGAGTGCAAACCTGTGGGCGCATAGCCTAATCATGTGGGCACATAAGCCCATATAGGGGTGCATAGTCATACATGTGGGCGCATGGCCTCCATTGGATGGTGCATGAGCTCCTGACTTGTAATCCTCCATGGCATTCTCATGCTTATGTAGGCGCATAGGTCTGGGAGCATAGCTCACCTTGGAGTTGCATATTTCCATAGGCCCATGTTGTGCCAATGGTGGGCGCATGGCTCCCTGACTTGGGCGCATAAGGCCCTGAGACTTGTAGTGCACTCTCTGACTTACCTTTCCCCATATATGTAGGCGCATAAGTATGGGTGCATAGCCCATGGGCGCATGTTTCCTTGGTGCATGCCCTCCATAGCATATGCTTTACGTAATAGGTTTAGCCCTAGGCACATACATGTGGGCGCATGTCCTTAGGCGCACGCCACTCTCAGCACATGCATTTTGGGTGCATGCTCTTCATGACACCCCATCGACCACTTTGTGCCACCCTTTGCAAATGTCCATATAGTCCTCATGATCCTTAGTATAAATTGTGTCCTTGTTTGTACTCTTTACTTGATTAGTCCTATAATGTTACTTTTCGTGTTGCATATATACTCTGAGTTTAAAACACAATCTTGGTGTGGCATGTACACTCTCTAACCACTCATTGACAGTGACCCATTGTGGTGCACTTACATGAACACGACATAACGTTATGATTTTATATGATAACTCTTGATAGTGACCCGCCGTGGTGCACTCTTGACAAGTAATTTGACATGATAATTCTTGATGGTGGTCCGTTGTGGCGTACCCTTGACAAGTAACCTATCATTTTATATTATTGCGACGACTAATTTGACTCGCTGAGTAACTCTTGTCTTGACACCGTGGATGGATATGCCTGTACAAGCTACATATCTTGTCTTGTATCATGTCTAGGACATGAATTCCTGATTTCCATGGTCAGGGATTCGTACTGAATCTGACTAGGATAATAACTAGATTAATCAAATAGTCCATGAAGAGATTCCCAGCTACAGTCAGTCCCATTATCTGGGCACTTTAATTGGACTTGTAGCCTGCCGTCGAGTATGGCACATTTTTAGCACACTGTCATGTGTTGCACCTCTAAGTCACCTAATCCAACTCTCTCAACTTGTGACCGGATAACCTGGATTAAGACTGCAGGGCTTGTGGTTGTTGGAACATCTCGATGCATCTTGTTAGTAACTAAGCTTGTGAAAACTCTAGTTAGTTAAAGTATCAAGCTGTACTCATTGCTTGGCCGTGAATGATGGATGTAGTCCCGTCTGGTCTTGTCTAGACAAGATCGGTACATGGTTATTTTAGTATGTTACTGTTTTAATTTACTTTATCGATAATTGGTTAGAGACTAAGTTTTGTTCAGGTGAAGAGTTACAACGTCGGTCCTTGTTTGGTTTACGGGTTATAACTTGGCTACTTAAACAGTCCTTTAATTATCTTATCGTTTATCGCCTTGTTCCTATAACTCATGTCTTTCGTTATCATTAGGTCTTTACATGCTAATATGCTGGTTTTAGTTCTTAAGTGAAGCCTCCCTTGTGGCACTTGCTCTTTCTGGGGACTGACCCAGCTAGTTTTGTATGACCAGATTTTGGAGTAGCACCCAAGGATCTTCCAGCCTTCCAGCCAGATTGTGAACACTAGGCGCAACCCTGGCAACGAGTGGATTTTATTTTGCTCTTCCATTCTATTATAAATTATTCTTTTGAGGCATTTAGCCGCCGAACAAGTGTTAACTTGTGTTAAATATACATTTATGTCTGCCTAAGGGCTGTAATATGGTTGATCCTAGGGTTGATCATGTATGACTTAAACTCTTGCTAGTCTTTGCATTTTGTATGACTAGCTTTATGATCATCTGAATATGTAATGTATGAGACGCCTTAATTTGTATGTCTGATGATCTATCATCTTGTTACTTTTACTTGCTTGCTTGAGATTGAGACACTAGGCTTGTTATTGACCATAAGAGACTGTTGGCTTGTAGTGAAACCCTTATTTATCTAGACAGTCATGACCGTACATCGATGTGGGTTACACTTTGATGTACGTAGCTGGCTGTGTCTATCCCCCGCTCTCCAGTATTCTGGTTCTAGGGTGTGACAAATTATAGCAGGTGCCCCTTTGAGGACAGTTTTCTCCTTCGTCGCTTAACAATTCCTCGAGCCGTATAATTATACGGAGAGTCTAATTGACCACTGTAAGACCCTTCAAATGGATCGATTAGTTTTTTCCTAAATTTTTGGTGAAATTTCTTGAAAGATTGTGATAAATCACAAATTCGAAGTTCGAGAACTGTTTTAAAACCCTAGATTATGAAGGAAATTTTTACCGATTCAACTGTTTTGAAAATTTGTTCTAAATGATTTATAGACACGAGATAAAAACCCTATTTTTGGTTTAATTTTTCACTGATTAAATTTTTATTAAACTAGTTTCAAAGTTTTAGGAAAAACTTGTTTTTGAACTACAAAATTTTAATAATTTTCACCTATACCGCATGCTCCCCGACAAATCAGGCGACGTAGTTGAGAACCGAAAGCATTGAAAGATGTGTATCGATTTTGCAGATGTGTGGGGTTCGACAGAACTCGATTTTGTTGTGTGTGCACGACAAAATCGAGGCGTATCGGTCGAGATATCCCGTATTCGCCCCATTGCAAACTAGCCCACTACTTCGTGCACGTTCATCATCTCGAGATGAAACTTGTGCCACTAGACTTATGTCGTTTTTTTGGTCCTGTGAGCCAAGTTTGGCTCGATTTTGAGAAGGTTGATCGAAACGCTATTTTGGCAGGGTTGCAAACCGATCCAACAGGCAAGTTCGGGCACGGCTCACCGATATCTAACTTTGGATATGCGGTTGAGGTCATATCGTCAAACCGGACCTATAGACATATAACTTGATAACATTAGAGATCGTAGGTATTGGCATATTTTTCGGTGCAAAGTAGGTCCAACGACTTACACCGATTTGACCCAAAATTATGATTTTCCCCCTGTTTCTAGAATTGGACCTATGGTTAGAGGATCTTAGATATTTCTTTTATACCAAAAATGTTCATGATGTTTATTTCAACGTCTGAGGATGTTTGCGAAGTTGGCTTTCATTGCTTCACTATTTTGACTGTTTCAGTTATTGGACGTTATCATTTTCTGCACACTACCTCTAGGCATGATACCTTGCCATATTTTTGTTTATCTACTTTATCTTATTATATTACATGCATATCTTTTATGTTATTTATTTATTTCTACAGTATAAATTGTCAATCCCGTTTGCTGTTATACGTATTTCTATTATACGTGTACAGATTTCTGACATTGTCAGGTGACCCATGTTTTGACTTGTCTTGGTTAACCTTGGCTTGGTTTATTTTGGTTCGGCTTGGCTTAGCTTTCTTGGTTTGGTTTTGGTTGAGATGGAGAGGTTGATATATAAGTCAACTTCCCTCTCTCTCTCCTCCATTACTTTTTATTTTTTATCTCTTCTTCTCCATAATTCCTTCCACCTACCAAACCCTAGGCAAGTGCAACTTGTTTCATGATGGATCTCAATTTTATTTTTCCATTCTCTTCTTTACTTGATTCTAAGCCTTCTTAGAACTTAACATTTTTGGTTTTGATAGATGGATTCTTATAGATCTAAGTTTGTAATTTTTTAATTCTTTTTTGGTTTTGATCTCTTTAACCTTGTTTTTTTCGAGATCTAGTGGCTATGTTGTGGGAAATTCAATTATACACAATTTGGACCCTTGGAAGTCTCAATTTTGACTTGTTTTGAGGGAGTTATGGCCTGTGGAGTTCATAGGTTCAACCAAGCTTTTGGTGCTGGTTGGAAAAGATGAGCAGTGTGTGTGTACGGTCATTAGCGTCGTGCCATCTAGTGTGTGTGCACGCTCATTAGCGTACGACTTCTTGGTTGTGCGTGCTCATTAGCGCCGCACTATCTCGTATGTGCGTGCACTCATTAGCGTCGTGGCCATCTCGGTTGCGCGTGCTCATTAGCGCCGTGCCATCTCGTGTGCGCATGTGGTCATTAGAGCCGTGCCATCTCGATTGTGCGTGCTCATTAGCGATGCGCCATCTCATGTGTGTACGCGCTCATCAGTACCACCCAGCATCATTTGGCCCATCGCCACTCAGCGCCACCCAGCATCATTTGGACCATTGCCACTCAGCGCCACTTGTCCCATGCCACCAAGCTCTCTTTGGCCCAGTGCCACACAGCATCATTTGGCCCAGTGCCACTCAACGCCACTTGCCCCGTGCAACCTAGCTCTTTTTGGCCCAGCGCCACCTAGCATCATTTGGCCCAGCGCCACTCAGCGCCTCTTGTCGCACTCCACCTAGCTCATTTGGCCTATTACCATTTGGCCTATTACCATTTGTCCAGCGCCATTCTTGTCATGATATCCCTTGTCCCATACCTCCATGCTTGTTCATATGGTTCTTAGTGTAATGTCTTAACCTTGCATGCATCTTGTACTTGGTCTAACTTACGGCGACCCAACAGAATAAATTGTTAATATTGAGCACGATAGAGTTTGAGCATGTTTATGACTTGCCAGTATTGAACTTGACTTGACTTGAACATGATAATATGAACTCATCTTGATAATTCTCGATAGTGCCCCGTCGAGGTGCACTCCTGGAAAGTACTCCTGACAAGTGACAATTATACCTGATATGACATGTACAATCTTGATTGTTGTTGCAACGACTATTCCTGTTTTGCTAGTGTAACTCTTGGCTGGACCCCGTGGTTGATTGTGCCTGTACAAGCTATATGTCTTATCTTGCATCATATCTTGGACATGGATTTCTGGTTACCACGGTCAGGGATTCATAATGAATCTGTCTAGGTTAGTGACTAGATTGATCAAGTAGTTCATTTAGAGAGATTTTTCAGTTACACGCGATCACGTTATCTCTGCCACACCAGTGGACTTGAAGCCTACCGACGAGAAGGGCACATTTCCAGCACACTGTCATGTGTTGCACTCTAAGACACTTAATAACTCTTGATGACTCTTGATAACTCTTGATAACTCTTGTAACCTCGTCTGGATAACCTGGATAGTCTGTAGGGCTTGTGACTGTGGGAACATCTCATTGCATCTTATTAGTAACTAAGCTTGTGACAACCCTAATGACTAGATTGATCAAATAGTTCATTAGAAAGATTTTTCAGTTACACGCGATCCCGTTATCTCGGTCACACCAGTGGACTTGAAGCCTACCGACGAGAAGGGCACATTTTCAGCACACTGTCATGTGTTGTACTCTAAGTTACTTAATAACTCTTGATAACTCTTGTAACCTCGCCAAGATAACCTGGATAGTCTGTAGTGCTTGTGACTGTGGGAACATCTCATTGTATCTTGTTAGTAACTAAGCTTGTGACAACCCTAGTTAGCTAACAATAGCAAGCCGTAGGACTTGATTGGCTGTGCTTGAATGAATTGTCTCATGAATAACATGGAAATTACATTCCACCTCTTGTTCCTCCTACTGCAAGCTAATATTTTTTGTTTACTCAGTCTATCATGTTATTTAATTATGCTCTTTTATCAATCTTATTTTATTATACACTGGTTTTAGTTCCTAAGTTGAGTCTCCCTTGTGGTACTTGCTCTTTCTTGGGTCTGACCCAACTGGTTTTGTATGGCCAGATTTCGTAGAAGCATCCGAAGATCTACCTGCTTTCCAGTCAGATGGTGAACACCAGACGTAATCCTGGCAACGAGTGGGTTTCTTATTTTGCTCTTCCACTCTATTGTAAATTATTACTTTGAGGCGCTTAGCCGCCGATAAAGAGGTAGCTCGTGTTGAAACTAAATTTCTGTTTGCCTAAGGGCTGTAACATGATTGACAAATTCTACGGTTGATCATGTATGACTTAACTCTTGGCTAGTCTTCACATTTTATATTACTAGATTTATGATCATCTAAATATGTAATATTTGGGATGCCTTACTTTGTATTTCAGATGATCTAACATCTTGTAACATTTACTTTCTTGCTTGAGATTGAGACACTAGGTTTGTTCTTGACCCTAAGAAACTGATGGCTTGTAGATAAACCGTCATGCATCTAGACAGCCGTGACTATATTGTGAGTTGGGTTTCACTTAATATATGTAGCTGGCTGTGTCTGTGCCCCGCTCTCCAGTATTCTGGTCCTAAGGTATGACACGATTTAAGTGGTAGCCCTTGCAGGTCTTATAAATCGAGATGTATGACGGTTTTGCTGAATAGATGTCTCAATTAGCATTCTTTCTTGATCTCTACTCGTGTTTTCTAATCCTCCTGAAACCTGACCTGATAAGGTGCTTCTATCCTTGATCAATCTTGGTCCTTCCTTATTGTTCCTCATGTTATTTTTTTCAGTGGCATTGTTCCTGATCCTGCTGATCAGCCGGATGGAGTACCTCCAGTGAACCAGTAGCAACCTGGGGACCAAGCCCAGTACTCTGAAGCAGCATCCCGAGTCATGAATTTCGGGGATCCAGAGCCACCAGTTCAGCCGGTGCAGCCTACAGAGCCTGATAATAGAACCCTGATGGGACTCATCCGGGACTTGCTTGCATCACAAGACCGTCGGGGCGATGCCCAACAGCAGAAAGTATAAGATGCTATGGGCAGAGTTGGCTATCAAGGGAACAATACGGCTAACAGCTTCAAGCGCCTGAACCCTTCTTTCTTTGACGGCAATGAACATGCTATTGTTGCCGATGCTTGACCACAAGATATAGAGGTTATTCTGGAGGCAGCTCGAATTCCAAAGGAAAAGAAAGTGGCCGTTGTGCGCATACAGTTATTGGAGTTAGCCCGCAACTGGTGGGCGATGCTAGCAGTTGGTTTGGCGACGCCTGTCCTGTGGAGGTATTCAATGACAAGTTCTAGACGAAGTATTTTGATGCAGTAGCTCGGTATGATCTACAAACCAGATTCAGCAATCTAAAACAGACGGGAAGGACGGTCGATGGATATGCGGTCGAGTTTTCTAGGCTTATATATTGGTTTGCTCCCACCTTGGTGGCGACCGAATTAGACCGAGCACAGGAACTCCACCTAGAGATTATTCTAGCTGTGGAGCAGTTTAAGCCCTAGACATTTGATGCAGTTTTGCGAGCAGCAAGGCGGCATGAATATACTTCACAGAGGATAGTAGATCGAACATGAGGGTAGAAGAGGCCTCATGGACAGTTGCCTCAGTCATTAGCACCAGCCCCGGCAGCTAGGGCTTTGACTATTAGAGATAATAGGAGGACGACCACAGTTTCGTCGGTTCAGCACTCGACTCTGACGTACCCTCAGCAACAGAAGCAGAAGCAATCATTCGCAATGGGCTGCTCTCATTGTGGAAAGCCTGGATATGTGGATTCGGAGTGTCACAGAGCACAGGGATTGTGCTTGGCTTGTGGGCCACCAGATCACAGAATTGGGTCCTATCCTCATAGTGCTAGTTCATCATCATCAACCCTAACCAGTCCATCGATTAGGGCACCAGCACTAGTACAGCAGCAGCAGTACCAACCTCCGAGGTCGTTACCGCCTCAGGCTCAACAGTATTCTCAGGCCCAAGCTCAGGTTCAGAACAGGCAGAGAGGTCACCAGCAGAGGGGACCGATACCAAGAGGACAGGGTCAAGCTGTGGCTCTGTCAGTAGCAGAAGAATTGGCATCAGGTGAGGTAGTGGCAAGTACCATTCTCATTAACTATTTTCCAATATCAGTATTAGTTGATTTGAGTGCAATACATTTATTTATGTCTGCATGATTCACAACACAGATAGGACTGGAGCTCGAGTCATTATCAGTAAGGCTCAATATACTTACTGGTAACTGTCTTGTGGTAGTAGATTGAGTCTTTTCCTTGTGTCGAATCGTAGTTAGCGGTAGAGAATTCCCTGCTAGATTAATAGAATTCCCGATGGCCGACTATAATGTCGTCCTAGGAATGGATTGGTTGAAGGATCAGTATACAAGAATAGACTGCCATGTTGGTAGGATTATGTTTGGTGTCCCGACGAAGAAGAGTTTACATTTTCCAGAGGCGAAGTAGACCAGTCTTGCGGATGGCAGTAGCAGAAGCAGTTCAGTTTCCCAGGGTAGTAGAATAATTTTCTGACATATTTTCCGAAGAGCTTCTAGGCATGCCGCCAGAGAGAGGGATAGAGTTCATCATTAATTTGATTCCAGGGACGGCACCAATATCAGAGAGAGTCTACAGAATGGCACCATCAGAATTAGAGATCCTGTACAAGATGATTGAATAATTCAGAACCAAGGGATTCATTCATGCTAGTGGATCGCCTTGGAGAGTCACAATTCTTCTTGTGAAAAAGAAGGACGGTATATTAAGATTATGTGTTGATTATTGTACCATGAATTTTGTAACAATCAAGAACAGATATCCACTACCAAGGATAGATGACTTATTCGATCAACTCAGTAGAGCAACAGTATTCTCGAAGCTTGGTTTGCAGTCGGGGTGCCATCAGATCAGAGTCAGAGAGCAAGATATTTCGAAGACGGCATACTAGATATGGGCATTGGGAGTTTTTCATTATGCCATTCGGAGCGACAAATGCGTTAGCAGTATTCATGGATCTCATGAAATCGCATATTTATGCCTTATTTGGATCAGTTCGTGATTGTGTTTATAGATGACATCCTAGTCTATGGCAAGAGTGAAGCATAGCATGAGAAGCATCTCCGAGTAGTTCTTCAGATTCTTAGAGAGCTCCAGTTGTACGCGAAGTTCAGTAAGTGCGAAGTTTGGCTTGATCGAATTTCGTACTTAGGTCACATCATCACCAGAGGTGGAATGGAAGTGGACCCCAAGAAGATAGTATCTATAGAGACATGGCTAGTACCCGGCACCATCATAGAGGTTCACAGTTTTCTAAGATTGACAGGCTGTTACCGATAATTTGTATCAGACTTTGCTTGGATTTCAGAGCCCTTGACGCAGTTGACCCGAAAGGATGTGCAGTTTACTTGGACAGTAGAGTGTTAGAGTTCCTTCAAAAAGTTGAAGCAAGGATTGATGATGGCACCCATTATCACGCTTCCAGATGGGACTGAAGGATTCTAAGTTTATTGTGACACTTCAGGCAGAGGATTGGGATGCGTCTTGATGTAGCATGGCAAGGTAGTAGCTTATGATCACGTCAGCTTCGTGATCATGAGAGGAATTACCCAACCCATGACTTGGAGTTAGTAGCAGTGGTTTATGTACTTAAGCTATGGAGGCAATACTTGTATGAAGATTGGGTAGAGATTTTTATCGACCATAAGAGTCTTAAGTATGTATTTACCCAGAAGGATCTTAACATGCATCAGAGAAGGTGGCTAGAGCTATTGGTAGATTACGACATCAACCTATAGTATCATCCTCGGAAGGCCAACGTAGTTGTAGATGCGTTGAGTAGAAGAGCAGGAGCTTATTTTCTAACAGCACAACCAGAGTTATTAGAGGATCTACAGAAGATAGGTATAGAGATAGTTCTTCCTACCAATGTGGCATTGATGGCCAGTGTGCAAGTTCATTCCAGTATAGTTGAGAGGATCAAAAGAACACAGTATCGGATTCTAAGCTTCAGCGGCTTAGGGCAGAATGTAAAGCGGGACGGAGAGCAGAGTTATGAATTCACGAAGATGGCACACTTCGACACGAAAGGCGTCTTTGTGTACCCAGTGGTAACATCAGGTAAGAGTTCATTACAGAGGCTCATAGTTCACAGTATTCAATTCATCCTGATGGTACGAAGATGTATTATGATATCCGTCAGCATTTCTGGTAGAATGGCATAAAGAGGGAGATAGCTCAGTTTGTCTCTCGTTGTTTAGTTTGCCAACAACTTAAAGTTGAACATCAGAGACCAGCTGGACTTCTTCAACCTTTAACGATCCCAGAATAGAAATGGAAACACATTGTTATGGATTTTGTAACTGGGTTACCTAAATCCCTAGCTGGAAGAGATGCTATTTAGGTTATAGTTGACCGACGTACCAAGGTAGCTCATTTTCTTTCTTTTAGAATTGGTTAGTCGACGGATCAACTTACAGATATGTATCTCAGACAGATAGTCAGATTGCATGGAGTGCAAGTTAGCATCGTGTCTGACACGGATTCGAGATTTATATCATACTTTTGGCGGAGTCTTCAAGAGAGTTTTAGAACTCGTCTCAAGTTTAGTTCAGCTTATCATTCACAGACAAATGGTCAGTCAGAGCGCACAATTCAAACTCTCGAGGATATGTTACGATCCCGTATACTTGACTTTGGTGGTTCGTGGGAAGATCACTTGCATCTAGTAGAGTTCTTCTACAATAATAGTTTATAGGCCAATATCCAGATGGCGCCATTTATGGTATTATATAGTAGAAAGTGCATTTCATATTTAGCCTGGGATGATATAGACGAGAGGCAGATGCTTGGTCCAGAGATGGTTACACAGACTATCGAGGTGGTCAAACAAGTCATAGATCATCATCGAGTTACACAAGATCGTCAGCGCCATTGGGTCGATTCTCATTGGCGTCCTCTTGAGTTTTCTAACGACGACCACGTATTCCTTAGGATCTTGCCTACCCGTGGCATCATTCGATTCGGCGTACAGAGAAAGCTTAGTCCCAGGTATATATGGCCGTTTGATATTCTCGAGCGAGTAGGTGATGGGTCCTTTCATCTTGCTCTTCTATCGTCGTTCCGTGAGGTACATGACGTATTCCATGTATCCCAATTATGACGGTATATCCCAGATTCGAGCCATATCCTTTATCATTCAGAATTGGTTGTTGGTACCAACCTTTAGTATGAGGAAAGGCCTGTATCCATATTAGACCGATGAGGGAAGATACTCAAGAACAAGACTATTAGTTTAGTTCGTGTTGCTTGGGGTCATCACTCTTTGGGTGAGTCAACTTGGAAACATGAGGAGGATATCATATAACGATATCCACACTTGTTTGACACATAAGGTATAATATCTTCCTTATGCTTTTAAATCCTTTCTTACATGAATGATAACTTGATTGACTGCTAGTCGTAGATTGCTAGTATTTGTGTAGCTTGCCCCGACACCTCTAGCCTCTTGATTAAATTCCGAGAACGAAATACTTTTAAGAAGGGTAGAG
This sequence comes from Iris pallida, assembly GCA_029216955.1. Taxonomy (NCBI): domain Eukaryota; kingdom Viridiplantae; phylum Streptophyta; class Magnoliopsida; order Asparagales; family Iridaceae; genus Iris; species Iris pallida. The sequence continues at coordinate 79,606,649 of JANAVB010003400.1, forward strand.
TTGTCACTCCCATTTTCCGTTATACGTATTTCTGGTACACGTGTACGAATTTCAGACATTGTTAGGTGACCCGTGTTTGGACTTGTCTTGCTTAACCTTTGCTTGGTTTATTTTGGTTCAGATTGGCTTAACTTTTCTTGGTTTGGTTTGAGTTGACTTATAGAGGTTGATATATAAGTCAACTCCCCTCTCTATCCTCAATTACTTTTCATTTATTTCTTTCTTCTTCTAAATAACTCCTGCCACCTACCAAACCATATGTAAGTGCAACTTGCTTCATGATGGACCTTAAGTTTTATTGTTCCATTCTCTTCTTTACTTGATTCTAAGCCTCTTTAGAACTAGACTTTTTTGGTTTTGATGGATTGATTCTTGTAGATCTAAGTTTGTAATTTTTTAGTTTTTTCTTGGTTTTGTTCTCTTTAACCTTGTTATTTCTGAGATCTAATGGCTCTATGTTGTGGAAAATTCAATTCTACACAAGACCCTTAGAAGTCTCGATTTTGACTTGTTTTGAGGGAGTTATGGCCTTTGGAGTCCATGGGTTCAACCATGCTTTTGGTACTGGTTGGGGAAGATGAGCAGTGGGTCCGTGCGCTCATTAGCGTCGTGCCTTCTCGTGTACTTGCATGCTCATTAGCGCACGCCATCTCGGTTACACGCGCTCATTAGCGTCGTGCCACCTCGTGTGTGCGCACGCTCATTAGCGATGTGCCATTTCGGTTGCGCACACTCAATAGCGCCGCGCCATCTTGTATGCACGCGTACTCATTAGCGTCGTGCCATCTTGGTTGTGCATGCTCATTAGCGTCGCGCCATCTCGTGTGCGCACGCGCTCATCAGCGCCACCCAGCATCATTCGGCCCATCGCCACTTGTCCCGTGCCACCTAGCTCTCTTTGGCCCAATGCCATCCAACATTATTTTGTCCAGCGCCACTAGTCCCGTACCACCTAGCTCTTTTTGGCCCAGCACCACCCAACATTATTTGGCCCAACGCCACTCAGCGCCACTTGCCGCGTCCCACCTAGCTAATTTGGCCTAGTGCCATTTGTCCAGCACCATTCTTGCCATGATATCTATTGTCCCATACCTCCATGCTTGTTCATATGGTTCTTAGTGTAATGTATTGACCTTGCATGCATCTTATACTTGGCCTAACTTGCGGCGACCCAACATGATAACATGTTAATATTGACCACAAAAGAGTTTGAGCATATTTATGACTTCCCAGTATTGAACTTGAATTGACTTAAACATGATAATATGAACTCGTCTTGATAATTCTCGATAGTGGCCAGTCGAGGCATACTCCAGACAAGTACTCCTGACCAGTGACAAGTATACCTGAAATGACATGTATAATCTTGATTGCTGTTGTAACGACTATTCCTATCTTGCTAGTGTAACTCTTGCCTTGACTCCATGGTTGATTGTGTCTGTACAAGCTACATGACTCATCTCGCATCATGTCTAGGACATGGATTTCTGGTTACCACGGTCAGGGATTTATAATGAATCTGACTAGGTTAATGAGATTGATCAATTTGTTCATTTAGAGAGATTTTCCAGTTACAGGTGATCCCGTTATCCCGGCCACACCAGTGGACTTGTAGCCTACCGACGAGTAGGGCGTATTTCGAGCACACTGTCATGTGTTGCACTCTAAGTCACTTAATAACTCTTGATAACTCTTGTAACCATGTCTGGATAACCTGGATAGTCTGCAGTGCTTGTGACTGCGGGAACATCTCATTATATCTTGTTAGTAACTAAGCTTGTGATAACCCTAGTTAGCTAACAATAGCAAGCCGTATGAGTTGATTGGCCGTGCTTGAATGAATCGTCTCATGATTAACATAGGAATTATATTCCACATTTTGTTCCTCCTACTACATGCTAATGTTTTACGTTAACTCAGACTCTCATGTTATTTAACTATGCTCATTTATCAATCTTGTTTTATTATATACTGGTTTTAGTTCCTAAGTGGAGCCTCCCTTGTGGTACTTGCTCTTTCTGTAGTCTGACCCAGTTGGTTTTGTATGGCCAAATTTTGGAGAAGCACCCGAGGATCTACCTACTTTCCAGCCAGATGGTGAACACCAAACATAATCCTGGCAACGAGTGGGTTTTTTATTTTCCCTGCCACTCTATTATAAATTATTCTTTTGAGGCGCTTAGCCTCCGAGCAAGTATTAGCTCGTGTTGAAACTAATTTTTTGTTTACCTAAGGGCTGTAACATGATTGACAAATTCTACGGTTGATCATGTATGACTTAACTCTTGCTAGTCTTCACATTTTGTATGACTAACTTTATGATCATCTGAATATGTAATATTTGGGACACCTTACTTTGTACGTTTGCTGATCTAAAATCTTGTAACATTTACTTTCTTGCTTGAGATTGAGACACTAGGTTTGTTCTTGACCATAAGAGACTGAAGGCTTCTAGATAAATTCTCATGCATCTAGATAGCCGTGACCGTATTGTGAGGTGGGTTTTAGTTCAATGTAAGTAGCTGGCTGTGTCTGTCCCTCGCTCTCCAGTATTCTGGTCATGGCACGTGACATAAACTGTTCTTCCATATTTACTTAATGCAAATTACAGTTAGTTATGTTTGTTCTTGTTATTTTTATTTTATGCACATTTGACATAGAAATAAGAGCCCACCTTTGATTGTGCTGTATTCATTGGCCTTGACACGACTGTGCCATGAAGTCATGAGTCGTACATAGATCTCGGCCTTGCGTATTAGGTGGCCAACGATACGTACATGCTGTACGATAGGTATAACTACTAATAGAATGCATGATAGGTTGACTTAGCAGTTATTAGAGGTACTTTATCAGGAATACGACCTAGATAGGCATGGGGTGGAGAGGACAATTCCATAGAGTATAATCTTACCCTTGTGACCGTACGCCCCGCCGGAGATACGGGTTGACAACCCCTTTATTTTATAATGGCCATTGACGTTCGAGGAACGATTATGCCTTGAGGCCCCTGGTGCCCAAGAGGGGACTATGCCAATACCATTTTTCAGCCAGAGAGCCCATACGTTGAAGGTTGTTCTTAAATTGCATACATAGATTGGTTAGGTGACCTTATCCGGTAGGTATATATACTTTTCCATTTATGTACTTATACCTAATCGCGGCTTTGAACAATATTTTGTTGTGAACTAGTGTGCCACACTTTGTCCTTATTTGGTTGTAGGTGTAGTTCACTGCTTCGATGAGAAAATATTGAACCTTATTATGATCCAGATACTATATAGGAATTATGTCATGGAAAATTAGTTCATCGCAGATTAGGGTGCCATCTTATGTCCTTGTTTGGTTGGGGGATGGTACGCTAATTCAAGTGTGGAATATTGGACCATGTTTTGATCTGATTGTCTTATTATTGAGCATTGTTATTCAGTTATATGGCATATATTTTTTGTAACTTGTTATCTCCATCTGAGGACCAGGTGGTTTCTCTAGGTATAGATGTGCAGGACTTCCTGCAGGAATATGGCTCCGGTCTAGACTCATCATTCAAGATCGAGATAGTCGTACCTTCCGATCATAACTGTCCCTATTGGGTTGAGGAGCCTATTTAGTTGTGTTTTCTTTTATCAATTTAGTTTGAAGGTTGGACTCCATTTCTCTTTTAGTTTGTCCTTGTGTTGGTAGTGGATTTGTCTCCACCCGGCCATCAACTATATTTTGACTTTTTCTTTAATTCATGTTGAACTATTTTTTTTAATTTTTTGTGTAGATTAGATGTAGAATTAGCTGAGAGTATCTATTGTTATTATTTTTTAATCGCATTACAACTTATGTGTTTATTTGAGATTTCCATATGTTGGAGTAAATCTCGTATACATGCAGTTGGCATGCTACATTCCTAGTCCTACATATTTTTGGACTGGAGCGTTATACATTTCTAAGTCAAACTAGATCAACTAGGTGAATACCTTGCTAAACTTGGTCATACTAGGTCACTTCTAGGTTTTTAGGTCCCTACCTTGCCATACTAAGGTATTCTAGTCCATACTAGGCCTATGCATCTACCTATCTAGCACATATATAAACTCTATGAGACAATACCTTAACCCATTACCTATACCCAAGGACAAATCACATAGGTAATCCCATTACCTATGCCCATGAACTAACCATATTACTTACTCATGTCCTATTACTCTAAACTAATCCCTGTATCAACATTACCTTAACATAATACCTAAAACACACTACTCAAATCCATACCTAAACCCTTACCTACATTACCTACCCATGCTACATGCCAAAGCCAACCTGAACATTACCTACATCCCTCACATGCACACACATATGCACTGCACATTACAGCCTAAATCCTTGCACTACCTAGCTACAGGACAATGCATGCATAAGCACTTCTATGTGCAGTCCATAGGCGCATTGCACCCAATTGCATGATGTTGTTGTTTCCCCAAATCTGCAAGGGCAACACCCTAGTTGCTGCTCTCTCCTTCCATGTTGTTACCTATATAATCTCCCCACTGCTGGTACCAAAATATAATCCCCACCACAGTAGTGCATATTGCCCTGATGCTGCTTCTAAATTCTACTACTTTTCTACCTAACTTGCTATACACAGGAAGACTTCCACCTTTGCTAACTACTACATTGATATAGCTACTGCTGCTGCTTGCACAAGTGCTGCAACATACTGCTTCTCCCAAATACTACAATACAGACAGTTTTCCAAATGCTTCTTGCCTACTCTTCCCCCCTCTATCAAGGTCAACTGTCCACATTACTGCTGCTGCTATAATCTAGTAGTAGTAATTTCTACTAGCTCTTCTGCCCCCTCTTCCCTCTACCTATTTATCTATATACTAACTAACTATCAATCTACCTATCCATATGTATATCTATCTAGATATTGACATATATCTATTAAGCTATCCATCTATATATATTCTTCACATTTACCCACACACATGACCTATAACTCAACATTACACTAATGCACACTAGCACACAAGCACACTCTCTCTATGCACACACATGCCTATATGTGTGTATCCATACACATACACTCTAGCTCACACTACACACATGTGTATTTGGGAATACGCACACACACACTGCACTACATGTGTGTATCTACATATATACATATACATGCACTATTTGTAGAAGCTCAAAATGTATAAAACATTACCATGTGCCATTCGTAGATGGTGCCATGCTCAAATTATCAGATGGCTGCGAGATCAGATGGAACACCATATCAAATGGCGCTAAGCATCATATAGCGCCATCTGCCATGTGGCTGCCTTCATGGAGAAGCCAAACGGCTGTCATCATGACTGACAGCACGTCAGTCGAGGAAAATCTTTTCGAATCTAGAGTGCACACCGCTCGAGGAGAATTATCATAGTCATCATAATTGTACTTTTTGTTTACTGTACGCCATGCAGAGTTGGCATGAAGTAGTCAGTGCTTCACAGTTTGACTAGCGCTTTCTCGCAGATAGCGCAGAGCATGCGCCATCTATCAAATCAGGTACAAATTAATTAGATCGTCGTCCAAAACCAAGATGACGTGGCGCACATGTCACTAATCTCAAAGAACATGCATGCCATACTGCCCATGACCAAGCACATCTCTCTCATAGAATGCCATGTGTAACATGCAGTTAAGCCAACTATTCGCGAAATAGGTGATGGTGTGCCAATCAATGCCATGGGCCAATCAGAATAACTACTTAACAGTTATTTCAAAACTCAATAAATAGAGTTCAGGATCATTGTTCAAAACAACAACGTATATCATAGACTCTGAAGCCAGAACTCTCGTCTCTACGGTAACAAGTTTCAAGGTATTTTTTCTCCGACATCGCATTGTCCAAAGGATAAAGTGATCATCTTATAATCAGATTCCTACAGTTGTACTTTCCCAGAATCAAATCTTTTCTTTCTCAATTTGTAAACTATTTTTCTTGGAAAACTTTTGTTCTTGCAAACAAAATAGCAACTCTCCCGGAGATGACTTTCTCCTCTAACGAGAAAGTGACAACTCAATGCGATGTTGCGTCGGCCGGCACAATGCAGAAGACTTTGGTCGTACAAGTCGACCAAACTGTCTACGAACCAATGATTGGCCCCGGGGGTGCCAAGTGCCCATCTAATGTTGTCTCTAACGACAGGAAGACTCGTACTGTCTAGACTGTAAAATCCATAAGCGCACCAATCATTGTTGTTCTTGCACAAAATAAGGGAAAGTGCCCTTCTCCAACTCTGAATTGGTGGAAGGCGCACCAAATGCTATTCCTATACTAAACACGGGAAAATGCCCGTCCCTAGTTCTAAACATGGTGGAATATGTGCCAGACTCTATTTCTGTGCCAAGTAAAAGAAAGAGCCATATAGCCATCTCTTACTCCTCCCTAGCTCTAAACTTGGTGGAGAATACTGCCTCTGCTCAAGGCAATGGAAAATGCCCTATGGCTACTCCATATTCTTCCCTAGTCCTGGACTCGGTGGAAAATCCATCTAATTGTGCCTTTGTGCCAATCAATGTCAGAGCACTCTCGAATAGGAATTTTACTTCCAAGAAATTAAATTCTACTCAAAGTGCACTTCCTGATGCTCATCAACGTTGTGCCAAACACGTTGGGACAGTATGCTCAAAGCAACACTGCATCTTGCCCACTCCTTATCAAATTGGCTAATGTCAATCAGGCCAAAATTAGGATCTCCCTACTTTGCGCATAACAAGAACAAAATAGGGAAAATTGATGGTGTCTCAAATAGACATACAAGTGGCGCATAAGTCTGACATGCGCACTTATCTTAATCAGTGCAGAACAAAACCAACTTCATCAACTCATGTGGTGCACCAATCACAATCTGTGCCAACCAACAATAAGCGTATAGGGAAGGCTTCTAAAATCAAGGACCCTTCCACTTATGCAAATGAACTCAGCACTTCTCTGTACACACAGTGGATACGGAAACTCAAGAATAAGAACCACGTTCCCAACATAATCAGGGAATATGTGCCTTCATCTTCTCCTTATCCTGTTGGTGTAACTGATCTCCGTGAGCTTCTTGTACAAAAGCGAAAGATTATAGGACCTTCTCACACACCTGTAACTCCACATCAGGAACATAACTGTAATCAGCACCATGAGATAGTAATCAAGTGCCGCTGTCAATCAGCCAAACGAAGTGTCTTTGACCGCTTGAACTACACTCGGACTTCTGAACTAAAAATGCTGGACGAAGATGAATTGTTGTATGCTTCGGTCAACATGACGTCCTGCAGTACTGGGTAGAAAACGTCCAAGACGTAACGCATCCCGAAATCCTAGTCAGCAATACCTTGATCGGAGTCGTGACTCCGACGAAGGAGTCTACCAAAATACAAGATCAAGAAACCGAAAAATCTTCGGTCAAAGAAATTTTCCCACTCCTCATCTTGGGAGTAGCTCTCTACCTAATTTTGACACCGATATCAAAAACTCCTATCAGACTATCGTATCCACCAGTTCATCTTCGGTGGCCAGAGAAGTGACTGCTTATGTCACTAACGAAGAACAAGACGCTTCAAGCTCTGCGAATCAGAAGCAACAGATTGCTGTTTAGAAGCCAACCTGGAAACTTTGGCTGAAATGGTTACATGAATGCATGTTGTGATCATGGCACAACACACTGTTCCAACGGTTGCGAATCCAATTCTAATCCAAGAACAAATAGCAGTCTCTGCACCTGTCAACAACGACTTGGGGGTACAATCCCCTCTCAATGCTACCATACCAGCTCAGGCTACTACAAGTTAGTCTGGTGTTGGGGGTGGTACTTATCATGCAGTTCCACCTCTAACATATCAAACCAATATGCTACTCCTCAAGCATCAGAAGACCCTCTTGAAGCAGTCAAGCTTCTACAAAATTAGTTTCAAACTTTTAAGCAAAAGGATGGTCTACAGAAGTTAAGGATCAAACAACCCTATCCTGTAGAGTGGAAGGAAGTTCCATTACCACCTAAGTACAAGCTGCCAACAATAATGCTATTTGAAGGTAGTTCATCTTCGAGCCAGTATCTCAATCACTTTGAGGTGATGACTGACCAGCTTCAACAAAATGATGCTAAACTCACTAGAGTATTCGTCAGGTATTTGGCAGGCGGTGCCTATGACTAGTACCGTAGCTTGCTAGATGCCTGTATAACATCTTTCGAAGCACTAAAGCAAATGTTCCTGGAACGGTTCTACGAAGGAACGAACGACATGACTATGTCGGCCCTTATCAAGATCAAACAAAGGCCTAATGAAACTGCTGAACATTTTATAGAGCGCTTTCGTCGCGAAGCAGTCAAAATGCCTTTGGATACTCCTGATGCATTAATTATGGATACATAGAAATCAAACTTGTTACCTATAGTTAGCATGTGGACCGAACCCACGCAATTCCAAGATTGGGCCTCCTTCATAGTAAGTGCCAGGACAGCTGAAGACAGTGCCAACAAATTTAAACAGCTAGGCATCCAGATGCCTAATCTTGACAAAGATGAGCATTCTACAACTAACAGTGGGGGTCGACAACACAACCATAAAGGCAAGGAAGCCTTAGCTATCAACGTGGGTCAGTCAACACCTACAACGACGGCACCTCTACAGAGAGCACCACGTCCTAGGGAGGAATATTCCTTTGACGAAGACAACATCCTGAGCATATTTGATTGTCTAATCAAGAGAAAGAAACTTCAACTGTCTGACTCTAAACGTCCGAATGAAGTAGGAAAACTGACAATCCCAAATATTATATGTATCATAGGTTCTTGGGGCATCCAACTAGGGCATGTTACGTACTCAAAGGGAAGATCCAAGAGCTGATCATTGCCAAGGCAATCACTCTTCAGCAAGATGAGAAGATGGTAAATACTAATGCCGTCTCCCTACAGTTTGGTGACTATGACGCCCTAGAACCAGAATACTGGAGAGCGGGGGCGTACATAGCCAGCTACGTATATTGAAATGGAATCCACCTCGCTATACGGTCACGGCTGTCTAGATATGAGGGTTTACTACAAGCCAACGGTCTCTTAAGGTCAAGCCTATTATCTCAATCTCAAGCAAGTATATAGTTACAAGATGTTAGACCACCAAATATACAATAAAAGGCGTCCCAAATATTCAATATTAGATGATCATGAAGCTAGTCGTACAAAATGTCAAGACTAACAAGAGTTCAGTCATACATGATCAACCCTAGGATTTGTTAATCATGTTTACAGCCCGTAGGCAGACAGTAAGTAAATATGCATCGAGCTAACAGGTGCTCGTCGGCTAAACGCCTCAAAAGAATAATTTTACAGTGTAGTGAGCGAAACAAAATGGAAAACCCACTCGTAGCCCGGGTTCCTTCTAGTCGCCACCATTGGGCTGGAGGTTCGATAGATCCTCGGGTGCTGCTCCAAAATCTGGCCACACAAAACCAGCTGGGTCAAACCCCAGAATGAGCAAGTGCCACAAAGGAGGCCACAAAATAAGAACAAAAGCCAGCATATCAGAGCATAAGAAATAGAAGAAAAGTACAAGTAATAAAAGGTACAACAAGACAATAAACGACTAGGGACGTGGACCATTCCGGGAGCCAGGTTACAACCCTTAAACCAAACAAGGACCGGGGTCGTAACCCTTCGCCTGAATAACACTTTATCTCTATCCATTTATTATTAAAGATAAGTAAAACAATCATGATCAGGGGTACCAGGTACAGGGACTAGACGAGACTTAGACAAGGCTGGACACCATCCATTCACAAACGGCCAAGCAATTACTACGGCTTACTACTTAACTAAGTAGGGTTATCGCAAGCCTAGTTACTAGCAAGATGCAAATGAGAAATACCCAGTCCCAAGTCCTGCAGACTATCTAGTTATCCTTCCGCGGCTTGAGAGTATGGTTGGGTACATCGCCCAGGAGACGATATACCCTTAGGTGACTTAGAGGGTGCAACACATGACAGTGTGCTGGAAATGTACCCTACTCGTCGGCAGGATACAAGTCCTTTTAAAGTACCCAGATAACGAGATCGTCTGTGACTGGAAATCCTTCATGAACTATAGTTTGATCTAGTCATTAGCCTAATCCATATTCAGTGTAAATCCCTGACCGTGGTAACCAGGGAGTCACGTCCTAGACATGATGCAAGACAAGACAAGTGGATTGCACAAAGCAGCAAGAATGAATACCCATGGAGTCAGAGTTGATTATACGAGTCAAGTTAGCCATGGCAACAGCATCAGGTCAGGTCAAGTTACAAGTTACAGGTTACATGTCAGGAGTGCGCCGCCACTGGCCACTATCAAGTTATCCAGTAACAGAGATTAATCATGAATCACAGGTTACAAGTTAAGAGCGCACCCCATCGGATCACTATCAAGAAGATCAGAAAGTACTAGAATCATACTTCACAGAAATCACGAAAAACCGTACTAGTCATAAGCAAAACACCAAAAATCGTGCCAGGTCGTGTTGGGTCGAGACAGTCGTGTTGCATGGAACAAAATCTCAAAACTCCAACCCACAAAAGAGAAGCCAAGTCCAAGGAATAAAACCAAACCATCATAGGCAAGTGGGTTACGCTGGGGTTAGTTTGCGCTAGGGTCGAACTGCACATGAGTTGAACTGTGCAGGAAATGAACTACACATGAGTTAAACTGCGCAGGAAATGAACTGCGCATGAGTTGAACTGCGCAGGAAATGAACTGCGCATGAGTTGAACTGTGCATGAAATGAACTGCGCATGAGTTGAACTACGCAGGAAATGAACTGCGCATGAGTTGAACTGCACATGAAATGAACTACGCATGGCCTTGTGTTAAAGAGCGCCGACCGAGGGTCATCTTCTCCATCAGGCCGAGGAAAAACCCAAGAATCACCAAAATTTTCAAATCTCATAACTTAGCCAAATCAAAACGAAATTTGGATTTTCAAAGTTCTAACTTGTGTAAAATTGAATTCTCTTCCACATGGAAGCCTCAAAACAAGGAAAAATCTAAGTTTAATAGATCAAAACCAAGAAAAACCAAAAATGGTTAAAACTTAGATCTAGAAAAATGGAAGCTCCAAATCACAAAATGCCAAGTTCTAATGTTGTTCACCATGGCCTAATCTAGCTAATGGACAAATAAAATTGGGTTCTTATGTGGTGGCAAGGTGCACTTGTCTATGGTGTTGGTGGAGGAAGGAAGAAGAAGATGAAGAAAATTAATGGAAGTTATGAGGAGAGAGAAAGTTAGGTGGAATTTTAATGAGGGATGATATGTTGTGTTTAGGGTGGAGGTTTAGCTAAGGGTGTTCCAATGCATACTAAAACAAACCAAACTAATTCCTTCTCCATAAAATAAAACCAAGCCAGGTCCAAAACCCATTTTACGAGAAAACCAAAATCCGCAAGTTAAGCCAAAACACAATTACAGGCCAGAATCTGAGAAAATAAAATACAGGTCCGAAATACATATAAGCCTAATTAAAATACGTATTCCAAAATATGGACATTACAACTCTACCCACCTTAAAAGAATTCCGTCCTCGGAATTTAAATCAGGATGCTTAGAGATGTAAGAGCCAGCTATACTATCCACAAATAAGCTAGACTAAGCAAACAATCAAACAATCATACATGCAAGCAAGGGATGGAAAGCATAAGGTATAAGGAAGACATTATACCTTACGAGTCAAACAAGTCGGGATATCGTGATCGGATGTCGTCCTCACGCTCCCACATTGACTCACCTAGAGAGTGATGACCCCAAGCAACACGGACTAAGCTAATAGTCTTGTTCTTGAGTATCTTTTCTCTCCGGTCCAATATAGACACGGGCCTCTCCTCATACGAAAGGTTGGTACCAACAACTAGTTCCGAATGGTCCAGGATATAGCTCGGGTCCGGAATGTACCATCGTAATTGGGACACATGGAATACATCATGCACCTCACTTAGCGACGACGGAAGAACGAGACGATAGGGTACATCTCCTATTCGCTCTAGGATATCGAACGGCCCTATATACCTAGGACTAAGCTTTCCCCGTGCGCCAATGCGAATGACACCGCGGTTAGGCGAGATCCTAAGGAATACATGGTCGCCGATAGCAAACTCTAAGGGACGTCGATGAGCATCGGCCCAATGGCGCTGGCGATCTTGGGCTACTCGAAGATGATCTCTGATTCTTCTGACCACTTCAACTGTCTGGGCAATCATTTCTGGGCCAAGATAAGGTTGCGGAGCTGGTACTGGATTTGGTATCGGGGCTGGTGGTGGTTGCCTAGCTAGGTAAGCCATCATGCTCTGCCTCAACATTTCTAACTGTTGCCACTGAGATTGTAGCATAGCATACATAAACTGGGTGGTTGGGTCTGCACCAGTCGGAAGTGAGGGCAGCTAGGGTCCAGGCTGTGGTGAAAACTGCTGAGGCAATGGGGATGGTGTAGTCTCTTCTGGTGGTACTGCAGTGGTTTGCTCAACCTGGCTGACTGGGGGCACTTGGGCTTCCGGTTGCACCGTCGATGGGTTCGTGGTATTCTGCTGTGGCTCTAGCTGATACGGAGTCACCGGGGTCATTGGGGAAACCTGTTCTTCCTGGAAAGTTGTGTCACCAGATGTGATGGCTTGGGTAGGGGCCGGTCCGCTGTGTAGAGTCATATTGCTGGCACGAAGATAAGAGCAATGTTAGAATAGATTCAGATAAGTTTTGAGTCAAGCAATTGAAAGAGAGTTTAATAAAGAATTCATAATGTCAACAACCAGTGGATGAGATCCTAGAGGGCAATTATGTTAAGCTAACCATATCTCAATCCACGTAAAATCGTACGAAAGGTGAACCAATTGCATTATGGTTGATCAGACCACAATACACAGGTTCTGATAAGACAATGTATCAGTGGGCGCCCACCATAAAACATATGTCCTGAACAAGCTCGATGAGAGAGTAAGCTCGCAAAACTAGGCTATAAATAGCAACATTAGTCAAGGTAGTCCAATTACAAATATGCAAGATAATGATGAAAGAAAATACAAGTAGTTTACGCTACTTAAGAATCTAAGTCGTGTCCGGTGTTAGTGCCTTTGCAGTCGTCCTACTGTCTTCTTGTCTAGGCCTTGGTTTAAAGTCAAAGGAATTCAGGTTGTGAGGCTTCCTACCCAACTTATAAGAGTTGAACAAGTAGCGTGATTGAATGGTGGAACATGACGACCTAGTACGCACGATAGTGGGATAAGGTTTTACGGAAGAATGATTCAAGCAAAAAGCAGTCAAGATAGACAGTTGGGAGTTCGAATTAAAGGCGGAATAGAATGTCATATATGTGAATGAGATTCCTAATTTTCTAATCCTATACGCAGGCTTGTTTGGTACAGTAAAATATCCAAACAATTTATCTTGACCTGCATGGGCCACCACAAAAACATGTAACGCCCCAGTCCCAAAATACGTAGGACTAGGAACGTAGCATGCCAGCTGCATATATACGAGATATACTCCAATATATGGAAATCTCGAATATACACATAAGCTGTATTGTGAATAACAATAACAGACAGTCACAGGTAAAAGCTACATCTCATCCACAGTAAATATAAAGAAAATGGAAACTCATAAATCAAAGTAAATGTTAAAATATAGCTATTGGCCGGGTGAAGACAAATCCACTACCGGTACTAGAATGAACTGAAAGAAAATAGAGTCCAACCTCTAAGATAAATAAAATAAGAAATGATGACTAAAGTGGCTCCTCGATCCAATAGGGACAGCTGTGATCAGAAGGTATAACTCGCTCGAACGTGAAGGATAAGTCTATAGTGGAACCATACTCCTGCGGAAAGTCCTGTACACCTATACCTGGAGAGATCACCAGGTCCTCAGAGGGACGTAACAAGATACAAAAAGAACATGCCACATAAACTGAATAAATACTGCTCAAATAAATAAGTAAATTGAATTATATCATGGTCCAATACGCACCTACTGAACGAGCGTACCATCCCCCCAACCAAACAAGGACAGGAGATGGTAAACTAATTCACGGTGACGTATCTTTCCATGCTATAAATCCAATATAGTATCCGGACCCCAACAAGGTTCAATACCTTCTCATCGAAGTAGTAAGTCACACCTACAACCAAACAAGGACAAGATGTGACGAACTAATCCGCGATAAGTTATTGTTCCAAGTCACGGTCAGATACAAGTACCCAAACTAAAAGTACTCGTACCTAACGGATAAAGGTACCTATCTATAATATGTGAAATGTAGTTAAGAACAATCCTCCCTACGCATGGACCCTGGCTGAATAGGATCGGCATAGTCCCCCTTGGGCACCAGAGGCCTCATCAGTAATCATGGGTCATCAACCCCGTATCTCCAGCGGAGAGTCCGGGTCAAAAGAGAAGTGCATCGAAGCCCATACGCTAAGGAATTGTTCTTCCCGCCCAATGCCTACTGTGTTGTATCCATAACACAAACCACTATAACCGCTAAGTCAAACTAAACATGCAACCTCTATTAGCGGTTATTCCTATCGCACGGCTTATGCGTACTGGTGGCCAGCCAGTCACGCATGTTCGAGTTCTATATGTGACTCACAACACATGGTACAAATGTGTCAAGGCCTATGAATGCAACACACACAGGGTGGTCTCTTAACTCTAAGTTTAGTGTGTAAGAAAATAATACATAGCAGAAAATATAACTGGACATTATATTCTAACAAGTATGCCATGTATCACAGTTTATTTTGCATAAAGAAAATAATGAATAAAGCATGAATATGGGCTAAAATAAATAAACAGCGGTGGCAAGGTATCTTGCCTGGAGGTGATGTGCAAAATGGCGACGCCGGATGACTCAAACCGTCAAAATAGGGGAGCAATGAAAGCCAACTTCTACGAACAACCTCGGATGCTGAAATAAACATCACGAACAGATTTGGCATAAAAGAAATACCTAGGAAACGCCTGTCCAAAAGTCCAATTCTGGAACAGGGGCAAAATCGTAATTTCGGATCAAAACGATATCCGCCGTTGGACCAGTTTTGCACCGAAATGCGTGCCAGAACCTACGGTCTCTAAAATCGTCAAACTACATGTCTACGGAGCCGGTTTGAGGAGACGAACCCAACCGTATGTCCAAAGTTGGATTCCGGTGGGCTGTACACAAATTTGCCCTTTAGAGCAGGTCGCGGGCCCGCCAAATTTTGGCGTTCCGATCAACCTTCTCAGAATCGGACCAAACTTGGCATACAGGACCAAAAAATTGATACGGTCCTGATGGCGCAAGTTTCGCGTCGATCCGACGAACGTGCACGAAGTTATGGTCAAGTTTGCAAAACGTCGATACGGGGTATCTCGACGGATACGCACTGATTTCGTCGCGCACACGCAACGAAATCGAGTTCCGTCAGTTCCCACACGTCGGCAACATCCATACGCGCCTTTCGATGCATATAGCGCGCGACCACATCGCCCAGTTTGTCGGGGCGTACGCCGTATCGGAAAAGTTTTCTAAAATTTTGAGTTTTGAAAACAGATTTTTCTCTAAGTTTAGGTTCAGAAATTTCTACACACAGGAAACGAAACTATAAACTAAATAATGGAATTTAAAGTGCTATATGGGGTCTAAATAATTTTTCAAAAAGTTTTACAAAATTCTCACAGGATTGATCAACTTATGGCTTCCAACATAGATGGTTGGACTGTGTTCAAACTGTCTGGAACACAGTTTTTCGTGAGTTTTCGAGTAAGTTTCTCGACCCGATGGATTGATAGCAAGGGGTATTACTAGTTGGAATGTCTAGAGGGTCATATAGGCTCTCCAATTCTACTCGCGGTTTCGAAAAACGTCGACTATGAATGAAGAAATTAAACAATGAAGTGGGTACCTCTTCCTGTGCTTCGAACGGAACTCCTCTGTTTTAATTGGATTTCCCGGCGAACTCCGGCGATTGTGGCGGTCGACGGCGGCGAGGATGGTCGCCTGGAGGTCGGGAATCACTTCTAGGGTTGAGGGGGTTGTCCACGAGAGGAGATGGATGGATGAGTTAGGGTTCTACTGCTCGACTAAATACAAAAGGGGGGAGGTCGGTCGGGTTCTCATGGGTCGGGTTTTGAGGTTGCAGCTCCTGCTGCTACTATAGCTTCTGCTATAAAAATTACTCTCGGTTTGGGGAGTTTGTGGGCGCTGGGTGAGCAAGCCCCCTCGCGGGCTGGGGGTGGCCTGGCCCAATGGCTAGGCCGAGCCTTCTCTTTTTTTTCTTTTTTTTTATCTCTACAAGCAAACAATATATATATATATATATATATATATATATATATATATATATATATATATATATATATATATATATATATATATATATATATATATATATATATATATTATATATATTTTATATATATATATATATATATATATATATATATATATATATATATATATATATATATATATATATATATTAAAATATATATATATATATATATATATATATATATATATATATATATATATATATATATATATATATATATATATATTTTTAATATATATATATATATATATATATATATATATATATATATATATAAAATATATATATATATATATATATATATATATATATATATATATATATATATATATATATATATATATAATATATATATATATATATATATATATATATATATATATATATATATATTAGTATGAATATATCTAATACCTAAGTATGTATATAATCTTATATATATCTAAATATACACAATAAATCTAAAAAAAATCCTAATATTATCTATCCCCATATTTAGTCTATTAAATATAGGTACATAGGCTTATAAATTCGATTGACCATAAAATCAAATAATTATGATATCTAATAGTAGTTATGATTATTTAATCACAAAATCACTCTAAAATAAATAAATAATAAAAATTACCCAGTAGTAAACTTATACCACCCCTTTATTCGAGTCCAGCAAATTGTACATATATTGACAAACATCTATTTAATAATAAATACAAATCTTTGTACAATAATAAAATAATTTAAAATACCCATAAATTCCTTAAAATCATATTTAAGGTAATTAAATTAATGAAAAAAAAAATTTCAAAATTTTTGGGATTTTACAGGTGATCCTCCCATGAACCACCAAAGTCAAGGGTACAAGATCTCAACATATCTTCAAGAGTCTGGATCGTGCGTTCCGACTGGCCATCTGTCTGCGGGTGATAAGCTGAGCTAAACTGAAGGTGAGTTCCCAAACTCTCTTGCAAGTTGTGCCAAAAGTGTGACGTAAACCTTGAATCTCGGTCCGAGGTGATACTGACGGACATACCGTGAAGCCTGATAATCTGCCTGAGATACATCTCTGCTAGCTGAGCCGTCGACTGACCAACTCTGAATGTGAGAAAATGAGCCACCTTCGTGAGCCTATCAACTATAACCCAAATAACATCTCGACCAGCTGGGGATCTAGGCAATCCAGTCACAAAATCCATTGTCACATGCTCCCACTTCCATTCTGGAATCGGCAAGGGTTGCAGAAGTCCAGCGGGCCTCTGATGTTCTGCCTTAACCTGCTGGCAAACCAAACACCGAGAGAAAAACCGGGTTATCTCCCTCTTCATGCCATTCCACCAGAAGTGCTGACGAATATCTCGGTACATCTTCGTGCCACCGGGATGAATAGAATACTGTGAACTGTGAGCTTCGGCCATGACCTCCTGTCTGATATCTCCACTGGGTACACAAAGACGAGTGCCATGTCGAAGTGTAACATCTTTATGAATGCACAACTCTGGCCTTCTTCCTGCCTCACACTCTGCTCTGAGTCGCTGAAGCTTGGAATCTGCTTACTGCGCTCTCCGGATCCTCTCAACTATGCTGGACTGAACCTGTAGACTGGCCATCAACGCCATGTTGGTAGGAAGAACCACTTTAATTCCCATATTCTGAAGATCCGCCAATAACTTTGGTTGCGCCGTCAGGAAGTAAACTCCGGCTCTCCTGCTCAATGCATCTGCTACAATGTTGGCCTTCCCTGGGTGATACTGCAAATCCACATCGTAGTCCACCAGTAGCTCGAGCCATCTTCTCTGCCGCATGTTAAGGTCCTTCTGGGTGAAAACAAACTTCAGGCTCTTGTGATCAGTAAATATCTCCACTCTATCCCCGTACAAGTAGTGCCTCCACAACTTAAGTGCAAACACTACTGCTGCCAGTTCCAAGTCATGGGTCGGGTAATTCTTCTCATGATCACGAAGTTGACATGATGCATAAGATATTACCTTCCCATACTGCATCAAGACACACCCCAATCCTCTGCCTGAAGCGTCGTAATAAACTGTGAATCCTCCGGTCCCATCTGGAAGTACGAAAATGGGAGCCGTTATCAAACCTTGCTTCAACTTCTCAAATGATTTCTGACACTCTGCTGTCCAAGCAAACTGCACATCCTTGCGGGTCAACTGGGTCATCGGCGCCGAAATCCTTATAAAATCTGAAATGAATCGCCGGTAGTAGCCGGCTAATCCAAGGAAGCTGCGAACCTCTACCACTAAACTAGGTACTGGTCACGTCTCGATAGCCACAATCATCTGGGGATCTACTTCCACTCCTCCTCGGGTAATGATGTGACCCAAGTACGAAATACGATCGAGCCAGAACTCGCATTTACTGAACTTGGCGTACAAGTGATGCTCCCTAAGCGTCTGAAGGACGATTCTGAGATGCTGCTCATGCTCTGCTTCACTCTTGCTGTAGACCAGGATATCATCTAGGAACACGATCACGAACTGATCCAATTAAGGCATGAAAATATGATTCATGAGGTCCATGAATACGGCTGGTGCATTGGTTGCTCCAAAGGGCATAACAAGGAACTTTCAATGTCCATACCTAGACCGGAAAGCTGTCTTCGGGATGTCCTGCTCTCTGACTCTGATCTGGTGGTATCCTGACCGCAAGTCTATCTTCGAAAACACTGAAGCCCCTTTGAGTTGATCAAACAAGTCATCTATCTTCGGGAGAGGGTATCTGTTCTTGATTGTCACTGAGTTCAAGGTACGATAATCTACACATAATCTGGACGTACCATCCTTCTTTTTTACAAGAAGCATCGGGGCTCCCCAAGGCGATCCACTTGCACAGATGAATCCTTTGGTCCTGAGTTCTTCAATCATCTTGTACAAAATCTCCAACTCTGAAGGCGCCATCCTGTAGACTCGCTTTGATACTGGTGCTATCCCGGGGATCAAGTATATAGTGAACTCAATCTTCCGCTCTGGCGGCATCCCTGAAAGTTTCTCTGGAAAGACATCTGGAAACTCTTCAACTATCCGGGGTAACTGTACTGCTACTGCCATCCGCAATACTGGGGGAGATGGCTCCACTGCGCCTCTGGAAAATGAAAACTCTGGCTCGCCTGGAATACTAAAGACAACCCTGCCAACATGGTAGTCTATCCTAGCATACTGGTTCCTCAACCAATTCATGCCTAAGACTACATCATTGTATGCCATAGGGAACTCTATGAATCTAGCAGGGAACTCTCTACCGCTAACTACGATCCGACACGAGGAAAACACTCGATCTACTCCCACAAGACCATTACCAGTAAGTATATTGAGCCTTACTGATAATGACTCTGGCTCCAATCCTATCCGTGTCGTGAATCGTACAAACATGAATGAATGCGATGCACCAGAATCAAATAATACCAATGCTGGAGAGGAGTTTACGAGAATAGTACCTGCCACTACCTCACCTGGTGCAACTTCTTCTTCTATAGTCATCATCATTGCCTAACCTTATCCACTAGCTGCGGGTCCTCTCTGCTGGAAACCTCTCTGCCTGCTCTGTACTTGGGCTTGGGTATACTGCTGTTGGTTCTGCTGATAAAATGCCTGGGCCTGAGGCAACAATGGCCTCGGGTACTGCTGCTGCTGCATAGGTGCTGGTCCCCTAACCGATGGACTGGTTAGGTTGGAAGAGGACGAACTACCCCTATTCGAGCAGGCTCCTATCTTCTGATATGCCGCTCCACAAGCCAGGTACAATCCCTGCGCCTTACGATAATCTGCCACCACGTGTCCTGGCTTTCCGCAATGAGAACATCCCATCGTGGAAGTCTGTTTCTGCTTCTGCTGCTGCGGGTACATCGGGGTTGAATGCTGAACCGTCGTCACTGAGGCCGCCCGCCTCGGAGTTCCAATAGTCAAACCCCTTGCTGCCGGGGCTGGAGCTGATGATTGGTGCATCTGATTGTGGGACCGCTTCCTACCTCCAGTCCTATCCACGATCCTCTGGGAGGTATACTCGTGCCTCCTAGCTTCCCTCAATATTGCATCGAACGTCTGGTGCTCGAACTGCTCAATTGCCAACAAGATCTCCAAATACAGCCCCTGCTGGAACCGCTGGGGCCTATCAAACTCGGTCGCCACCAAGGTGGGGGCAAACCTACTGAGTCTAGAAAACTCAGATGCATAATCGTCGACCGATCTGCCTCCTTGCTTCAAGTTGGTAAATCTCGTCTGCAGGTCGTACCGAACTACATCATCGAAATACTTCGTCTGGAATCTTTCTCTGAACACCGCCCATGTGACCGACGCTGCTAATCCCACGGCCTGCACCGCCCACCAACTGCGAGCTAAGTCTAGCAACTGTAGGTGTACTACCTCCACCTTCTCATTCTCAGGTGTACTATCTGCTTCCAGAATCACCTCGGTATCCTAAAGCCAAGCGTCCGCGACAATCGCATCTTCGCTGCCATCGAAGAAGGGAGGGTTCAAGCGCTTGAAGCTGTTGGCCGCGCTGTTCCCTGGATGACCGCCTCTGGTCAAAGCATCTGCCACTACCTGGTGTAAGGCGTCTCCTCTATGATCCTGGAAAGCTATCAATGTCCTGATGAGACCTACCAAGGTGTCATCGTCAGGCTCGGCGGGCTGGACGGGCTGAACTGGGGGCTCTCCTCCAGTAGGTACAACTCTGGAGGCTACTCCGGAATGCTGGGCTTGGTCTCCGGGTTGCTGCTGATCCACGGGAAGTGCTCTACCTTGCTGATCAGCGGGGTCAGGTACTGTACCGCTGAAGAAGACGACACAGAAAACAATAAGGAAGGACCAGGACAGATCAACGATACAAGCATGTGATCAGGTCAAGATTCTCAGGAATTTGAAGATACGAGCTGAGATCAAGGGCAAATACTGATTAAGAAATCTATTAGGTAAACCCTCACATTCTTGAATGCCAAGACCTGCATGGGCCAACACATAAACCATGTGAAGCCCCAGAACCAGAATACTGGAGAGCTGGGGCGTACATAGCCAGCTACGTAAATTGAAATGGAATCCACCTCGCTATACGGTCACGACTGTCTAGATATGAGGGTTTACTACAAGCCAACGGTCTCTTAAGGTCAAGCCTATTATCTCAATCTCAAGCAAGTAATATAGTTACAAGATGTTAGACCACCAAATATACAATAAAAGGCATCCCAAATATTACATATTGGATGATCATGAAGCTAGTCGTACAAAATGTCAAGACTAGCAAGAGTTCAGTCATACATGATCAACCCTAGGATTTGTTAATCATGTTTACAGCTCGTAGGCAGACAGTAAGTAAATATGCATCGAGCTTACAGGTGCTCATCGGCTAAACGCCTCAAAAGAATAATTTTACAGTGTAGTGAGCGAAACAAAATAGAAAACCCACTCGTAGCCCGGGTTCCTTCTAGTCGCCACCATTGGGCTGGAGGTTCGATAGATCCTCGGGTGCTGCTCCAAAATCTGGCCACACAAAACCAGCTGGGTCAAACCCCAGAATGAGCAAGTGCCACAAAGGAGGCCACGAAATAAGAACAAAAGCCAGCATATCAGAGCATAAGAAATAGAAGAAAAGTACAAGTAATAAAGAGTACAACAAGACAATAAACGACTAGGGACGTGGACCATTCCGGGAGCCAGGTTACAACCCTTAAACCAAACAAGGACCGGGGTCGTAACCCTTCGCCTGAATAACACTTTATCTCTATCCATTTATTATTAAAGATAAGTAAAACAATCATGATCAGGGGTACCAGGTACAGGGACTAGACGAGACTTAGACAAGGCTGGACACCATCCATTCACAAACGGCCAAGCAATTACTACGGCTTACTACTTAACTAAGTAGGGTTATCGCAAGCCTAGTTACTAGCAAGATGCAAATGAGAAATACCCAGTCCCAAGTCCTGCAGACTATCTAGTTATCCTTCCGCGGCTTGAGAGTATGGTTGGGTACATCGCCCAGGAGACGATATACCCTTAGGTGACTTAGAGGGTGCAACACATGACAGTGTGCTGGAAATGTACCCTACTCGTCGGCAGGATACAAGTCCTTTTAAAGTACCCAGATAACGAGATCGCCTGTGACTGGAAATCCTTCATGAACTATAGTTTGATCTAGTCATTAGCCTAATCCATATTCAGTGTAAATCCCTGACCGTGGTAACCAGGGAGTCACGTCCTAGACATGATGCAAGACAAGATAAGTGGATTGCACAAAGCAGCAAGAATGAATACCCATGGAGTCAGAGTTGATTATACGAGTCAAGTTAGCCATGGCAACAGCATCAGGTCAGGTCAAGTTACAAGTTACAGGTTACATGTCAGGAGTGCGCCGCCACTGGCCACTATCAAGTTATCCAGTAACAGAGATTAATCATGAATTACAGGTTACAAGTTAAGAGCGCACCCCATCGGATCACTATCAAGAAGATCAGAAAGTACTAGAATCATACTTCACAGAAATCACGAAAAACCGTACTAGTCATAAGCAAAACACCAAAAACCGTGCCAGGTCGTGTTGGGTCGAGACAGTCGTGTTGTGTGGAATAAGATCTCAAAACTCCAACCCACAAAAGAGAAGCCAAGTCCAAAGAATAAAACCAAACCATCATGGGCAAGTGGGTTATGCTTGGGTTAGATTGCGCTAGGGTCGAACTGCGCATGAGTTGAACTGCGCAGGAAATGAACTGCGCATGAGTTGAACTGCGCAGGAAATGAACTGTGCATGAGTTGAACTGCGCAGGAAATTAACTGCACATGAGTTGAACTGCACAAGAAATGAACTGCGCATGAGTTGAACTTCGCAGGAAATGAACTGCGCGTAGCCTTGCGCTAAAGAGCGCTGGCCGAGGGTCATCTTCTCCATCAGGCCGAGGGAAAACCCAAGAATCACCAAAATTTCCAAATCTCATAACTTAGCCAAATCAAAACAAAATTTGGATTTTTAAAGTTCTAACTTGTGTAAAATTGAATTCTCTTCCACATGGAAGCCTCAAAACAAAGAAAAATCTAAGTTTAATAGATCAAAACCAAGAAAAACCAAAAATGGTTAAAACTTAGATCTAGAAAAATGGAAGCTCCAAATCCCAAAATGCCAAGTTCTAATGTTGTTCACCATGGCCTAATCTAGCTAATGGACAAATAAAATTGGGTCCTTATGTGGTGGCAAGGTGCACTTGCCTATGGTGTTGGTGGAGGAAGGAAGAAGAAGATGAAGAAAATTAATAGAACTTATGAGGAGAGAGAAAGTTAGGTGGGGTTTTAATGAGGGATGATATGTTGTGTTGAGGGTGGAGGTTTAGCTAAGGGTGTTCCAATGCATACTAAACCAAACCAATTCCTTCTCCACAAAATAAAACTAAGCCAGGTCCAAAACCCGTTTTACGAGAAAATCAAAATCTGCAAGTTAAGCCAAAACACAATTACAGGCCAGAATCTGAGAAAATAAAATACAGGTCCAAAATACATATAAGCCTAATTAAAATACGTATTCCAAAATACGGGCATTACAGTGACTTTTCTGTTCAACTGGTTTATGATGGTGTTGTTCCCATTCCAAAGGCTACCTTTGAGATTGTTAACCTTCTGCCAAAACGAAGCGACGGTCTTGTACCTCTATCAACTGACAAAGGGAAAGTCATGTGGATTCACCCTGACTTGGTTATTGATTTTGAACCAAAGACACATGCTCCTTCTACCAAGTCAAGAAAGGCAGCCAAGTACAAGTCGTGTCACATGACATCACTTGGTAGTCATCCTCCACATTTGGATGATATATTCTTCTAGCGACAGCTCCATCTTCCTCTTCTAAGATGGTATCACCAAAACTAGAGGTCAATTACCATCCGAAATTCCATAGATATAGTCAATAGTCTCGTGAATTGATGACAAAAATGGCTATGATTTACATAAAGCCCCTGGCTTGAATAATGGAAAAGGGTCTCCTATACCTCTTTTTTTGCGCCTTTAAAACATTCAATCCTGTGTAGGTCTGGGATTCTAGACAAATCGTTCATCTCCTTTAGGAGGAGGTCTTCCAGAAATAAAACTCGGATAAGGAACTGCAACATGGTTTCCTTTGCACCAATTTCGAAAGAAGAAGCTATGACAGGTACTAGGTCTAGAAGGCTCTACCTTAGAGACTACCAAGAAAGACAAAAAAATATTATCACTCCTCCTCCTGTCTCCGATTACCCTTCAGCATCGTCTCCTCCTGTCTCCGATGCCCCTCCAACATCGTCTCTTTCTGACACCAATGTTCCTTCGGCATCATCGCCTCAAGTGGAATCTACCCCTCTTAAGACAATAATAGCTGACAAAGGCAAACAGCCGGCCACTTTGACAAAAGCTTAAAGAAGATTGTATTACAAGGACTTAAAAAGTCGTATAATTTTGACATATTGGCTCAGTTAGCCAATACTCCAGCAAGATTATTGATTTTCGAACTACTATGTCTCTCGAGAGGGAAACTCGAGAAACATTAAGTGAGGCTCTGATGCAAGCTGACGCTTGTCTGCCACATCTCAAGAAACCAAATGAAGAACCCATGGCATACCCTTATTGCCATAATATGATGGAACCGATTCCCAATATCACCTTCACTCATGATGATATGTGACTGGAAGACAATCGACATAATCGATATCTCAACTTTATAAGATATGTCGACACAATAAAATTTAGTCGTATTCTGGTCAACCCTGGATCTGCACTCAAAATTATGCCAAAAACTTGGTTGGATGCACTGAGGATCCTAGTCCATAATCTCTCTACAACAGTCATGACTATTCTTGGATTCAATTCTGGAAGAAGCGAACCATTGGAAAAATTTTGCCTAAAGGTCCAAATCGGTAATCTCCGCACAAAAGTCACATTCTATGTGTTTGACAATCACGTTTCCTACAATGTATTGTTAGGAAGACTGTAGTTGCATGAACATAACATTGTACCATCAACTCTCCACCAATGCTTCAAATATATTAATGATAAAGTAGAAGTCCGAAAGGAAGTGGCTGACCATAATCCTTTCTGAGGCATCGAGGCATATTATACAGACTCCAGAATGTATAAAGAAGAGCTCATGAAAGTCGTACTGGCTATGAATACTGAAGAAGACCGGAAGAACAATCCAGATGAGCTTCTGGTGATTCCAGTCAAGGGACACACTTCTCGTCCCTTGTCTTCTTAAACACTGACCATCAATCTCTCTCCTTCTAACAAGCTTTCTCCTGCTGAAATAACGGAGCACAGGGAGCTCACCTCTTCTGAGCCTCTTGTTATCGACCTTCGTCGTAACAAGTCTTCTACTTCTTCTGTTTTTGTAATTAACCTTAGCAAGTGATCAGCCAATGTTAAAAATGCCGTGGTTAATACTGAAGCAAATATCAATAAAGTAGTACCTCTTTTGTAGTATATTGATGTCAATTATTATACACAGTGTTACTTAGAAATTTTAGACAATTTTGAACCTCTTACCTTGGGAGAATTCAACCCCTTCAAAATGAGATATCATTAGAACCAGTACAAAACGCATTCTTGCTAATTCTTTCTCGGAAGAAAGATAAGCAACCTATCCTTTTCAGTAAAGGACTAAATTAAAAGGTTACATTTGATAGTGATTCCAAAAATAACGATAATGGGCGACTTCAACTACATCTTTACAGTCAGTAATCCAAAGACATCTTTCGGAAAATGGGCTATAATTTTAAATATGGCCTCAATGGTGGTAATGGTAGTCAAACACCAGTTCGCATACCCGCCCCGAAAGGAAAGTCGCTGCAATACTATAATAAAATAAAGCATATGTTAGGCTACACTTGCCAATCTCAACTCCAGATGTTTCTGAGTTTGATAAAGAAGAACGATCTAATTATTCTGACTCTTCGTCATAGGATTCAGACACGAGCATAGGTTACGTCCATCGAGTGACTCTATCTTCCAATATAGTGACCGCTAAGTTCTCAAAGGACGATGACGACTTCACCGAGACTCCTAAAACTAATCCTTGGGCACAAAGCGTGGATACTCAATGGGACCTTCGCTTTGAACAACGTAAACCACCTACTGAGGATCAATTAGTCCGGATCGACGTCAGAGATGAAGCTTCTCCAAAGCTAATCTTTATCAGCAAAAGTCTTCCGGAAGCAGAAAAACAAGAACTGATCTAGCTCACTAGGGAATACATTGATGTATTCTCTTAGAGTTATAAAGATATGTTGGGGCTAGACCCCTAAATTACTATTCAAAAGCTCAAGATTCTGCCAACTGCTAGGCCAGTCAAACAACAAAAACGTCGATTTTGACATGATATGATGGACGCCATAGAAGTTGAAGTCAAGAAGCTCATTGCCTGTGGCTTTGTGTCACGACCTGCACCCGCTTTTCGGATACGAGACGTGTCCAAGCCAGCCTACGCCGCAGAGTCGGCGGTAGAACGCTGTCAAGCCTACAATAAATAAATGCTCAAAATAAACTTTGTTGCTCATTCACCTTTCTAATAGATTACAACATTTACAAGAATTATATTCAAAGGAAATACAATGTTCTTACATATTTGAAATAACTACAACATAGCTATCTAATCTCTAGGTTTGGCCTGCAAATATACCCGAATCTCCCAATGCTAAAGAAGGCACGGCTAACCTAAAAAATGTTGGTTTCCAGTCAGGAATGGAACGAGTACATTCTGACAACAGTTTTAATAAATGACAAAATCTATAAATTTGTAAATAATAATTAACTACACGATGAAGAGATAAGCATGGAATTATGGCAAAAACTGAGCATGGTAAAAATGATAAGTGAGTACTAAAACAGAGTAGACATGTAGCGAGCAATGTATACTGTAGAACCAGAAACTGTATCTATCTAGTGAGTTGAAATACTACTTCGACATGTAAATGGCTAAGAGTAAATTCGGTCGCCGCACATGAAATGTGCGACTGCTATTAGGCACGAATAAGATCTGGCACCCCGTACGTGAAGTGTGCGACTGCTATTGGGCAAGAATAATTTTGGGTTTGTTTACATGTCTAGAATATTTCCCCGCCCGACCAGTACTCATGGATCCAAACAGGTCACGAACACGGTAATAGATTGGTCACGAATAACATGTAAAGAATCTATAACTACTATCTCATGTAACATCGTGTCAAGAACCAATAAAATATTAATGTAAAATACTACTACGTACATGATTCATAGAGATAATCAAATATAAAAAACTATCAGAGATGTACTCACCTGGGATCCTTAGCTAGTGAAACCGATAGTACCATTGTGTCCAGAATAGTCCAATTACCTAGGATTTATATGAAGAAGTTTGAATTCGCAAAAAAATAGGAGCATGATTAGCCATGGCCGAAAATGACTTAATCGAAAAATGAAAAATCATTTTAGGCAAAGAAGTTCTTATTTACCAAATATTTATTAACCATTTGAAATTATCTATTAGAATATTTTAGAAGCATATTAGGAATTACTTAAATTTATTTATAAACTTATATAATTTCTTATATATACATTAAACCTATTAGCATTATAAATAATTTCAAGGATATTCATTATTATAAAACATAATATTTATAGACTTGGAATATGTAAATGGACTAAAATATTTTTTTATAAGAATTTTGCAAAGCCCTAAATAATTTATTAAGTCCCCTAATATATATTTTCCAAATTATAATTCTAGAAATATTACTTTATATAATTTTATGATTCCTAAATAATCATAATCCGTCATAGTCATAATACACAGTAATATTTGTACTAACAAAATACATACATACATATATATATATATATATATATATATATATATATATATATATATATATATATATATATATATATATATATATATATATATATATATTCCCAAATTATACTAAATCTAACATTACTAAAATTTAGATATTTATAACAGGCGGATAAATAAATTATATGTATTTTTCTTGCAAGGTTGTTAAAACTTCATTAATATATATCTACCAACCCAATCCAATGCCCAAATTTGGTTGTTACAAATATTATTTGGTAACTTATTATAACAGAAATAATAATAATTGATAATAATAATAATAATAATAATAATACTAATATTTATAACCTATAGGCCCTGGGCCTTAAGTCTTTACTATTGCTTCCTGGGCTTCCCCAAAATAAATCAAAAATAAATAATTAACAATAATAAGGGAAGAGAGAGAACCTCTCTTCTTTCAGATCTTAGATTTCTCAGCAAGGAGAAGAAAATGAGAGAGAGAGAGAGCAACAGAGGGAGGAAGAGAGAGGAGAATGAAGAGAAGCTCATCCGAAGCTCCATACGGCAGAGCGCAGTGCGTCTGGGTCGCAGTCGGAAAGGACCTCACCACCGGGAGCCTTCGACGGGACTCCGGGCGGCTCGTCGGACTTGGACGGAGGCTCTGTTCGCCGTGCTGGTAGCAGCGCCCGAGATGGCCGGAGAAGGGCCGCGGGTCTGGGGAGCACGAGGAGGCACGCCGGAGGTACTCGCCTGATGTAGGCGAGGAAGGATGGTGGCTTGGCGGTGGGCGGATCAGATCTACGACGGACGGTCTGCGTCGGCGCGGAAGGCACAGTCGCCGGGGACGCGAGGCAAGGGCAGGCGGTACGGTCGCGGGTCTGGGCGGAGGGAGCTTGGCGGAAAAGTCGAAGCGAGGGCGGTTACAACTCCGCAAGAGGCGAATGTGGAGGCAGCGCTTATGGGGGTTTCAACGGGAGTGGCCCACCGTGGGCTCTAAGTCGACATGGATACTACGGGTAGACTGCAGCCAACAGTACATTGACGAAACATGGGCTCTATGTCAAAGTGATTTTAGGTATATATAGGTTTTCAGATAATATTGAGACTATGTACTAGATACATCCTATTTTGACCACTTGAGCTGTTCTGTCAATATCATTTAAAAATGGGTAAATTTGAGAGACTATTCAGTACTTATCATTCTTTGAGTCATGTAACCAAGGGTTCATTGTAGCCAGATATACACTGGCGGGACATGAATTCTAGGTAAAGTGATTTTGGATATACATGGGTTCCGGATACTGTTGAGACTATATCCATATCCTAGATTTACATTGTTTGGCCTCTTATCACCATTGAGACACCATACCAGAATTATTTTGATCCGTTCGATTTTGCCCTAACCTCAAGATTCTAATCTTAGCAACTCTCATAGATTACTTCTATTACCATAGCCAATAAGTATAAGGACTCCTATAGAATTTTTACTTGATTTTCCCTAGCGTTTGTTAGGACCATTTCAAATACCATTTGCCCTAATCTATTTCATGGCTCAAACTCGGAGCTGTTGTATATTTTGTTGATAATTACATATTTCAACAGTTATAAATAAATACTTTGCTAATAGCTATGTACACTAGATAGCTAATATACATATTATGGATGACTATAGATATATCTTTTAGTAGCTATATATATGTGTACAAGGGAGCATAGATAGTTACCTTCTAACTCTATTAGCTTATTTCTAGTAAGGGCGTCCTTGTAACCCATAATTTTCCAATAAGGTTAGACAGGTAAGGTAGAAAGGTAGTAGAATAAGACCTTGGGTAAGCAGGTTTGATAATAAGTTTTGAGAGGCTTTTGACTTATTCAGGAAGAAGATGACAGAACCGTTAGTGGTGATATCAAATTCGAACAAATGAGGAAGTATGATGATTTTTTTTTACTTTTATAATTAAAGGCAAGAAAAGGAATTTTATGGAATGATAGAAAAATCCGTAAGTAATCAAAGATCGGTGAAGATAGATTGGAATTTGATAAGGTCCTTCCACAGAGAAAGTAAATTTGGTAACTATAATTTGGATAATAAGGAAACTTGTGAATATGAGGATCAAGCAGAAAAATACTAAAAGGAATTATTTCTTGAGATTAGATACATAAAGTATGGATATGACCATAGAAGGATTAATGGATTCTGGAAGGGAATAATTGTGTCGATGTAATAATAAGGAATCAAAACCAAGATATTGGCATACAACTCTTAGAATAATTGGATAGTAAAGAGGAGCCGTTAAATTGAGATTTTGTTAGAAGATTATCAAACAATGGGAAATCAGATTTTGATGAGATTCATGTTACAGTAAGCAAGATTTTATATATGTTTGAGATATGGCAACATTTTGAGATTGCTATAAAAAGATATTCAAATTTGATTAGTGACTTAGTCACTAGCTTTCGAGGATTAAGATTTTTCAAATACACATGGATCGACTTAGTAGAAAATTTCTACATTGAGATTGTAACTTTGATGAAGTCAAGTTGGAAGAAGTGGAATCTAATGTCTAAAAGTTGGTTTAAAGAAAGTACTCGTGATTTCAAGCCAATTGACATACTCATAGCTTGACGGAAAATGATTTAGCCAAATTGGATATATTCCTTGATTCCAAATAGAATTATTTATAGTGCCTGGCTAGTTACTTTAGGTTCTTTGGTATAGATAGTTTAGTAAGTTCAATAAGCTTAGAAGATTGGTTCAGCATGGATGTCTAGGATATGACTTCTTTCTACATGTTTTGTCTTAAATTATCTTCTGGTTTTCTTATTTTGATGATTTGATATTCTAATGCCATTTAATTATCCTTGAGCCCTCAATTAAACTATATTATCAGAATTCATTTCCATTATGATCTTGACTATATGCTTATAATTACATTCGTTATCATGCCTAAATTTTAAATTTTGATCATATATAAACTTGATCGTACATATACGATTTGGACTTTATTCCAAAATTATCTGATTATTAACCAAATCGTGCCTAAACGATTTAATTCTTGATCATTTTTCTATTATATTATAGAATTTGATTTTATTTTTGATCGTGCCTAAATTAGATTCTTGATGATGCCAATTTACGTTATTTCCAAATTCCTGTTCGATCGCATTATTTCTATAATTGATTGTGCTTAGGCAATTTCGACCTTTTGATCACACCCAGAGTTTAAATTCATGTTCGTATCTAAATTTTAATTTGCTTCTGATCGGGCCGAGATTCACCATCTTCAAATTTTGGTATTTGATCGTGCCAATTATTTCGATTATTTATATTTTGATTCCATTGTGCACCTATTTTGTTCTTGATCATTTTCAAAAATTGACGTACTTGAATATTCATAATCGTGCCTATTGTATGATTTGAAATTTCAAGGACAAAATTTTTCTAAGGTGGGTAGATTTGTAACCCCACAGTTCCTAAACAATAAATTTTCTAATATTTTATTATTTTTTAATTATCTTTGGAATATTTTATTCTAATTTATCAAATGATTTTAATCAACTTTAGTACTTTATTTTAATTAAGTTTATTGTAACAGACTTTATTTATCGATAGCTAATTGTTCATTTAGATTTATTGGACTATGATTTCCATTAAGAAAAATAGTTATGATTTTCATGTGATATATTTTATTAATTTTATTTGATAGTTGTACTTATTAAGTCTAATTGTTTTGATTAATTAAAATAGTTTGGGTTAATTAATTAGCTGTAATTATCTTAAGTTTAAAGAACTATACTTTACTAATATAGTATGACATATTTATAATTACTCCTAAGTGGGTTGTCTATTTTAGGAAATCCATTGTGGAATACCTAGTCACAGGACTTAGTAGGAATATTCTAGAATCATTACACTAATCAAGATTAGTCTGGAATATTCCCTCAACCTATGTGCCGAAAGATTCTAGGACTTTCCTAATGAGGCTATAAATAGTCCTCGTTCATTGCAGATTAATTATTCCTAATCAGTAATCCTGGTGGCCTAATGATTGTGCCAAGTACCTGCGTCCATTCCACTATTTTCTATATATTTTATATTTATATTTTCTGTCCCAACACGGACACTTCTGTGTCGACTCTACCCCTAGCGTGTCATGTGTCCCCTAACACTGGGTTACATCTAGGACACCCAAATTCCCCGTGTCTCATATCACCCTGACTCGAATACTGTACAGACTCTAGCACTCAACCCTAACCCTAATTTTGCGACGTCGTGTCTGTCGTTACCTCGTCGGAGTCGCCTTGATCTGCCGTGTCCGTCGTCGAAAAGTCACCATCAGCCATCGCCTCGTCGGAGACATTACTCAAGGCCGATCGCTACTAGATCTCACTGCCAATCACCCTCCGCTCGTGGCCAATCACAGATCTTCCACCATCATCATCATCCTTGCCACCTCTATCATCTTGAGCACCAAACAATAAAGTCTCCTCGAGCGCCACGCTGTCCTCAAGCAGTGCACCATCATGATCCTCGAGGAGATATTGAGCTGCCGCTACATTTTGGCCTTGTCGACGACTGCTAGTCGTCGATCGGGGATTGGGCCACCGGATCAACCCTTGCCCCGCCGACCGGATCTTCTCGAAGTGCCACCCGAAGTCGAAGCACCGCCACATTATCAGATATAGCCCAAATCTGGATGCTGGAGCCCTCGACGATGAGATCCCGATCTACTCGCTATCGATCGACACATCTCCTCGACTGCCACAACTGTAGACCCCCGCCCGATTGTCGTCGCCATTTCAGATTTGGAGCTTTGTCCTCTAGCTGCCACGGGAAGCCATCTCTCGAGGTTTGAGCCACCGTCTCCGTGCTTGTAGCCGTGCCGAGCATCTGACTCACAGCCATTCTCCTCCTCGAGCCATGAAGACCTGAGGTGACAACCCCTCTTCTCCTTGCTCGTCTTCTTCTTCCTGCTTCCTCTTCTTCTTCTTAGAATATCTAGGGTTTCCTAGGATTAGAGGAGAGGTGACTCTCTACATGCGTTTAAGAGTGTAGATAGAGATGTGGATATTGGATTTTTAGAGTTAGGTATAGGATTGGTTGTTGGACTGGGTGCCCAAAGTTGGGGTAGATGGGCCATGAATAATTTGGAAGAAGGAAAAGAGAAAAGGGAAAGAATAATAACAGAGCAAGAGAGTGTGGGCTGGGCCAGAAAGCCCAGCAGTAAAAGAAAAAAAAAGAAAAGGAAGAAAAGAAGTTTGGGTTAGGCTTCATTTGATTTTGGGCTGTGTGGTTATTAACTAGTTTTTTAGTGACTAAGTTCTATTTAATACAAATTAATTAATATTTTTGAGTAGTAATTTAACTAATATTTTGGATATACTACATTGACTATATTTTATATATTTTGTTTAGATAATTATATATATATATATTTATATATATATATATATATATATATATATATATATATATATATATATATATATATATATATGAATATATATTATTCTTTTAATTGTTGGCTAATAATTAATGACATATATTGTTAGTTGGGTAGATAATATACATTACATAGTTATTAACTATTTAGTCCTAGATATTATAGGGAGCTTTAGAATGCCTTCAAATAGATTCTAATTGTGCCTTCCTATTTATAGGTGACATTAGAGGCGTTTTGCATTCTTTCGAAGAAAGGCAAGTACATGTACTCACTTTACTTAGCAGCTTTACATGTATGTTACACTCACTTGCTTAACATATTTTTGTGTTTCTTATTTTCTAGCAGATTTCTCGTGTTTCGTATCGGAAGGGAGAATACTCCTGTGGCATATAGTACACCTAGCCTTGGACAATTTTCATGCCTGATAGCATATCATTTCTTGATATTCCTGATGTCTATTTCAGGCGTGACTTATAGTACACCCTGATATGCCTAATATTTGTTGCGTTAGTGACTGATAGCATTGTCGATGGACATGATGTTATTGGTTACTTGTGTGATGTTCATGACTGATAGCATATCATGATATACCTGATACATGTTTAGCCCCTACATGCCTATTGGTGTTCTATTGCACATATCTCACGTAGCTAGTGTATGATTTTAGGTACTTTCCACTTTACTTGCTATTTACTTTCCTTTGCTATTTTATATAATATTGCATCATGTATTGAGTACTGTTGAGTTACATTGTACTTTGCTCCTTTTCTGACTAGATTATTGACATATTAGACCAGGGCATGTGGACCGTATTGGATATTGGATGACAACACCTGCAAGATCCTACCATACATTGATGCCTTTTGATATATTAGATGATTTGGATGACACAAATGTACCAGTTGTATTATTATTGATTTGTGGATATGATTGCCGAATTTGTCTCCGGAAGAGCTAAAAAATGTATGATGTACTAAAACAGTAATAGTGGACTCTGGGTGATTATGTGTGGTTGAGATTTGCATATGGGTACTAGTTGCTGTAATGAGAAATTGATCTATCTTATCTTAAATGATTCTTGAGGTTTAGACGGCTGAGTACCGATGTCCACAACAGTGTAGGCCGGGCATGATCGGAGTCGTACCCTATTATTTGGGAGCGGATCGTGACATCTTTCTAATTTTTTTTTCAAAAAATTTCAAAGTAAATTAATATATGTATGTCCGTGTGTCTCGTATCAGTGTGTGCCTATGTTAGAGTGTGTGTGTGTGTCTAAATGTTTGTGTTTTGTGTCGAGAGAGAGAGAGAAATAGAGATAGAGATAGGGTTAGGGTTTACCTAACAGAGGAGGGGGTCAAAGAAGGTGGGGGGGCCGAGCAGAGGTGAGGGCGGAGGGGGTCGTAGAAGGAGAAGGAGCTAGTGGGTGGAGGGGTCGTCGTAGGAGAAGGAGCCGGAAGGAGGAGGAGGATCACAGAAGAAGGGTCGCCGGTTGCTGGAGGAAAAGAGGGGAACATGAGCGGTGAGGCGAGGATCCAGAGTAGTAGTAAGGGAGGAGGGGGAGCAGCGGTGTGGAGGGCAGGAATTTGGATAATTTTGATTTTGGATAGGGGAAGGCTGCTAGTTGAGTTTATAAAAACTTTAGTGACTCCGACATTACACGTCGCTAAACGTCGCCAATATAAAATTTATTGGGGACTTAATAATTAACATGTTGCTGAACATCGCTATTAATATACAAAAGATAGCAAGGTTTAGCGACACCACTAATAGTAGACGCTAGTCGTCGCCAACATCGACGTTTTGCGACATTTATTTTTGAAGTCACTAAGTTTACATAAATTAGCGACATTTGCTTCTGGAGACGCTAATAACATCGATATATACATATATATATATATATATATATAGGGCGATGAAAATAAATAAATAAATATATATATATATATATATATATATATATATATATATATATATATATATAGGGCGATGATGAGCCTGGCCTTTGAGATGCGGGACATCCACAACGTCGGAGGACTG
Organism: Iris pallida; assembly: GCA_029216955.1. Taxonomy (NCBI): domain Eukaryota; kingdom Viridiplantae; phylum Streptophyta; class Magnoliopsida; order Asparagales; family Iridaceae; genus Iris; species Iris pallida. The sequence continues at coordinate 79,642,274 of JANAVB010003400.1, forward strand.
ACAAAAAATGGCCACGATCTGAGCTGGCGTGGGACAGAATGGGGCGCCACGTGCATGAAAACTCATCGGCTAGGGCGTCGCACGGACGATCGAGGACCGGCACCATTCTACCACGGGTATAAACGACGGCTGACCACGCGGCCCATCGTACGGCGTCCAATGGGCATCGGGAAGACGTCGTAAGGGCGTCGTGCACATAGAACGGGTGGCTAGGCTGAACCGGCTGTCATAGGCATCGTGAAGACGTCGGGGGTGCCTTCGGCGTCGTGGGCTAAGCGAGGCGTTCAGTTGCTGGCGTCGAAAGACGTCGGCCGTCCCGTAAGGATCTGGAGCACGCGGAGTGCGCGAGGCGTACGTGCCGGGCGATGATGAAAAAGCCAATGCGGATATGATCCGCACGAAGAGTCCGAAGCGACATGACGACCGGCTCAAAATTGGGTACGGGAAGACACACGATTTAACTGAGCTCGCACGTACTGGTTTAATATATATATGTATGTATGTGTGTATGTGTGTGTTTGTGTGTGTGTGTGTGTTATGACCCGCACTTGATGTACTATACCTCAGCATCGGCGATAGAACTCTGTCTAAGTCTACTATACTGTCTAATATAACTCATGAATATGCATCACAACCTATCAATGATATCTCAACTACAAAACGAGGACAATATAATTGTAATACTCATACTCAATTACAATAAACTATAAAGAAGATAAATGGCATGATAATGACATAAACAATATGATATGATAATCCAAGAGAAGTCTAGAACATAAACATGACTTAAGTCCACATCCAGAGTCTATGAGTATAACTATCTCAACATAAACATAAGTCTCAAAAATAATAACATCTCAGTGTATCAGAAAGCTGGAGACAAATCCAGTACTAATAGCAAATCTAACTGAGTCGCTACCAGTGTCTCCTCAGTTGGAGCTAGTGCCTTCTGAGCTAAAGTCTCCTAATCTACTCCTATTATATCTCGTGGTCCGTAGTGGGTAGGGCGCCACTCCTCTAAATCATTTGAAAAATATATCCAATCAAGATTTGAGCAAAGCACACCTTTAATAAAAGTTCTAGTAAATGCTATTGACTATGTAACAGTAATTAGAGACAATATACAAGATAAAAGAACAGGTACGTAAATATAACAAGATATAAGTAATGTTGTAAGTAAATACTAGAGCATGGAAAAAGAAATATCATCTACAAGAATCAAGAACAAGCTATCTATGTGAGTGAGCACTAGTTTCAACATGTGACCGGCTTGGGAACTTGCACAAGGACAAATGGCCTAGTTAATCATATGTGTGGTGTATGATTAACACTCACAAGGAACAAGACATCCACAATGAGGGTATGATCACATATCTACACTAATACTCCTCGTCCCCGACTGGCATAGTGGATCCAACCATGGTACGTTATGACACAGAATTCTAGAAGAAGGTAGCTAAACCACTCAAGAATCAATGTCCATACAAGTACAAGAACAAAAAGGCTTGGACAAGGTATACCAAGATATACATGGAACAACATCTCATGACGGGATCTGAAAATACCAATCCGTGTAACCATGTGTCAAGAAATCAAGAATATCTACACTAGATACAAAAACATAGAAGATGCCATAAACGAAAAATTATCAGAGAATGTACTCGTCTGGAATCTGAGGTGAAGGACAAAAAATATCCGTAACAGTGCCTCGAAGACCTGAATATGTAATATCAATGTCAATTGGTATTTTGGAGTGATAATCCTTGATATCTAATTTGAAATGTGATTGGTAGGTTAATTCAAGGTCATGGAAGTCAAACTAGGTCATTCCTTGCTAAACTAGGTCAAACTAGTCATTACCTAGTTTTTTTGGTCCATACCTTGCCATACCAAGATATTCTAGCCAATATTAGCCAATATTAGCTCACACCCTATGCATTACCCTTACATTAGACTTTACCTAAACAAAACCTATACATATACCAATACCTTCCATATATATATGCATATACTATAAACCCACATTGTATAGGACACTTACCCTAACCATTTACTTATACATTACATATACCATTAACCCTTTACATATTCTATTTACCCATATCTTATCTCCATGTTACCAAGGTATGCCCAATTACCAACATCACCCTAACTTACCTATATGATATCTACACTCTATACTCATAGGTACGTAGGTGCACCAACACACATAACCAAGGGATTAATACCTTATTACACAATTGCTACTGGCATAGCTTGTTGTTGCTTGCTGCCCCTATGCACCTACTGCTACTATTGCTTATGCTGCTGCCATGTTGGTCCTATATTACTGTTGTTGTATCTAGTACAAATAGCTCTGGTACCTATTGCAACTAGTATTTGTTAACTGCTGCGAATGCAGATGGCAACCCCCCTTGTTGCTGCTGCCTATTTTCCCTAAGTACTACTATGCATATAGCCCTTGCTCACCGCTACTGCTGTTGTTATTGCTTCGTAAAGCAGTACTTGCTATAGCTGCCTATTTGTTATCAAAAACTGCTACAGATTTCCTCCTTCCACTCTTTTTACTGCTGCTACTACTAATGCCTTTGCTAATACTATTATGGCCTTTATATTCATCCTTGTTGTAGCTTACTGCTACTACTGCTAATGCCTTTGCTAATATTGCTACTTCCTTTATGTCCGCCCATACTATAGCTCACTGCTAGTGCTGCTATGTGTTTCTACCAAGCTGGTGCCACTGCTGCAAGTATAGCAAAAAAAATTTGCAGCTGCTCTTCTTCTATTATTTCTTGCCGTGTTGGTCCTACATTGCTGCTACTCTATATAGTGCAAATAGCTCTGGTACCTGTTGCAACTAGCAGTTGTTAACTGCTACTAATTCAAATTGAAACCCCATTGCAACTACTGCTGCCTATTTTCCATATGTACTGCTGTGCACATAGCCCTTGCTCACCTTTACTGCTGTTATGACTGCTTTATAAAGCAGTACCTGCTGTTGTTGCCTATTTGCTATTAAAAACTGCTAAAAATTTCCCCATCCACTCATCTTACTGCTACTAGTGCCTTTGTTAATACTGTTGTTGCCTTTATATCTGCCCATGTTGTATCTTATTGCTGCTGATGCTAGTGCTTTTGCTAATACTATTGTTGCCTTTATTTCTGTGCCTGCTGTAGCTTACTGCTATCGCTGCTGCGTGATCCTACCAAACTACTGTCACAACTGCTAGCGTAGCAGCAATTGCTTGCTGGTGCTCTCTTTCTGTAACCACCACATTTTTAATTTAGGAATATTTTGGTCATTTTGTAATTATTATATTATTAATTAATTTATTGAATTCATGTGATGATAGGTGATTTTGTTTGTTGTTTGTGTAGTATAAATGGGTTTAACTTAGCCAACATTGACTATAAGCCTAATAATAATAATTAGAAATAATATGACCTTGTAGAAATTATTTTAGAATTAATTAGTTATTTTAGAATGTTTTAAATAAATTTTTAGTCATTTTAGCCTTTTTAGCCATTTTGGCCATTTTGTGATTTTCTAGATATTTTGAGTTGCATTGTGCTAGGAACTGGTTTAACCTTAGTAGACCATGTATAGGAGCCTAACCATGTTTTAGAATTTTTTTTTTCACCTATTAGAATTTATTTAGGGCTTGGGTCCAATTTAGAAGGCTTTTGAATGATTTAAAGCCTTTTTCCATGTACCCTTTTTGAGCCTTTGTGACTTGGGCCTTATTTGACTTGAAAGGGAGTTGGCCCAAGTGAAACCCTAACCCTAGAAACCCCCACCTGGCCGGCCATAGCAGTACCCCCCTCTCTCATTCATTTGTGAAGCATAGCCTCCACAAGTGAAACCCTAATAGCTCTCCTCCTCCAAAAATCCTAGTTTCTTCATCCAGAGTCCGTTTCTCCCCAAACGAACTCCATTGCACTCGTCTAGAAGAGGAGGATTTGCTGGAGTATTACTGACAAGGAGGCTGTGACATTTGTTTGAGGGGAATCGACCGAAACGTCGTTCGAGGAGTTCCATTTATTAGATTCTCGACACTCAATAGGTAACCCTTGTCTACCATGGTTATTCTAAATTTTCTTTCATACTTGCATCCATATAGGCACCCTTGATCTGTGTATGAAGTTTCGTAGGATTTTGGTTTCGTTTGATAGCAGTATCGGACACGTATCGGTCTCACGTTGCACGTGTTCGGCAAAATGCCACTTAGAATTGAAAAGTGTTAATTTTTGATTCTGTTTTCACGAAATCCCTCCTTATATGATTTATAACAACTTTCATGAAGACGGATCAGAAATCGATACGATTTCGGCATCCGAACGGACACGGACACGCGTGCACGAGATCCCGTGCATGGTCCCGTAGACGCCCTGCAGTCTGTGCGTCATAACTCGATGCTCAGAGCTCCGTCTTGTGTGAAATTTTACGAACACGTAGGGGAAACCTCTGCCCACATGCCCGTAAAATTTCATGACGTTTCGTTAAGCGAGCGCGGAGAAATCGTGCGTGCACTGGTCGGCTGAACTGTACACTCGGGCTGAAATTTGCCGCTGACACGCCCTTCGTACGCGAACACAGCGCGTTGAAGACCCGTACCAGTAGTTGGAACATGTAGCCCTATACCTAGACTACCCAGCGACTCGATCATGAGTCGTGGCGTGGCCCGATGTGCGAGCCACGAGTGACGAACCGCGTGCACGAGCATGCACGCACGCGCGCGCGTAGGCCATGCGCTGTTGTACGAGCTGCTGTGTCACATCGCTGCGACTTCGTGTCATGTCGACGTGTCCTAGACCTACCTCGTGATCCTATCTATCCGTGTACACGAGCACGAGGCTTCTCGTTGCGCGTGTGACGCGCAATCGAGCGAGAACACCCTCTTTGACACGCAAAATCGGTTTTCCGATACGAATTCTCTGGACACGACACGGACACGGTTTCGACTCCGGGAGTACCCGAGAACGTCCCACGTGTCGAGACCGACCTATTTGCCAAGGTCCGTGGGTTAATTCTGAGTATTTTGCGTTTTGAGTCTTTTTGTGAAAAATCGGGTTTTTATTGAATTGGAAATTTGGGATTTATATAATATTTTGTTTTCTGAGTTTAATGGGTATAATTTCTTAGTATTTGGTACTTGGTCACTGTTTGGGACTTGTGGGAATCAACTCTCGGGGTTGATTCATATTTTCTACCTATTTTTAGGCGTATATGGTATTTTACCTATTAATGTATATAGATATATATATATTTATGCATATATATAGATATAATTCTTTAAATGCTTAATTTCGAAATGTGTATTTGTGAAGGTCGAGACTCTGATTTCAGACCTGGGAATTTACTCCAGGTTCGAGTACGACCTTGTTGGCTTTCATATTGGATATATACCTATATATATATATATATATATATATATATATATATATATATATTTTGGAAACCAGACTTTTAGTGAAAATATAGGTGGAAAATGCCGAAGCCTATACAAGTGAGCGCGCTAACGCGATCCAAAAGACAGAAAACAAAAGGGGCAATACGCACACGCCAGAAAAAGGGGAGGGAAGAAGCGGCCTAGGCCAGGGATTCCCAGAACAAGTTGGAGACGTGAGAGCAACGCCTCCTGACTTTGAAGCATTGTCTGATGACCTCTCTGAACAGCTGAGGGGGGAGAGTTGGCGCCCTTCATAGCGGGATTTGTTTATGTTTTTCCAAATAACCCAAATGCCAGCGACTGCTACGATCTGATGCCCGTGGGAACGGGACCAGGAGTCCAAGAGATCGTAGAAGCCCCCGTTTTGTTGGCCCATACTAAGACTATGGTGAAGCTTAGACCAAGTACCTGCAGCCAGGTCCCCCGAAAGAAGGATGTGCTCAGCGAATTCCAACTTGTGCTCCTCGCAGCAGTGGCATCTGGAAGCGAGACTAAATCCCAATGATCCGATGATGTCGTCCGTCGGTAACTTGCCGCGAAGAGCGCGCCAGATGAGGATTGACCATTTGATGGGGATGCATGCCTGCCAAAATTTGGCATAGACCAAGTTCAACACCCCGCTGCCTCTGGCAATACGTCTGGCGGAAGCCAAACTGAATGCCCCACTCGGGTTAGGGGACCATCTCCAAGTGTCGGGCGTGTCGGAAATCCGCATATTCACAGCAAGAAGACTGGTGGCCGCCGGATGACCAAGCCAATCTCTGACCTTCCTCTAATTCCAACTGGAACCGCCCTCCCATAGGTCTCTAATGGTGCACCCCTGAGGAGCAAGAATATTGGGCTGAATGATCTCTGCTCCTAACCACCTCTCCTGACATGCCAGGGAGCTGCGTTCCCCAATTGGAGACGGATTAGAGGTTCAGCGGTGGTGCGGCCCCGAGTAATACGGCGCCAAGTTGACGAGGATCTGTTGTTGGTGTTAGCCTCCGACAGATGGGAGAATCTGGAGTATCTTGCGCTCATGAACTTCGTCCATAAGGATGTCTCGGTGCGTAATTTCCACCATAGTTTAAAGGAGCATGCTTCCACGATGTGAGCAAGTCTGCAGAAACCCAGACTACCTTCTCCAGTAAGTTTTGCCATCGTCTCCCAACCGGTCCAGTGATGTTTGTCTTTGCCGTCGCTCTGACCCCAGAAGAACTTAGCGAAGAGAAGTTCAAGAGAGTAGAGCACCTTCTTGGGGGGAGCAGACTGCCAAAATGTACATCGGAATGGATGATAAAACGTGTTTAATGAGGATCATTTTGCCTCCAGGGGATAAGGTTGCGTTGTGCCATCCAGTAATAAGTTTGCGGATCTTGTCTGCTAGGTGGTCATATATGCCGGAGTTGGCCCTATCATACACCAGCGGGCAGCCAAGGTAAATGAAGGGGGGGTAGGCCGTACTGGAAGAGGTCATGTTGACGAGCTGGGTGGAGTGGGTTCTGTCTGCTTTGTGATGCGTGTAGATGACGCTCTTGTTGTTGTTAACACGCTGACCCGAGCAGTTGGTGTATCTGGCGATCGTGCTCAAGACGACCTCAATCGAGCCTCTGTCTCCAGAGGAGAAGATGAGGACATCGTCGGCGTAGGCCAGGTGAGTGATAAGAGGGCATCCTGTGGTGGCATGGAAGTAGTTGAAATCGGCCATACTGGGCATGCTATTGAGGCTTCTGCTAAGGGCTTCGGCTGCGATAATGAAAATGGTGGAAGAGAGCGGGTCCCCCTGTCTAACCCCGTGAGTGGAACGAAAGAAACCCGCCGCCTGTCCGTTGATCACGGTGGAGAACCACGCATTGTTGATAGATCTGAAGACGATGTCAATCCAAGTTTCAGAGAAGCCGAAGGCCCTGAACACCCAGATCATGAATTGCCAGTCTAGGCGGTCATATGCTTTTTCCATGTCTAGTTTGATGGCAACGTTCCCCCCTCGATGGGAACTTCATGCACGTGATCATCTCTTGCGCAAGGAGGATGTTGTCAGTTATATTGCGGCCTTTAACGAACCCGCTTTGCTCTTCGGATATGATCTTGGGGAGAAGATCGGACATCTGATTGGCGATATTCTTGGATATGATCTTGTTGGTGAACGTGCAGAGGCTGATCGGACGGAAATCTTTAAAGGTTTTCGGACTGACTTTTTTGGGGATAAGGATGATGTTGGCGCAAGAGATTGAGTTAGGGTATCTGGCCCCTTGGAGAAAGGCGATAGTGACTTCGACTAAGTCATTTTTAATGATGTCCCAGCAAGCTCTGAAGAAGACACCGTTGAACCTATCAGGCCCCGGGGCACTGTGCTCATTAATGGACCAGACCGCAGCTTTGGCCTCCTCCTTTGAAATGGTGGACAGCAAAGACTCGTTGTCATTATCAGTAATGAGGGAGGGGATGACCGACAATAGCGTCTCGTCTCTAACGACCCGCTCCTTGGTGAAGAGGCTGGAGAAGAAGTTCACGGCTGCGACCTGGATCCCGGCCTGGTCGTCGATTAGGTTACCATTGTCGTCGAGAATCCGGTGTAATTTTAATTTGTTCCTGCATCCTTTAACGCATGCATGGAAGAACTTGGAATTGCGGTCACCATCGGTGTCCCAGTTCAATCTGGCTTTTTGCTTCCAGAATTCATTCTCCACTCTCAGCCTGGATTTTAGAATAGCTCTGGCGAGGTTGAGGGATGTGCGGGTCTCCGGAGAGTTGGAAATGGCAAATGTGGACTCCGCGCGGTTGACGTCGATCTCTGCCTCGCGAATGGCCTAGAAGATGTCGCCGTATGCCTCTTTGCTCCAAGCAGATAGGGCCTTGCGAGTGGCTTTGTGTCACGCCCCAGTACCGAAATACGGAGACGGACTAGACCAGCTACTCCATATGAGGTACGTAACGTCATACGGCGATCGTAGCTGTCGAGAGACTAGGGGGTACATGCTACAATCAAGTCTCCTATGGTCCCACAGAGTTCTATGTCTCAATCAATCAAGTCAAATCAGCAATTAAATGAACATTAAAGATAAAGCAGTAAGGCGTCCCTGACGCTTCATCAAAATGATCATGAGAGACTAGCTTTATAATTTAGCTATCTCAGAGAGTCAGGAGTACAAAATTTTACACAGCTGCAGTCTGTTTAATTACAATTATGTACTGACACAAAATATCAAGTAATCCGGCTAACAGATGCCGGTGGCTAAACGCCGTAAAAGTATAAGCAGGAGTGGTGGAGAAGAAATCCACTCGAGTTTCCGAACTGCCATGCTCCTAGTATGCACCATGGATGTCAGGGAGGAAGATCGTGTCCTCAGGCTCTGCTACGGGATCTGGCCAAACAAAACCAGCGGGGTCAGCCCCGAATAGCAAGTACCGCCAAAGGGGCACAAGAGTTAAGACTAAAAACCCAGTTAATAGAATGATTGATAATAGTAATACTTATGCTACCATTATAGGGTAACGCCACATCCTCGAACCCATATGGCACCCTTACAACCAAACAAGGACAAAAGGTGCCGCATGGAGTCGGGATGCGTCGTACTCTATAACTTTCGCATAAGTTAAAGGATATAAACAATAAAATCTCCTGATCGTGACTTCGGTCGATAGCCTATCGCAGCACAATAACCAACCCAACAATCAAACAAGAACATGGGTTGGATCATGTACCATGATAGACCATGTTCCTCAGTCATTCACAGAAGTAGCACTTCACAACCAGAATAAGTCTTCCGTTCATAACTTCGGTCCACAGCCTATCATAGTACGATAACCAACCCAACAATCAAACAAGAACATGGGTTGGATCACGTACCATGACAGTCCGCTTCCCTCAGTTACTCACGGAAGGTAATAGGGTACAAGCAAGTCGTTTTCACGGTCAATCAAGTCTACGAGTTTCTAGTGGGACGAGGTTATCCTCGCATCATGTTAATAGAAAATCCTCAGATCGTATCTTTCCAGCAAGGCTAGCCAACCCAGGGGTTCGCGTAGACATGTATGATTGAGCACAGGTCCCTTGCAAGGCCACCTTGCTAAAATATATAATATATAACAGAAATTAATCGGATACAGTCATCCACTCGTTGTAGATGGCACAGTATCCGTGGAGACCAGCCGGCGCGTCAAGACTGTATCTCAAGGCGGCTGGTATAACACGATCTCGGGATTTTGCCCTCCCCCATGCATCTAGTATATTTAGTTGCCTAATTTAACCCTAGGTGAAATCTTGGACTTTTATACTGTGGCCTGCATGATTATCCTCCTAAAGTCGTACTTTAGTACGAGTACCCCAAAGAGGATCCATGTCAATCAGTATGTCAACATGTTCTACCCTCCTTAGTGTAATGCATCATTGCAAATATGCCACGTGGAGTTACGAGTCATTTGTCGAGCGTGAACAAGAACTGGGACATTCAGGTACATGTATCAGGAAGGAACACTTTGTTCTCCGGGGTCACATTAGTGCTCATATCATGCTCGGGACAAAAGGCGTAAGGATATAAAATAGGCATATAATATATATATATATATATATATATATATATATATATATATATATATATATATATATATATAATAATAATAATAAGGTAACAAGATAGGGCACAAAAGTCCATGCGGCTCAAAGGGAGTGAGTCCATGCGGCTGGGTCATTACGGGTTCATGCGGCTGGGACTGCACGCTCATGCGGCTCAAGGAGCCCAAGGCGCATGCGGCTGGAAAGGCGGGTTCATGCGGACGAAGGGGGTCGGCTTATGCGGCTGCAAAGGGAGCAATCGCCAGGCGGCCGGGGTTCAACAGCGTATGCGGCTATGATCAGACGAAGTCCTATGCGGCTGAGTATGGGCGATACATATGCGGCTGGATGATGAATGAGCTTTATGCGGCCCAAAAACAGTGGCACATATGCAGCTGGGTGCAAAAGACTCATGCGGCTAAAACCTAGCCGCATGAAGATTCATGCGACTCAAGGTAACAGGGGCTCATGCGGCTCAATTGCTTGCCGTATGAAGATTTATGTGGTCAAGTACTTAAGCAAGTCTTATGCGGCTAGGAAGAACCTTCCATGCGGCTGAGCTCGAACGAGTCTCATGCGGCTGGAAAGGCCATGCGGCCAGAGACTTGCCGCATGAGGATTCATGCGGTCAAGTACTGCTCTTCTTCTCCACTTGTCCGAGAAGAGGAGCCAAGCAACCATGGCTTCCAAACTACACAAAACCTTCATCCGGAGCCCAAATCGGAACTTCTTTAGGTCAAAATGGGGTAGAACGAGATCCTCTACAACATGGAACCATCAAAACTAGGAAATAACAAGATTAAGTAGATCAAAACCCAAGAAATCCGAAAATAAAGTAAACCTAGATCTACAAAAATCAAAGCTTCAAAATGGAAACTTCCAAGTTCTAAACTAGTATAGGTTGAGGAGAAGAACATGTTTTGGCAAATAGTTTTGTAAGAAATCATTGACAAAATTATGGATCCATCTCTTGAGCAAGTTGGTACTTGCCTTGGTTGATGGAAGAAATATTTGGTTGGTGGAGGAAATAAATGAGAGGAAGTAAATGAGAAGAGAGAGAATGAGATGAGTTATATATATAGATCTTGGACCCATGGGTTCATGATGAACCAAAGGGTTCATGATGAACCATTGGTGAACCAAGAATAGGTTATCCAAATGAGCCAAAACTGTAGGCCCAAATGCAGAAAATAAATTAGGAAATAATATTTTGTCGAATATTTTGGGAAATGCATGAAGAAATACAGCATAATAAATACAGTATAAATACAAGGTAAATACGGTTTATCGGTTTACGTATTAAAATATGTATTCCAGGATCGGGGAGTGACATCTCTATCCTTCTTAGAAAAATTTCGTCCTCGGAATTCCAGCCAAGACAGGATAGTGAAATCAGGGCAAGCAAGGCTCAATCATACATAAGTTAACTATCATAGCAGTTATTATCATACATCACAAAGTGCAAAACAAGCAGGCACAGATAAGCATGGAATCGTGTCAATCAGGTGCAAAAATATACCTTATCAGTCTAACAAATACGGATACCGAGATCTGATCTCGTCCTCGCACTCCCAGGTTGACTCTCCCGGAGAGTGATGGTTCCAAGAAACACGAACAAGGCTTATCGTCCGATTCTTGAGTACCTTCTCTCGCCGGTCTAAAATAGATACGGGTTGTTCCTCGTAGGTTAGGTCGGTACCAACGACTAACTCAGAATGATCGAGGACATGACTCGGATCCGGGACATACCCACGTAACTGGGACACATGAAACACATCATGTATGCCAGTTAACGAAGGCGGAAGGGCAAGTCGATAAGCCACATCGCCTACCCGAGCGAGAATCTTAAAAGGACCAACGTATCTTGGACTAAGCTTTCCTCGGGTTCCAAATCTGATGATACCCCGAGTAGGTAAAATTCGCAGAAACACTTGGTCGCCAGCTCTGAACGCTAGAGGCCTACGATGCTGATCTGTCCAATGACGATGTCGGTCCTGTGCAACTCGAAGGCGTTCTCTGACCAACTTAACTATCTCCACAGTCTGCGTGATCATCTCTGGCCCCAACAACTTCCGTTCTCCGACATCGTCCCATGCCAAAGGGGACCTGCACTTTCTTTCGTACAATGCTTCGAACGGGGCCATCTGAATGCTAGCCTGATAGCTGTTGTTATAGGAGAACTCCACTAGATGAAGGTGATCCTCCTAAGATCCGCCAAAATCCAAGGTACACGCCCGTAGCATATCTTCTAACGTCTGAATAGTTCTTTCTGATTGCCCGTCAGTTTGTGGATGATAAGCAGTACTGAATCTTAACTTGGTTCCCAAACTTTGGTGTAAGCTCCGCCAAAAATGGGAAGTAAATCGCGTATCCCGATCTGATACTATACTAACTAGAACACCGTGTTGCCTTACTATCTGCTTCATGTACATTTCTGCTAACTGCTCAGTAGTCTGTCCAACTCGGAAGGGAAGGAAATGAGCGACCTTCGTGAGTCGATCTACTGTTACCCAGACTGCATTCTTGCCAGCCAGGGATCTAGGTAGACCGGTCACGAAATCCATCGTGATGTGCTTCCATTTCCATTCTGGGATAGGAAGCGGCTGTAGCAACCCTGCTGGTCTCTGCTGCTCGGCTTTCACCTGCTGACATACCAGACACTTGGATACAAATCTCGCTCTCTCTCTTTTCATGCCATTCTACCAAAAGTACTGCCTGATATCTCGATACATCTTCGTTCCTCCTGGATGAATGGAGTAAATAGAACTATGAGCTTCGGACAAAACTTCTTGCCGAAGGTCTCCACTCGGTACACAGAGTCTGTTTCCAAACCTGAGCGTACCATCTTCATGAATCACTAACTCCTTCCTACGGCCTGATTCACACTCCGACCGCAACTTCTGAATCTGTGGATCTCCTGCTTGTGCTGCCCTTATCCTCTCTACTAAGGTTGACTGAATCTGCATACTGGTCATTCTTCCTATATCCCTCGACAAAACTACTTCGATTCCCATACTCTGAAGGTCTTCTAAAATATGCTTCTGCGAGGTCAGGATAAAGGCACTGTCTCTCCTACTCAGTGCATCTCAACTATATTCGCCTTGCCTGGATGATACTGAAGATCTAAGTCAAAATCCTTCAGTAGTTCTAACCATCTTCTTTGCCTCATGTTCAAATCTCGCTGCGAGAACACGTATTTCAAACTCTTATGATCAGTATAGATCTCTACCCGGTCCCCGTATAAATAGTGCCTCCACAACTTGAGTGAAAATACGACAGCTGCTAACTCCAAATCGTGAGTCGGGTAATTCTTCTCATGGTCTCGAAGCTGCCGAGACGCATATGCTATTACCTTTCCGTGCTGCATCAATACACATCCAAAACCCTTCCCAGATGCGTCATAATATACTGTAAAGCCTCCCGCTCCTACCGGAAGCGTCAAGATCGGGGCTGAGATCAACCTCTTCTTCAATTCTTCAAATGATGCCTGACAGCAAGCTGACCAAACAAACTCTACGTCCTTGTGCGTCAAACGCGTTAAGGGCGCAGAGATCTTGGCAAAGTCCGCCACGAACCTTCTGTAGTAACCAGCTAACCCTAAGAAACTTCGCACTTCTGCAACCGTTCTCGGGACTGGCCAATGCTCTACGGCCTCTATCTTCTTCGGATCCACTGACACTCCTGTCCCAGAAATTACATGCCCCAGGAACGAAATGTGATCTAACCAGAATTCATACTTGTCGAGCTTCGTATAAAGTTGATACTCCCTCAATGTCTGCAAGACAGTCCAAAGATGTTTCTCATGCTCCTCTTCACTGCTGGAATAGACAAGAATGTCATCTATGAACACCACCACAAATTTATCCAAATACGGCAGAAAGATGCGGTTCATTAAATCCATGAATACTGCGGGGGCGTTGGTTAGTCCAAAGGGCATTACAAAAAACTCATAATGCCCATATCTAGATCTGAATGCTGTCTTCGGTATGTCTTGCTCCCGGACCCTTACTTGATAGTATCCTGACCGAAGATCGATCTTGGAAAAGACGCTGGCCTTGCTCAACTGGTCAAACAGGTCATCAATCCTTGGTAGTGGGTACTTATTCTTCACTGTTACTGCATTCAGCTTGCGGTAGTCGATGCACATCCTCGTCGACCCATCCTTCTTGGGAACTAGAATCACTGGCGCGGCCCAGGGCGATTTACTGTCTCGGATGAATCCCTTAGACTTCAACTCTTCTTCATGTTGATACAACTTATCCTGTTCTGACGGCGACATTCTGTAAACTCTGTCTGCAATAGGCCTCGTTCCAGGGTTCAACTTAATGCTAAATTCTACCTCTCTGACTGGGGGTATCCCTGGGAGCTCATTAGGGAAGACGTCGAGAAAATCTTCGACCATTCTCGGAATCTGTCCTGGCTCTGACACTGCTGCTGAGATGACGCCTCCGGCCTGATTCTTCAAGGTTCGAGTAAAGATGAACTGCTCCATCCCAGGAACGCTGAATATGACCCTACCTCCTCTACAATCAATTGTCGCATGACTGTCTCTCAACCAGTCCATGCCAAGAACGACATCAAAATTCCCCATAGGGAATTCAATCAATGATACGGGCAGTAAATGCCCACACACCTCTATCGGACATGAAAAGCGCACTCTGCTAACTTCTACGAGCCCATTGCCGGTGAGTATATCCATCCTCTCCGGCAATACCTCAAACTCTAATCCAATCTGTGTAGCATATTGTGCAGAGATGAATGAATGAGTAGCGCCTGAATCAAATAATGCTATAGCGGGAAATGAGGTGACGAGAATTTTACCTGCCACCACGTCACTAGACGCTAGAGCCTCTCCCAAGGTCAAGGTGAGAGCCTGGCCCCGCGGAGCCCCTTGTTGCGGCCTTCTTCGACCATGCTGTTGCTGCCTCTGAGGGCCTTCGGCTTTCTGTGCCTGGCGAAACATCTGTGTCACGACCCGCACCCTGATTAGGGGCACGAGAAGTGGTTACGTCCAGCCTACGCCGCAGCATCGGCGGTAGAACGCTGTCTAGGTTGTCTACAAAACTACACTAAACAGATAAAGGTACCTGTACAGTATATACACTCCGAATGGAGGTGACATAGCAATACTGTCTCAATCACATAAACTAACTAGGATAGATAGCACGAGAGAAAATATGATAGATGAAGCAGAAAATAAGTTCGAGATCCACACAAGTCCAAGACTAAACATAACATCACAGAATATAATATAATACTACAGTCTGAAAAGTACTAGCTGGCTCGCAGGCCAGGCAAACCTAACTAAACTATACTACTCAGGGTGAGCAAAGTCTAGTGGCTCTACTAACAAGCCACGGTCCAAGTCTACTCTATCTAACCCGACCCCATAGTAGGTCGGACAATCAGCCTCTGAATCATCTGTAATATATCATAACGGTATCCTGTCAGGAAAATGAGCAAGTACAAACACCAACAGCAGTTCCATGTGAATTGACAAATACTATAAGAGACAGTATAATGAAATACAAGACAAAGATATATGCGACTTGGGAACCATTCGAAAGCCGAGTTACAACCCTTAAACCAAACAAGGACCGGGGTTGTAACCCTTCTTCCAAACAGGACTTAGTCTCAAATCATGGTACAGTATAAAGGCATGTAGAACATGTGAGTGACTGAATATCATAGCATGGTGAGAAAGTACTGAATGTAGAACAGAACATGATATATGATAAGATAAGTAAATATAAAATGTGCCTTGAATTATTAGATCGTTATGTGATCGGCTTTGGGTAAGTGACAGGACAGGTTATCCACTTGGCTCGGCAATCCGCGGTAACCTCAACGGAGAGACATGCCGGCCAACCTGGATAACGAGCACACGGAGGAATCTGCTACACCCTACGTGAGGTGAGGGTGGCGCTAGCAAAATAGTGACAGGGAGGCTTTGATCACATAACCCCTAATAATTCCCCCATCCCCGAATAGTAACATGGATCCGGACATGGCACGTCATGACACGGATTCAAAAGCAGGTGATCAGCCCACTCCCAAATCAATGTCTATACAAGTACAGGAAACACGGAAATATCTCATACCCATATACCAAGAAAGTCCAGGAATAACATCTCATGCCAGGATCCGACGTATACTAGTCCGTGAACTATCGTGTCGAGAATCAAGTAAGACACTACAACTGAATCGGATATAGTAGATATCAAGACAATGAAAACTATCAGTGAATGTACTCGCCTGTGGTCCTGAGCTGATAAGATGAACAGACGCTCAGAGTAATCACAGACCTAAAGATGAGATACTACAAGTCAAAACATGGTTTAATAATGAAATAAAAGCTAATCTAATCATGATATGCAAGTCTAAGTCAAAACTAGGTCAAACTAAGTTACACCAAGCTAAACTAGGTCACACTGAGTCACTCTAAGTCCTATCAAGTCAATCTAGGTCAAATCAAGTTATATCAAGTCTATCTAAGCCTAACCAAGTCAATCCTAGGTCATACCAGGCATCACGGGTCAAAACAAGTCGAAGAAAGTCAAACGGGATCAAGAGTTGGCCTACAGTTGACTTTTGGTCAACTGGTCAACCCTGGTCAACTCTAGGTCAACCCTAGGTCAAACTAGTCAAATGTTGACCAACAGTTGACTTTTGGTCAACTGGTCAACTCTAGTTTGGATTTGGTGAAATTTAGACAAAGTGTTGACTTACGGTTGACTTTTGGGTAAAAAGTCAACTCTGGGTCAACCGAGCCAAAATCGGCTCAAATATGACATTTGTGGGGTGTACCCAATATGCCACCCAAGTTTCAAGTCAATCCGACTACCCGAACTCTGATTCATTCTCAAACTCCTATTCTCCTCCCTATTCTCCTTCCTCATTCTCCTTCCCATTCTCCTTCCTATTTCCTATTCTCCTTCCTCATTCTCCTTCCCATTCTCCTTCCTATTTCCTATTCTCCTTCCTCATTCTCCTTCCCATTCTCCTTCCTATTCTCCTTCTTATTTCCTATTCTCCTTCCTCATTCTCCTTCCCATTTCCTATTCTCCTTCCTCATTCTCCTTCCCATTCTCCTTCCTATTCTCCTTCCTATTTCCTATTCTCCTTCCTCATTCTCCTTCCCATTCTCCTTCCTATTCTCCTTCCTATTTCCTATTCTCCTTCCTCATTCTCCTTCCCATTTCCTATTCTCCTTCCTCATTCTCCTTCCCATTCTCCTTCCTATTCTCCTTCCTATTTCCTATTCTCCTTCCTCATTCTCCTTCCCATTTCCTATTCTCCTTCCTCATTCTCCTTCCCATTCTCCTTCCTATTCTCCTTCCTATTTCCTATTCTCCTTCCTCATTCTTCTCATTCTCCTTCCTCATTTACAAATACACACACACACATATATATATATCTGGACACTCTCACACACACACGCATACTTACAGACAACACAACACACACCAATACATAAATAAATATACACACATAAATACACATGTATATATATATATATAAAAAAAAAAAAAAAAAAAAAAAAAAAAAATATATATATATATATATGTATATATATATATATATATATACCACTCTCAAAAGAATTAAATCCTAATAAATCCTTAACCTATTTTTCTATGGAAAACCTACAAAGTTGTGGGCAAATGGAAGAGAATCTTCTCCTCTCCATTTAATGTGGAAGAACTATATGCAAAAGAGAATTAATGGAGGAAATAAAATCATACCTAAGAGGAGGTTGGAGGAAAAGCTTGGAAGGAAAGAAATGAATTTGGAAGAGAGAGAGAGTGTGTAGCTTAGTGAAGAAGAAAGAGAGGGGGGGGGGGGGCTAGTCATGGTCGGCCAAGCATGTAGGTTTTGTCCTATTTGGATAATTACAAGTTTGCCCTCCAAAGGTTTAAATAGCTAATAAATATGAAAGGGTCAAGCCGGGGGTAGTTTAGTCAAACCGAAACCACTAATCTATAACTAAATATTAACTAAAATAATAGTCTAGTCTCTAACCAAAATATCTAACATGTGGGCCATGGCTAACTAGTGTGTGGGCCCGCTAAGGTCAAAATACCCCGGGTCCCCGAAACAAGTCAAAACAAGTCGGAAAGAGTTGAAATTCGAACCCGATTCAAATAACCCCAAAATAATACAAATAATAATTAAATAATTCCAAAATAATTTTTAAAGTAGAAAATTACAAAAATACCCCTGTTTCTGGAAACTGGGGGTGACAAATCTATCCACCTTAAAAAAAATTTTGTCCTCGAAATTAAAACAAAGCAATCACAGAAAAACACACGCAGAAAACAATCCATCTCGAATACTTCCAAAGAAAAAAAAAATTTCAACAAAATAAAAATCTCTTAAGACACAACAACACTTACAAATAAAATCTGTTACGTGTCCGACACGGACACGAAACCATCACAAAATCTCACCTATCAAAAGCCAAATCAACAATCACCAATACAAAATATAAAAATATAATCAAAGAGGTCCAATGACCAAAATACCCTTGGGCCAGAAATGATACTGAAAACATCCTAATCACATGGTTAGGCTCTAGGTCAAACAGTCTCTAAGGTTTCACTAGCAAAACATTAAAATCACAAATAATGGCTTAAAAATTTAAAATGATTAAAATCTCAAAAATCAAAGCAGGAATTAAATGACTAAATTTATAAAATTTAAAATTACTCTCAAATATAAGTCTATCCACCTTAAAAGAATCATCCAAAAACTTAAAACGAAGCAACACAGAAAATTCATGCAATTTGATAATCGTATGCGTCTGTCCAATAATCATGATACTCAGAATCTCCATCATGCCAGTGAGCAAGGCTACGATAATCACAGAGTCCTCAGCTACGGTACATACCTCTAAAATTATGGTATTTAAAATTTTCGCATTGCCGCTAGCTTGGCAGCGAAAACCTTAAATTCCCACACCCGAGAAATACGTCCATAGTCCGACTATATGTCCTCACTCTGCCTGCTAGCATGACCCTAGAGGATTCTAAAATCTCATAATCGAGGCGACCTAGCCCATACGACTTATCTCAGAAGAAAATCACATCACAGAACAATTTTATCCAATCGATCATGAACAGATAGAATCGAATTTCAAACAGTTTATAATTAAGGAAGCAAATGCGAAAATGAGATCGAAAGATTGGAACCTGCACTCTGCTCTGCTACTGCCTGAGTGGGCTTAACTGTCATGGCGAAAGCTCGCCCCTGGTGGCCTCCTCTAGCCTGCCACACTCTGTCCCGGCCAGCCTGTCTGGCTGCACGGGCTGCACAGTTCTTCATCTGGTGGTCTGGAGCTCCACAAAATAAATAAACTCCCAGCTTCATCCTACAAACATCCCGGGTGTGCCCTATCTTCTTGCAGAAAGCACACTGGACGACCTGTCTCTTGCCCTGACCCTGCTGTTGGTCGTCACGTGCTAGTACCTGACGTACTCTGTCCGCACGGGCTCCCTTCAGGTGCTGCTGAAAATACTGCTGCTGCGTCTGAAGTGGAGGAGCTCTCCGCTGAACTGCTGGTCCTCTGGCCGGCTGTGCTCTGTCCTGAACTCCTCGGGCTCCCCGGGAACGGCAGTCCTTCAGCTGGTGATCGGACGCCCCACAGTATAAACAGGCGCCCGATCTCTTCCTGCAGACCTCTACAGTGTGCCCTGGCCTCCTACAAAAATGGCACTGTGCTGCTGGCCTCTGTCTCTGACACTGATACTGAACTGGGGTATCCTGAACTGTACCCGGTACAACCCTCTCCACTGCTGCCATGGCTAACTGGTGCGAGTTCTCCATGGTCTGTCTCAGCACCTCTGTCTGGCGCTGCTGCGTCTGCAATATCTGCTGCAGGAGTGCCATCATCCCCTGGGTGTCTATCGGTAACTGGGGCGGCGGTGGAAGAATGTCCGGGATGACCATAGACGGTCCTGCTGCTGAAGGTGGAAGACCTCCAGGGATCGTCGCTGCTGGTACTGTTGCTGCTGCTCCCACCGGAAGGGCAGGAACTGATGGGGCTGCTCCCCCAGCTGGAGGTGGAAGACCTCCGGGAACTGCCACTGCTACTCCTGCCTGAAGGACAGGAACTGATGCCGCTGCACTCTCGACTGTCGGTCCCGTAGCCGGAGGTGGAAGACCTCCCTGATCTGACCTCTCTGGAACTGCGCTAGAATCCGCTGCTGGAGAACGAGTGATTGTCATCCTGAAGACGAATTGAACCCAAGAGATCAATATGGCACATGATAGGATATTATCAAAGGAGGACAATTGAATTCAAATACAAGAAGAGTTGTCATGGTAATCAAAAGATCAGAGTTTTTCCTAAAATGTGATTGAGTAACTCCTATCATACCCTAGATCCTATGTCCTAATCGCAGGCTCGTAATTAGCACTCTAAGTCGAGCACCATTACGAGATCGCACTAATTGCGACATCGACCTGCGTGGGCCACCACAAAAACGTGTCACGACCCGCACCCTGATTAGGGGCACGAGAAGTGGTTACGTCCAGCCTACGCCGCAGCATCGGCGGTAGAACGCTGTCTAGGTTGTCTACAAAACTACACTAAACAGATAAAGGTACCTGTACAGTATATACACTCCGAATGGAGGTGACATAGCAATACTGTCTCAATCACATAAACTAACTAGGATAGATAGCACGAGAGAAAATATGATAGATGAAGCAGAAAATAAGTTCGAGATCCACACAAGTCCAAGACTAAACATAACATCACAGAATATAATATAATACTACAGTCTGAAAAGTACTAGCTGGCTCGCAGGCCAGGCAAACCTAACTAAACTATACTACTCAGGGTGAGCAAAGTCTAGTGGCTCTACTAACAAGCCACGGTCCAAGTCTACTCTATCTAACCCGACCCCATAGTAGGTCGGACAATCAGCCTCTGAATCATCTGTAATATATCATAACGGTATCCTGTCAGGAAAATGAGCAAGTACAAACACCAACAGCAGTTCCATGTGAATTGACAAATACTATAAGAGACAGTATAATGAAATACAAGACAAAGATATATGCGACTTGGGAACCATTCGAAAGCCGAGTTACAACCCTTAAACCAAACAAGGACCGGGGTTGTAACCCTTCTTCCAAACAGGACTTAGTCTCAAATCATGGTACAGTATAAAGGCATGTAGAACATGTGAGTGACTGAATATCATAGCATGGTGAGAAAGTACTGAATGTAGAACAGAACATGATATATGATAAGATAAGTAAATATAAAATGTGCCTTGAATTATTAGAGCGTTATGTGATCGGCTTTGGGTAAGTGACAGGACAGGTTATCCACTTGGCTCGGCAATCCGCGATAACCTCAACGGAGAGACATGCCGGCCAACCTGGATAACGAGCACACGGAGGAATCTGCTACACCCTACGTGAGGTGAGGGTGGCGCTAGCAAAATAGTGACAGGGAGGCTTTGATCACATAACCCCTAATAATTCCCCCATCCCCGAATAGTAACATGGATCCGGACATGGCACGTCATGACACGGATTCAAAAGCAGGTGATCAGCCCACTCCCAAATCAATGTCTATACAAGTACAGGAAACACGGAAATATCTCATACCCATATACCAAGAAAGTCCAGGAATAACATCTCATGCCAGGATCCGACGTATACTAGTCCGTGAACTATCGTGTCGAGAATCAAGTAAGACACTACAACTGAATCGGATATAGTAGATATCAAGACAATGAAAACTATCAGTGAATGTACTCGCCTGTGGTCCTGAGCTGATAAGATGAACAGACGCTCAGAGTAATCACAGACCTAAAGATGAGATACTACAAGTCAAAACATGGTTTAATAATGAAATAAAAGCTAATCTAATCATGATATGCAAGTCTAAGTCAAAACTAGGTCAAACTAAGTTACACCAAGCTAAACTAGGTCACACTGAGTCACTCTAAGTCCTGTCAAGTCAATCTAGGTCAAATCAAGTTATATCAAGTCTATCTAAGCCTAACCAAGTCAATCCTAGGTCATACCAGGCATCACGGGTCAAAACAAGTCGAAGAAAGTCAAACGGGATCAAGAGTTGGCCTACAGTTGACTTTTGGTCAACTGGTCAACCCTGGTCAACTCTAGGTCAACCCTAGGTCAAACTAGTCAAATGTTGACCAACAGTTGACTTTTGGTCAACTGGTCAACTCTAGTTTGGATTTGGTGAAATCTAGACAAAGTGTTGACTTACGGTTGACTTTTGGGTAAAAAGTCAACTCTGGGTCAACCGAGCCAAAATCGGCTCAAATATGACATTTGTGGGGTGTACCCAACATGCCACCCAAGTTTCAAGTCAATCCGACTACCCGAACTCTGATTCATTCTCAAACTCCTATTCTCCTCCCTATTCTCCTTCCTCATTCTCCTTCCCATTCTCCTTCCTATTTCCTATTCTCCTTCCTCATTCTCCTTCCCATTCTCCTTCCTATTTCCTATTCTCCTTCCTCATTCTCCTTCCCATTCTCCTTCCTATTCTCCTTCCTATTTCCTATTCTCCTTCCTCATTCTCCTTCCCATTTCCTATTCTCCTTCCTCATTCTCCTTCCCATTCTCCTTCCTATTCTCCTTCCTATTTCCTATTCTCCTTCCTCATTCTCCTTCCCATTCTCCTTCCTATTCTCCTTCCTATTTCCTATTCTCCTTCCTCATTCTCCTTCCCATTTCCTATTCTCCTTCCTCATTCTCCTTCCCATTCTCCTTCCTATTCTCCTTCCTATTTCCTATTCTCCTTCCTCATTCTCCTTCCCATTTCCTATTCTCCTTCCTCATTCTCCTTCCCATTCTCCTTCCTATTCTCCTTCCTATTTCCTATTCTCCTTCCTCATTCTTCTCATTCTCCTTCCTCATTTACAAATACACACACACACATATATATATATCTGGACACTCTCACACACACACGCATACTTACAGACAACACAACACACACCAATACATAAATAAATATACACACATAAATACACATGTATATATATATATATATGTATATATATATATATATATACCACTCTCAAAAGAATTAAATCCTAATAAATCCTTAACCTATTTTTCTATGGAAAACCTACAAAGTTGTGGGCAAATGGAAGAGAATCTTCTCCTCTCCATTTAATGTGGAAGAACTATATGCAAAAGAGAATTAATGGAGGAAATAAAATCATACCTAAGAGGAGGTTGGAGGAAAAGCTTGGAAGGAAAGAAATGAATTTGGAAGAGAGAGAGAGTGTGTAGCTTAGTGAAGAAGAAAGAGAGGGGGGGGGCTAGTCATGGTCGGCCAAGCATGTAGGTTTTGTCCTATTTGGATAATTACAAGTTTGCCCTCCAAAGGTTTAAATAGCTAATAAATATGAAAGGGTCAAGCCGGGGGTAGTTTAGTCAAACCGAAACCACTAATCTATAACTAAATATTAACTAAAATAATAGTCTAGTCTCTAACCAAAATATCTAACATGTGGGCCATGGCTAACTAGTGTGTGGGCCCGCTAAGGTCAAAATACCCCGGGTCCCCGAAACAAGTCAAAACAAGTCGGAAAGAGTTGAAATTCGAACCCGATTCAAATAACCCCAAAATAATACAAATAATAATTAAATAATTCCAAAATAATTTTTAAAGTAGAAAATTACAAAAATACTCCTGTTTCTGGAAACTGGGGGTGACAATCTGAGCCTGCGTTGGTAGACGATGGGCTAGGGGCCTTACTGCTAATACTGGCCCTCCCTTCGGGGTTGCCACCGGAGCTGGCAATGCTGGAAACTGCTGAGCTGGCCCTCCTGGCCTCTGCATCATAGGACAAGTGGGGATACGGTGGTCTGAACTACCACACCTCAAGCATAAGCCATTCGCTGACCGACATACCTCCCTCATGTGCCCTGCCTTTCCACAGAATGTACAGCCCTGGGGCGCTCCCTGACGCTGTTGCTGGTTTCTCGGCTGCTGATGCCAAACTGGCGCTGTATTAGTTGACACGGCCGTCCTCCGCGGCGCTCCTGCATCATGAATACGTACACCGGGTGCTGGTGCCGATGTTCGCTGCATTGCTCCTCCTCCAACCTGGGAATGAGATCTCTTCTGACCTCCTGTCCTCGATGCCAACCTCTGCTGGGTAAGCTCGTGCCTCCGAGCGGCCGTCAAAACAGCGTCAAACGTCTGGTAGTCGTGTCCCTCCACAAGCTGTAGTAGTTCCAAATGAAGTCCCTGCTGGAACCTCATAGCTTTCTCTGGCTCCGTTGCCACCATTGATGGTGCAAAATGGCACAATCTGCAGAACTCTGCTGCATACCCATCTACGGTCTTGCCTGCTTGCTTGAGACTGATGAACTTCTGCTGGAGCTCATATCGAGCTACTACGCCAAAATACTTGGCCTTGAATCTGTCACTGAAGGTGGTCCAACGAACAGGACGTCTTGTACCAACTTCTTCTGATGCCCACCAGTCGTGGGCAAGATCCTGAAGTACCAGTTTGACCTGATCAACCTTCTCATCATCTGGAACCTTGGCTGCCACAAGAATGGCTTCGATGTCTTGAATCCACGCATCCGCAGTGATGGCATCCTCCGTGCCATCAAAATACCTCGGATTCAAGCGACGGAACCTTCCTGATGCTCCCGAGTCAACCCCGGCGCTCCTCTCAAGAGCTAACTGAATCCCTTGGTTCAGCAACACGTTCTGCTCCTGCTGTCGAGTCTGTTGCTGTTGGTTAGTGACAAGAAACCCCCGGATGATCTCCAGGAGTGCTACGGCGTCTGGTACTGCCGTCGCTGCTGGTACTGCAGGAGTTTCAATAACCTGCGGCTGCACTGCCTCTGGTTCCATTTCTGCTCGTGCCTGCACTGGAGAAGGTTCTCTCCCCTGTTGCTGCCCAGTCGAGCCATGCTCTTGCTGCTCTTCCTCATGGGCCTCACCCGCTACTGAGAATGAAGCACCCCTATAGAGAAGAATATAGGATTATCAAGTCCGGACGAGGAAGATTTCGAGGATGCAAGTCAGGTTAGAGATCAAGGCAAGGACAGAGAATTCGAAACAGAATTTCAAGGGGAACAAGTCTTGATTGAGACTCCTAATAATTCGCAATACCCTACAAGTCTGAAAATCAGACCTGCATGGGCCACCACTAAAACCTTGTCACGCCCCAGTACCGAAATACGGAGACGGACTAGGCCAGTTACTCCATATGAGGTACGTAACGTCATACGGCGATCGTGGCTGTCGAGAGACTAGGGGGTACATGCTACAATCAAGTCTTCTATGGTCCCACAGAGTTCTATGTCTCAATCAATCAAGTCAAATCAGCAATTAAATGAACATTAAAAATAAAGCAGTAAGGCGTCCCTGACGCTTCATCAAAATGATCATGAGAGACTAGCTTTATAATTTAGCTATCTCAGAGAGTCAGGAGTACAAAATTTTACACAGCTGCAGTCTGTTTAATTACAATTATGTACTGACACAAAATATTAAGTAATCCGGCTAACAGATGCCGGTGGCTAAACGCCGCAAAAGTATAAGCAGGAGTGGTGGAGAAGAAACCCACTCGAGTCCCCGAACTGCCATGCTCCTAGTATGCACCATGGATGTCAGGGAGGAAGATCGTGTCCTCAGGCTCTGCTACGGAATCTGGCCAAACAAAACCAGCGGGGTCAGCCCCGAATAGCAAGTACCGCCAAAGGGGCACAAGAGTTAAGACTAAAAACCCAGTTAATAGAATGATTGATAATAGTAATACTTATGCTACCATTATAGGGTAACGCCACATCCTCGAACCCATATGGCACCCTTACAACCAAACAAGGACAAAAGGTGCCGCATGGAGTCGGGACGCGTCGTACCCTATAACTTTCGCATAAGTTAAAGGATATAAACAATAAAATCTCCTGATCGTGACTTCGGTCGATAGCCTATCGCAGCACAATAACCAACCCAACAATCAAACAAGAACATGGGTTGGATCATGTACCATGATAGACCATGTTCCTCAGTCATTCACAGAAGTAGCACTTCACAACCAGAATAAGTCTTCCGTTCATAACTTCGGTCCACAGCCTATCATAGTACGATAACCAACCCAACAATCAAACAAGAACATGGGTTGGATCACGTACCATGACAGTCCGCTTCCCTCAGTTACTCACGGAAGGTAATAGGGTACAAGCAAGTCATTTTCACGGCCAATCAAGTCTACGAGTTTCTAGTGGGACGAGGTTATCCTCGCATCATGTTAATAGGAAATCCTCAGATCGTATCTTTCCAGCAAGGCTAGCCAACCCAGGGGTTCGCGTAGACAGGTATGATTGAGCACAGGTCCCTTGCAAGGCCACCTTGCTAAAACATATAATATATAGCAGGAATTAATCGGATACAGTCATCCACTCGTTGCAGATGGCACAGTATCCGTGGAGACCAGCCGGCGCGTCAAGACTGTATCTCAAGGCGGCTGGTGTAACACGATCTCGGGATTTTGCCCTCCCCCATGCATCTAGTATATTTAGTTGCCTAATTTAACCCTAGGTGAAATCTTGGACTTTCATACTGTGGCCTGCATGATTGTCCTCCTAAAGTCGTACTTTAGTACAAGTACCCTAAAGAGGATCCATGTCAATCAGTATGTCAACATGTTCTACCCTCCTTAGTGTAATGCATCATTGTAAATACGCCACGTGGAGTTTAGAGTCATTTGTCGAGCGTGAACAAGAACTGGGACATTCAGGTACATGTATCAGGAAGGAACACTTTGTTCTCCGGGGTCACATTAGTGCTCATATCATGCTCGGGACAAAATGCGTAAGGATATAAAATGGGCATAATATATATATATATATATATATATATATATATATATATATAATAATAAGGTAACAAGATAGGGCACAAAAGTCCATGCGGCTCAAAGGGAGTGAGTCCATGCGGCTGGGTCATTACGGGTTCATGCGGCTGGGACTGCACGCTCATGCGGCTCAAGGAGCCCAAGGCGCATGCGGCTGGAAAGGCGGGTTCATGCGGACGAAGGGGGTCGGCTTATGCGGCTGCGAAGGGAGCAATCGTCAGGCGGCCGGGGTTCAACAGCGTATGCGGCTATGATCAGACGAAGTCCTATGCGGCTGAGTATGGGCGATACATATGCGGCTGGATGATGAATGAGCTTTATGCGGCCCAAAAATACTGGCGCATATGCAGCTGGGTGCAAAAGACTCATGCGGCTAAAAGCTAGCCGCATGAAGATTCATGCGACTCAAGGTAACAGGGGCTCATGCGGCTCAATTACTTGCCGCATGAAGATTCATGTGGTCAAGTACTCAAGCAAGTCTTATGCGGCTATGAAGAACCTTCCATGCGGCTGAGCTCGAACGAGTCTCATGTGGCTGGAAAGGCCATGCGGCCAGAGACTTGCCGCATGAGGATTCATGCGGTCAAGTACTGCTCTTCTTCTCCACTTGTCCGAGAAGAGGAGCCAAGCAACCATGGCTTCCAAACTACACAAAACCTTCATCCGGAGCCCAAATCGGAACTTCCTTAGGTCAAAATGGGGTAGAACGAGATCCTCTACAACATGGAACCATCAAAACTAGGAAATAACAAGATTAAGTAGATCAAAACCCAAGAAATCCGAAAATAAAGTAAACCTAGATCTACAAAAATTAAAGCTTCAAAATGGAAACTTCCAAGTTCTAAACTAGTATAGGTTGAGGAGAAGAACATGTTTTGGCAAATAGTTTTGTAAGAAATCATTGACAAAATTATGGATCCATCTCTTGAGCAAGTTGGTACTTGCCTTGGTTGATGGAAGAAATATTTGGTTGGTGGAGGAAATAAATGAGAGGAAGTAAATGAGAGGAGAGAGAATGAGATGAGTTATATATATAGATCTTGGTGTGAGCCCCCATTTTCAAGCTAATATTATTTTTTAAATATTTTTTTTGTTTACTAATTTAAATTATATAAATTTATTCACAATTAATATGTTTATAGTTATAGCTCATTTAATCACTGACTCTACCAGAATCATAATATGCCTTGGTATACTTTTATTATTACTATTATTATTATAAGGCTTAGGATATTTTGGTGTTGTTAATATATATAATAATTAATGTGTGACTATACTGTTTTGGTTGTGGGCTTGAACTAATAACATGTTATTTTTTTCCTAATAGAATTTCACCAAGCCAGACTAGCTCACGCCAACAGGCCGACCCCCTCTCCTTTGAAATTCATTCTAAAACCCTAAACTTCTATCCTATTTATACTCCTTTCTCTATTCTCTCCTCCCAGGAGCAAACCTAGCCGCCACAGAAGAAAACTTCCGTTCTACCCCCTCTCGTGAACATCGTCGTCACCATCGTATTTTTCCTTCCGCAGTCGTCAACCCCAGCGTGCAGTCCCACGACTTCTGGACTCGGCGCTGTCCTGTGCACGTGTTCCGTCGAAGCACCGGTGGGCGATCAAGTTGTTTCGGTGCGTCGCGACTTCATATCCGGCATCCGAAAGGAGTTTCGGATCGGGAATAATCCACCTTAACCATCTCTTGTGGTATACTTCTTACCACGAATCTCCAGTTTCCTTTTGTTTTCAATTTTTATATTTTTTTGTAAGTATTAGTGCCCTGTAGTCTGATAGGTATGGCGAAAACATATAACATCAGGTTTTTGGGTTAGCTTTGGAATGTTGGAGTGTAGAGAATAGCATATATAATTTACATGGATGCATGGAAGAGAACGTGTCCCATATGCTTGTGTTTGAACAATAGGTATATGGGAATACAAAGGAGAGAAATAGAAGTAGTGTTGTTATTGTATGAAGTGCATGGGGATTAGCTCACTGTAGAAAACGTAAGAGAGGAGGAAACTGTGAAGGTCACATTGGGGGAAATAGCAGGCCCCAACAGCAATAAAATGTTGGACGGCCTATAATCTACACAATTGTAGTGTAGCTCAAGTGGTTGTGTGTTTGGGGGTTATAAAAGGGGTCCCAGGTTCGAATCTGGGGTTTGTAAGCTTTGGGGATTATTATTATTTATTTTTCTTTTGCTTGGTACTTTAACTTTAGGTTGCAAATAGCCAAGTTAATTAGAACCAACAGTCCAACAACATGTAGCAACAGCCCAAGTGGTTGAGTGTTGGGTTGGCGCATCTGTAGGTCCTGGGTTCGAATCCAAGGAGTGGAAAAAAATTGTGTAAGGAGGAAAAATTTTTGTTGTGTTGTTGGTGGTTTTTGTGAAGGTGTGTTCATTTGAAAGCTCCCTGTTTTAAGTCATAGAGGTTAATGTTCTAACAAATGTGAGAATTAGCAAACTGGTTGAAGGTTGGGTTGTTAAGTGGAGAGAGATTGGGTTCAAAGCCTATGTTAGTACTGAAGTTTTATTTTGGGTTTTATTATTGTTTTTTTTGTATTATATAAACTTAAGGTAATTGTTATAGCTTAAATTATTTGGACCATCAATCCCTAATGCATTAGCATCAACTTTAGCACTTTTTGCCATAAACCTTAATACAACTTTTATCCAATAAGCCATGAGTAATGTTATAAGTAAGTAATTCTTGTAGCAGTTAATTAATTAATTCATAAATTATTATATAGGCTCTTCAGACTCTTTGGACGCTTCAGAATTGGACTTTGGACCAACTATTCCTCTTCAGTGACCAGAGACAGGCAAGTGTACCTTGCCATTTTTGTACTTCAGTTACATATTTAAAATTCTTAAATATTTATTTATGAGTTTATAATTGCAATACCTAGGGCCGCATTCGATACTTCGCGTCCGAATCACATTCGGGTGCCGATGGCCGTTAGCGTCATCGGGTATCGAACCTAGACATTTCCATTTGCGATACCGCGACAATTCGTTACAGGTTACACTTTGACCCTAGGACATATTCATGTGACACTACATTATTGACGGATTTTTGTACTTGTTTACATCTTGATGTACGAAAATTCGAGTTGGTTCTAGGACGATGGCATTGATATTGCGTGCACTGTTACTATTCTATTTATGACTCGTTGTACTAGCTAGAGGTCTGACCGAGCGACTCGTAGACACGATTCGTGAAGTCACATGGGCGGGGAGAAACATACACCGTGCGCTTGGGCTACTTTCCCACAGAGTTACCGCTGCCTCATTACCAGAGCTGCGGATATTTCATAGTTACCACAGTTCCTTATCGGAATTGCGGATTCTCATAGTTACCGGAGTTCCGTATCAGAACTCTGGATTACACCGTGACAGCCCGCGTGTTCGAGTGATGTTTCTTAAATTGCATTTCATACTAGTTGGTTATGATAGTTCACCCACTTTATTTCTGTCTTATTCATTTTATCATATCACCCTTTACTGTCGTACTTTTGGCCTGTATATTATGTACCTTGTTGCGTCCCTCTGAGGACCTGGTTTTCTTCCAGGTTAGCTGAGTAGGTTCTGTTGAGCTGCTTGCTGGATTGTTGATGACATCCATTTCATTACAGGTATTCATTCTTTCGGAGTTATATATTTCATTTATTGTTATTTGTATCTGCCTAGTAGCCTAGTGTTTATAGACTCATGTTACTCTTTCGAGTCCATTCGGGCAAGTATGATTATTGGGCTGCAGACTAGTATTCATATTTCCCTTTCTTATGTTTTCTGTTACTTGGATTGAGATATAGAGTTGATGTAGTGTTAGTTACACCATTTTGAACAGCTTATACGTATTCTAGTCGGACTAGAGTCTGGTTGAATACGTAGCTGGCCAATGCCACGTGGCTCGGTCCCACATATTTTGGGACTGGGGCGTGACACTTGGACCCATGGATTCATGATGAACCAAAGAGTTCATGATGAACCATTGGTGAACCAAGAATAGGTTACCCAAATGAGCCAAAACTGTAGGCCCAAATGCAGAAAATAAATTAGGAAATAATATTTTGTCGAATATGTTGGGAAATGCATGAAGAAATACAGCATAATAAATACAGTATAAATACAAGGTAAATACGGTTTATCGGTTTACGTATTAAAATACGTATTCCAGGATCGGGGAGTGACACTTTGAGCTTAGACGCCATCCGGGTCATGGGATCAATGGCCGAGACGGAATTCCATGCCGAAGCAACGGTGTTCTGAAATTGTGGATGATGACGCCAAAAGTTGAGGAAGCAGAAATCTTTCTTGTTCCCGGTGTGGTTGCTTCTGATTTGGACAAGAAGAGGGGAGTGGTCCGATTCGGTGGAGTTAAAATGGAAGAGATTAGTGATGAGGCCCATGTCGGACCAGTTGTTGTTGATCATCGCCCGATCAAGTCGAAAATACTGTCGCCTGTGGCCTTCCTGCATGTTACACCAGGTGAATGTACTGCCGAGGAAGGGAATAGGGGTGAGGTTCCCGTGAAAGGTAAAGTTGTTAAAATCATCCATAGCAGACTTGGGAGGGGGACGGCCACCGGACTTCTCCTCGATACAAGCAACCGTGTTGAAATTGCTGATACAAAGCCACGGTATTCCCTGCGGATGGATCCTCAAGAGGTCTGTCCAGAGCAGTCTGCGCATTTGGATGTCGCAACTGCCATGAACTGCGGAAATGACGGAGCGGGTCTTGAGAGACGGGTGTTCTACCCAGCAGGTAAGAGCCTGGGGGGAGTCATGGATGGTGCCAAATTGAAAGTCTTGAGCAAGAAAGAGCCAGATGTCGTTGCCACCCGCGATGGCGTGCGGGAAGCCTAACTTGAGTTGAGCAGCTTTAAGTCTTTTTTGAGGGATTTTTGGTTCGATAATGATTAAGAGGTCGATGCGGTGAGTTTTCTTGAGGTTAAGAATTTTGTTCATCGTCGATTTGTTGCCGAGCCCTCTGACATTCCAGGAGATGATGTTAATCATCGGATAGAGAAATGGGGTCGAGTTGGTTGTGCTTCGAGGCGGACCTGGTGGTCCTTGCCGTCGTCTGCTTTTGCTTGTTTTTATTCTTCTTGGATGCATTTTTTTTGGTTTGGGCGCAAGTGGGTCCGTTGCTTCCTGACTCATTGATTGTCTGGTCTGGATCGCTGCTATCTTCAGCGACCGCGTTAGTGAGTGAGTCGTTGTCCTGATTTTCCAGGACGCAAAAGGGGTTGCCCTGATCCAAAAACCCTGCTTCTTTGGCCTGCCAGAATCTGTCGGTTAAGATGTGAGTGTGAGTGGTCTGAGCGACCTTGGCGGGAGTTGGAGGTTCTGGGTCTGCCCGAAGTGCCACGAGCTGCTTTGAGCAACTAACCGACGAGACCTCTCCCGGTTGTTGAGATCGGTTATCGGGAGATAGGGAGGAGTGGGAGGCCTCGAGAGAGTGAAGTGTGGTGCTGTGATCGGTGTTTCGGTGTCCGCTGATCTTGGGGGAATCTTGTTGGCCGGTTGTGATGGGAGAGGGGATACAAAGCTCTCTGTGATCTTCTTCAGCAGGGGTGCCTGAGAGAAGTTCGAACGAATTATGGAGTGCGAGGTTGGAGGGGCTGAAAGGAACGATGGCCCGACTGGTTGAATCAGTCGACTGGGGTGGGGGAGAGTCTGACCATGTTTCAAATTATGGATGACGGTGTCTGGGTCTTTTTGAGCATTGGGCGCTCGTGGGGTGTACGATATTTTCTTTTTTAGTTCAGGATGAGCGCGAAAGCAGTGCTGCATTTGATGACCACTCATCTGACAGTGTTTACAGAAGATAATGTTGTTGTCGTAAATCAGCTCCTGACTGTAGAGTGTATCTCCGAGTTCGATCTTTATAAGTTTGGGAGGGTCGTTAGCAAGGTCTAGCTCCACACATATCTTCGCGTAGTTGCACTTGGAGAGGTTGCGAGTTTCTTCCGCAATGGCAACCAGGGTCCCGAAGGAGTTGGCGTTGCGTTTGAGGGCGGCTGCGGGGAAGCAGACCAGGGGGAGGTTGGGGAGGGTGATCCAGGTTGAGATGATAGTAGAGTCAAATTTGGGGTTGAATTCGGGGGACCATTTGACCACTTTAGCGATCTGCGAGCCCATTCTGACAGAGCCCTTAGCTCGAGCAATCGCGAAGTCCGAGTCGGATGTGAGGTGAAGGAGCATATGTTTGGGGACGAGTGGAGCTACCCAGAAGGCAGCGGAGAGGCCCCACCCAGCAACCGCAGCCGAGACAATCGGGATCTTCGGATATCCGGAGCTGAATTTGAGAACGAACGTCTTAGAAAAGGAGGAGGAAAGGGAATAGATCTCCGACGAGGCGAAAGGAACCCTGACGGGGGCTCCATCGGAAGGAGACGAGAAGTCGAGGTTCGGAAGCTGAATCTCAGCCGACGGCTTCGTGGAACAATGCCTCCGATCCGGCCTAAGAGCCTCGGCGTAGGAGGTGCCGACCGCGGGACAGGGGAGGGTCGATGCCGAGGGGGCGATGGGGGGGCTGCCGGGGGCGCCAAAACAGGGGAGCAGCTCCAAGATGAGACTGAGCAGGGAATGGCGCCAGACTGCGCGAGCTCGCTGGGAGCCCCCGGAAGCGCGAACCCGGGAAGCGCCAAAGGGCTGGAGGGAGGGCCCCGGGGGGCACCAAGAGGTAAGGAGAGGATGCACAAACGTGCACAGAAAGGCGGGGGGGAGAGACCCCGAATTGTGCCAGGAAGCGAGAGGGGAAAGCCCGGATAGCGCCAGGGGATCAGCGGGGGACTCCACGGGCTGTGCCAATCTGACGCGGGGGGGCGCTCAGACTGCGCACAAAGGGGGGCCTTGACCTGATGTGCACAAGGGAGGGGGTCCGCCCGTTGAAAGGGGGCAGCGCCAGGGCCTGGAACGCGCATAGGGGGCCAGATCCTGAGGTGCACAAGGAAGGTGGGCCATGTCCTGATGTGCACAAGGGAGGGGGCCCGACCGCTTAAAGGGGATTGCGCCTGGACCAGAAACGTGCACAGAAAGGAGACCTGGACCGCGCTCAGAGGGGGGACAGGGACCTGCGGGAGCCACGTGCTTTCCAGCTCACAAGGGAGCCACGTGCTCCCCAGCTCCCGAGGACGGGAGGGATTTCGAAAATGAAGCGAGCCCCGAGAAGGGGATTGAGGGAGGAAGGGGAAGCTGGCCCTCCGGGTGGCGGCCGCCGGACCCACATCCTGCGCCGACGACGGAGCTGCAGCCGGGGCGCAGGGGGAGAAACGCAGCAGGGATGGCGATCGAGGCCGTGCGGCTGCACTCCAACAGCCGACGCTGCGCATCGGTCCACCCTGGGCGCGGAGCCGGAGGGGGAAGGGGGCGAGAAGGAGAGGCGATGAGAGGCTGGGTGGGGGGACGGGGGCCGGGTGGGGGGACGGCGTCCGGAAAGGAGGAGCGACGAGAGGCCGGGTGGGGGGACGAGAGCCAGCCCGAGCGTGCCTCGGCGTGCGCCGACGAGCTCGGGGAGACGCCGAGATCTGACATCCCTGGTCGGCGGCTACGAGCCAGCAAGGCGGTAGCGGCCGCGGGGGGCGAGGCATGAGGGGGAAGGGGCGAGCAGGAAGCGGCTAGCAGCGCCGGATGGGGCACCATGCCAACGGAGAAGGGAGGAGGGTGAAAGGGGGGCTCGGGGAGATCATGCCTTATATATATATATATATATATATATATATATATATATATATATATATATATATATATATATATATTTGTTTTGCTATAGATTGTAAAAAAAAAAATATGTATTTGTTTTGCTATATATTGTAATATATTATGCCTAGATTACTCTTGTATGCTCATATTATTTTTTTTCTCAGATTTTAGGCCCTTAACCAGCAGCCCCAACATCACTTTTCACTCACAAATCATATTTCCCTTCCTAATTTATATATATGTATATATATATGTATTTGTTTATGTATATATATGTATCTATATTAATTGTGATGAATGTACAAATATAGGTAATATAATAAAATTCTTGTGATATGACTATAGAAAGTGTTTGGACAGATTAGGTTCGTCGTTAGGAGCCTAGTTTGGTCGAATTGGCCGACAAGTTGACCAAGTTGACAAAAGTCAACTTTGGGTCAAACTTGATCCAAATCGACTCAAACGAACTCCGAATGACCTAAAATTTTGTATATGACCTAGAAATTAGTAAACGGACTAGTTGACCACTGTTTGACCGGGTTTGACCAGCGTTGACCTAGGTTGACCAGAGTTGATCAAGGGTTGACTTTGACCAAAAGGGACCTAGAAGCATGTAGTCTTGTATTGTAGCTATTTCCTTTAATATTGTAGACTTGGTCGTGACATGTGGATACTTTAAATAGGTTTATATCACTCCAGTTCAGTTATACATCCTCATCAGCAGCTCGGATTGTCAGGCGAGTACATTCTCTGAAAGTTCTTTCATTTACTTGTCGAATTCTATATTTCAGTTTTAGTCAATTCTATTTGATTCTCGATTACAAACACGAATTAATATTTTTCTGGAATCCATGTATACGACACACATACCTTACTTGTCTAGCCTCTATTACAAGAATCACCTGCAAGCACCTTCATATTCTGGCTAGATTTATTCTCGATTTACATGTCGTGTTATAGATTCATTCATATTTATCGGGCGGGGAAATACTTCAGTAGACATGTAAACATTCCTAAATACTCGAACCACCTCCCTGTGAATTATACAAGAGCGATAGCCGTCCCACACTTGGCCAGTGTGTGATGTGCCGGATTACCCCTAGTCGTTTACATGTCGATCTCAGTATTTTAAAACATACTATGAGTATTGTCAAGAATCTCTACTAGAATCACCACAAGAATATTTACTAGAATCATCACAAGAACCATTACAAGAATCACCCTACTTGGATCATTGAATGGAATCACACTTGACATATATTGTATCACTGGACTCATATCACATTATTCTAGTTCAGCTAGCTTTTATTTACAGTCTTCATTGACATGATATTCTGTTTCACAACTTTTACTTTCCTTGTTCTCTTACTATAGTTTTACATCTTAAACTGTCTTGAATTCCCATGCTTCATCAATAAAATTGTCTATAATTGTTTTATAGTTTTCATCATTTACATGGATTTACTTGATGAGATGTATTCGTTCCTGTCCTGACTGGACCAGTTGAAATATTACAGATGTTAGCCCTGAGGATGTATGCCCTACTTACTATGGATTTGGAGAGAGATTAGCTACCTTTGGCCCCGTCTCGCAGGAGTGATCGGGAGACTAGTTTAGTAGACTATTTTAGATTTCTCTACTGGAACTTGAGTTGTAATAATGTATGAGTTGTCTTATTTGAGTTGTTTTGAGTTATTATCTTTCAGGAGTTTTCATCGTTTTCTTTTAGTCATAGAATTCTGTGATATCCTATCGTGCTTAGACTAGGATTGAGTTATATTATTTTGTTATACAATTGCGTGAGTTGGTTTAGATAGTGACCTAGAACAGCGTTCTACCGCCGATTCTGTGGCGTAGGCTGGGCGTGGTTACGCACTTGTATCCTTACACTGGGTGCGGGTCGTGACACGTTTTTAGTGGTGGCCCATGCAGGTCAAGATTCACATTAGTGCGATATCGTGGTAGTACGGCGACTTAGTTGCACTGCTACAAGCCTGCTATAGAGTATAGGAAATAAGGTGTTAGAATTAGAGGATACTCAATCACACTTAGAATTCCTTGAGAGATTCCTGGATGACCCTTGAGAATCTTATTATGAACTTCGATTTAAAAATCCTTTTTCTCTTGTTTTCATTCACCCTCACTCCTTGATGTTTAAAGAATCTTAGACTATTAACTTCCTTCATCATTATCCTTACTTATATTTTGTCTATCTTATGTTGCTAATTTAGCACCAGTTTTGCAAGCTTATCTTTTTTGAGCTTGATCATGACATATTTTATTGGGGGCTGGCACCAACTAACATATTGTCTAATCAGAACCGGTGCATGATGGTCTGATCAACCTATTGCACTTTGGTTCGCTTTTCATATATTATTCTACGTGGAGGGAGACATAGTTAAATTTGCTCTAGAGTCTCATCCACGACAGCTTTGGCAATTCTCTTTTGAATTATTTTCATCGCCTATGAACCACGTATTGTACTTAATAGCATCGTCATTGAACTCTTTATTGTTTTTGCCTTTCACATATTTCAGAAAGAAAAGGCACTGTACTTGATAGATCAACCCAAGGTATCACGTTTAGTTTCCCTATCCAATGAAAGAAATTGACTTATTTCTATATCCTTGCATCATCCTTTAAATTCTAATTCTTCTGATCGTGACCAGTCGACCGGGTCATCCTCCTTATCATCCAATGTTTAGGGTCTTATTCAATTGAATTAATTTAATTGTGACATGGATATCAAATCTTGGATACTCGTGCTCAGACTTCAATGGCCTCGTTCTCCATCTTGCCCAAACTTCAATTTATCCTAGAATTGATCAACTTAGATCGCGCTGGGTCTAAATCTTCTTTTATATATATTATGTTATTGGATTTCAAAGCTATTGACACTCGTGCCTTAAACTTTCGATTTTGATCATCTTTGGAATGGTAACCCTTCATAATTAATTCCTAGTTGTCTTTACCAGTTTCATATAGGATGGTAGACTGTCCTACACCTTAATGATTTGTTGCTTCCGTATCTTTCCAGCAGAACACCCTATATTGCTTGCATGTTGCTACCATAGGACAATTTTGATCTAATATGACTAGTCCATCTCGATGAGACCTTCAACTGCTATGGTTGAGCATGACTCTATATGTTATTCTTCAAAGTGTATGAGTTAGAAATTGCTTAGAGACTTTGATTGTGGGTGGTTGACCTAGAAGGAGTACGGCCGACTTAAATTTCAAAGACAAAATTTTTCTAAGGGGGGTAGATTTGTAACCACCACATTTTTAATTTAGGGATATTTTGGTCATTTTGTAATTATTATATTATTTATTAATTTATTGAATTCATGTGATGATAGGTGGTTTTGTTTGATGTTTGTGTAGTATAAATGGGTTTAACTTAGCCAACATTGACTAGAAGCCTAATAATAATAATTAGAATTAGTATGACCTTGTAGGAATTATTTTATAATTAATTAGGTATTTTAGAATGTTTTAAATGAATTTTTAGTCATTTTAGCCTTTTTAGCCATTTTGGCCATTTTGTGATTTTCTAGATATTTTGACTTGCGTTGTGCTAGGAACTGGTTTAACCTTAGTGGACCATGTATAGGAGCCTAACCATGTTTTAGAATTTATTTTTCACCTATTAAAATTTATTTAGGGCTTGGGTCCAATTTAAAAGGCTTTTGAATGATTTTAAGCCTTTTTGCATGTACCCTTTTTGAGCCTTTGTGACTTGGGCCTTATTTGACTTGAAAGGGAGTTGGCCCAAGTCAAACCCTAACCCTAGAAACCCCCACCTGGTCAGCCATAGCAGTACCCCCCTCTCTCATTCATTTGTGAAGCATAGCCTCCACAAGTAAAACCCTAATAGCTCTCCTCCTCCAAAAATCCTAGTTTCTTTATCCGGAGTCCGTTTCTCCCCAAACGAACTCCGTTGCACTCGTCTAGGAGAGGAGGATTTACTGGAGTATTACTGACGAGGAGACGGAGGTATTTGTTTGAGGGGAATCGACCGACACGTCGTTCGAGGAGTTTCATTTATTGGATTCTCGACACTCAATAGGTAAACCCTTCTCTACCATGGTTATTCTGAATTTTCTTTCATATTTGAATCCATATAGGCACCCTTGATCTGTGTATGAAGTTTCGTAGGATTTTGGTTTCGTTTGATAGCGGTATCGGACACGTATCGGTCTCACGTTGCACGTGTTCGGCAAAATACCACTTAGAATTAAAAAGTGTTAATTTTTGATTCTGTTTTCACGAAATCCTTCCTTATATGATTTGTAACAACTTTAGTGGAGACGGATCAGAAATCGACACGATTTTGGCATCCGAACGGACACGGACACGCGTGCACGAGATCCCGTGCACGGTCCCGTGCACGTCCTGCAGTCTGTGCGTCATAACTCGACGCTTAGAGCTCAGTCTTGCGTGAAATTTTTCGAGCATGTAGGGGAAAACTCTGTCCACATGCCCGTAAAATTTTACGACGTTTCGTTGAGCGAGCGCAGAGAAATCGTGCGTGCACTGGTCGGCTGAACTATGCACTCGAACTAAAATTTGTCGCTGACACGGCCTTCGTACGCGAACACGGTGCATCGAGGACCCGTACCAGGAGTTAGAACATGTAGCCCTATACCTAGACTACCCAGGGACTCGATAACGAGTCGTGGCGTGGCCCGATGCGTGAGCCACGAGCGACGAACCGCGTGCTCGAGCATGCACGCATGCGCGCGCGCGCAGGCCATGCGCTGTTGCGCGAGCTGCTGTGTCACATTATTGTGACTTTGTGTCGTGTCGACGTGTCCTAGACCTACCCCGTGACCCTACCTAGTCGTGTGCACGAGCACGAGCTTCTCGTTGCGCGTGTGACGCACAATCGAGCGAGAACACCCTCTTTGACACGCAAAATCAGTTTTCTGATACGCATTCTCTGGACACGACATGGACACGGTTTCGACTTCGGGAGTACTCGAGCACTACCCACGTGTCGAGGCCGACCTATTTGCCAAGTTTCGCAGGTTAATTCTGAGTATTTTGTGTTTTGAGTCTTTTTGTGAAAATCGGGTTTTCATTGAATTAGAAATTTGGGATTTATATGATATTTTGTTTTCTGAGTTTAATGGCTATAATTTCTGAGTATTTGGTACTTGGTCACTGTTTGGGACTTGTGGGAATCAACTCTCGGGGTTGATTCATATTTTCTACCTATTTTTAGGCGTATATGGTATTTTACCTATTAATGTATATAGATATATATTTATGTATATATATAGATATAATTCTTTAGATGCTTAATTTCGAAATGTGTATTTGTGAAGGTCGAGAATCTGATTTTAGACCTGGAAATTTAATCCAGGTTCGAGAATAACCTTGTTGGCTTTCATATTGGGTATATACCTATAAATGGATCTATGCCTATATATATATATATATATATATATATATATATATATATATATATATATATATATATATATATATATATATATATATTTTTTTTTTTTTTTTTACATATATATGCCTATATATATATATATATATATATATATATATAGATTATATAGATTGTAATATATTATGCCTAGATTACTCTTGTATGCTCATATCATTTTTATTCTCAGATTTTAGGCCCTTAACCAGCAGCCCCAACATCACTTTTCACTCACAAATCATATTTCCTTTCCTAATTTATATATATCTATATATATATGTATTTGTGTATGTATATATATGTATCTATATTAATTGTGATGAATGTATAAATATATATATGTTTTGCTATAGATTGTAATATATTATGCCTAGATTACTCTTGTATGCTCATATCATTTTTATGCTCAGATTTTAGGCCCTTAACCAGCAGCCCCAACATCACTTTTCACTCACAAATCATATTTCCTTTCCTAATTTATATATATATATGTATATATATATATATATATATATATATATATATATATATATATATATATATATATATATATATATATATATGTATTTGTGTATGTATATATATGTATCTATATTAATTGTGATGAATGTATAAATATAGGTAATATAATAAAATTCTTGTGATATGACTATAGGAAGTGTTTGGACAGATTAGGTTCGTCGTTAGGAGCCTAGTTCGGTCGAATTGGCCGACAAGTTGACCAAGTTGACAAAAGTAAACTTTGGGTCAAACTTGATCCAAATCGACTCAAACGAACTCCGAAAGACCTAAAATTGTGTGTATGACCTAGAAATTAGTAAATGGACTAGTTGACCAATGTTTGACCAGGTTTAACCAGTGTTGACCAGGTTTGACCAAAGTTGACCAAGGGTTGACTTTGACCAAAAGGGACCTAGAAGCATGTAGTCTTGCATTGTAGCTATTTCCTTTGATATTGTAGACTTGGTTGTGACATGTGGATACTTTAAATAGGTTTATATCACTCCAGTTCAGTTATACATCCTCATCAGCAGCTCGGATTGTCAGGCGAGTACATTCTCTGAAAGTTCATTCATTTACTTGTCGAATTCTATATTTTAGTTTTAGTCAATTCTATTTGATTCTCGATTACAAACACGAATTGATATTTTTCTGGAATTCATGTATACAACACACATACCTTACTTGTCTAGCCTCTATTACAAGAATCACCTACAAGCACCTTCATGTTCTGGCTAGATTTATTCTCGATTTACGTGTCGTGTTATGGATTCATTCATATTTGTCGGGCGGGAAAATACTTGAGTAGACATGTAAACATTCCTAAATACTCGAACCACCTCCCTGTGAATTATACAAGAATAATAGCCGTCCCACACTTGGCCAGTGTGTGATGTGCCAGATTACCCCTAGTCATTTACATGTCGATCTCAGTATTTTAAAACATACTGTGAGTATTGTCAAGAATCTTTACTAGAATCACCACAATAATATTTACTAGAATCATCACAAGAACCATTACAAGAATCACCCTACTTAGATCATTGAATGGAATCACACTTGATATATATTGTATCACTGGACTCATATCACATTATTCTAGTTCAGCTAGCTTTTATTTACAGTCTTCATTGACATGATATTCTGTTTCACAACTTTTACTTTCCTTGTTCTCTTACTATAGTTTTACATCTTAAACTATCTCGAATTCCCATGCTTCATCAATAAAATTGTCTATAATTGTTTTATAGTTTTCATCATTTACTTGGATTTACTTGATGAGATGTATTCGTTCCTGTCCTGACTGGACCTGTTGAAATATTACATATGTTAGCCCTGAGGATGTATGCCCTACTCACTATGGATTTGGAGAGAGGTTAGCTACCTTTGGCCCCGACTCTCAGGAGTGATTGGGAGACTAGTTTAGTAGACTATTTTAGATTTATCTACTGAAACTTGAGTTGTAATAATGTATGAGTTGTCTTATTTTGAGTTGTTTTGAGTTATTATCTTTTAGGAGTTTTCTTTGTTTTCTTTTAGTCATATAATTCTGTGATATCCTATCGTGCTTAGACTGGGATTGAGTTATATTATTTTGTTATACAATTGCGTGAGTTGGTTTAGATAGTGACCTAGAACAACGTTCTATCGCCGATTCAGCGATGTAGGCTGGGCGTGGTTACGCACTGGTACCCTTACACTGGGTGCGGGTCGTGACACCTTCTATTATTTCCTGCATATATCCCCCTACTTTTCTCGTACTCATTACACAACTTATCAATTGATACCATATCCCTCTCTAATAACTAACACTCACACATATTACATATACATATATATTTATATCTAACTACATACACGTTATATATCTAGG
This sequence comes from Iris pallida, assembly GCA_029216955.1. Lineage (NCBI taxonomy): Eukaryota > Viridiplantae > Streptophyta > Magnoliopsida > Asparagales > Iridaceae > Iris > Iris pallida. The sequence goes on from JANAVB010003400.1 coordinate 79,684,664, forward strand.
CACATATAGGTACACACCTATCTATATGTAGATATACATATACACAAGGCACCACATAAACCTATATGTTTCACACATAACTCTACACAAACTCACCCATTCCCATGTACATGCACACACACATTAATATATGTACACGAACATGGACATGGTTACGCTTACTTCTATGTGACACATTGATCCACGTAGCACTCACCTATATGCACTAAACCGAACACTTGGTGTGCACCACCCTAGTATCGCACAAATCTATGATACTCTTGTGATACGCCTAAGATACATATACCAAACCTTGTCCGGAACTATCTAAATCACATGAGCATGCCTAAAACATACATTAGAGCCTAATTAGAATAATCTATAGCTAATACAATGTGTCATGAAGAATTGGATATGTGTACCACAAGTGTCAAAGGAAAAAAAACCCTAAAATAACTCCGTGATCTATCGTATCATGATACGGCCTAATCATATCAAATTGTGGATACGGATCTAGACACACACAACTAAAATAAGTCTAATTAGATCTAAATTACCAAATGACAAACACTTGATACACTTGGGCACAAATCTCAAGATAACTTTCAAATAAAGGGTTATTAGAGCCTAATTCTTTCTCCTATTTTATAGGTAGTCCTAATCCATAGGTGGATTCTGAATGGTCAAATAAAAAATTCGAGTACAATTCGAGAAGAAATTGAGATGTAAAACTATTGGAAGATGGATTCACAATTCAAAGTCCAATTGACACGATTCAGACATGAACTCCTAAAAATTAGCCTCCTCTTCTAGTGCTTCTAGCCACCAAGCTCCTAGGCTCCTCCAAGTAATGAGAATGGAGAGAATTGGGAAGAAATTGAAGTAGAATTGAGAAGAATTAATGAAGGGATTGATCAATTTGGGAGAAGAACACCAAATGGAGAATAATTGGCACAAAATAAAATGAAGAGAGAGTGGTCTCCTCCCTATAAGGCGACGACACATGGCTCCTCCATGAGAAATGCAAATGGCCCAAAGTGTTCTCCAAGTTGTCATGAAGTCTAACTCATGGATGGAAGCTTCTAATTCCTAATTTGGTAATTAAAATAATCTCTAATTATTAAATAGAATGACTAATTTGATCTAATCGGGCCTAGTCCAAAGTGTTGGTCCAAGTGTTATGTCAATCTAATTATTGGGATCTAGTGTCATGTTTAGTCTAGTTGGTCCACTAATACAAGTCTAATAAATAGGCTAGTCCACCAACCTAATAACTAATACTATAATTAATAAATAAATATGCACAAAATATATATCATATAAATTGATAAAATTACCCCTAGTTGAAAAACTGGTAGCTATAAGGCTACCTCGCTTACAGTAATTTTGTCCTCGAAATTAAAAAATGAAACTAGCACATGAACACAATCAGAACATGAAGAACAATACCTCAAGGCTCAAAGAGATAAGGGTATCGCTCGTGCATGTCGTCTTCCCTCTCCTAAGTAGACTCACCCGGAGAGTGTAAACCCCCTGAATTTTACGATTTTTTTTAAAAAATTTAAATGGTTTATTTATAATAAATAATTGTATTATAAATTAGTTTTGATCATTAAATGTACTTTTTTGTGACTTTGCTTTTTAGAGCACCAGAGATATCAATCTCTTGAAACGACCTTCATAATTTTGTAGTAGGCAATGTTATCTTCATTTTGATATATCATGTCCCACTAAAACTTTTTCCTTGAATTCTATTTACATCACGCAACTTTCTAGTCAATTTAGGCCATTTGACCATCTACAGTAAAACTTAACTTAACTTGCAATTTGATTTTGAGGCTCAACATCGATCCAATCTAATCGATCCAATATGTAGTTTTGACCTATTCTAAGCCTACTATGCATATGCCACTTGTGTGCCATCCGCTTGAGCTCCCGCATGATATCATTTCATCAATGATCATAATTGATTTAAATTGTAGTCATGATCGTACCAAGACCAAACCTAACCCAATCGAACCAAAAAACCCAACTAAAAATTCATGTGATCACTCTCATGACGCACCCAAACACCACACACCAATTTCCCCCTCTCCAAAACACTAAACACCTAGCTGTAAAACCCTCCTTCTTTATTACTTTATTTACTAATATATTTAATTAAGTTTAAAATTCAAATACCTATATGACCTGGCCTAATTTGTCTTAGTGTAGTTAGGCCAATGGAAAATCATGGTGTATATATATATATATATATATATATATATATATATATATATATATATATATATATATATATACACATGTGTGATCTTGAATGTGTGTGTGTGTATATATATTTTGGATCGCGCTACCGCCGCTGACGAGAAACCCTAAGTAGATCTTCTCATCTCCACCGACAACAGCGTGGCCTCTGGCCAGGACGGCATCCTTACAGGACCACCTGATCCACTTATATGGTGGTTCTACCCTGTTTTGTCTACTAGGTCTTAGGGTTTCACAGTCGCGAGATCATACACGGACGCGGTGACGGGGTCGGCCCCTAAGCCAACCACGATCATCCCTCCACGCACTGTTTCCCTTTTTAAAGGGGCTCCTTCCATTTCCTTCTCAGAAAAAGAAGAAGCCGCACTAGTAGACCCGTTTAAGTATGTCGTGGTTGGAAAATTCTCTCATGCAAGGCTGCCGATCGATCATATTCGAAAGGCATTCTCGGGTTTTGAGCTTGCAGGCACCACCAGGTGTGTGGTTATCGATGAAAAACACATCCTTATTCAGCCTTCTTATGAGGTAGATTTTTTTCGTCTCAGATCCAAAGAGCTATGGTACATCGCTAGGGCTCCTATGAGAGTATTTAAGTAGGATCTAGATTTCAATCCAAAACAGGAGTCCCTAATGATTTCTGTTTGGGTTGCATTGCCGAATCTTCCCCACAACTTCTATAATAAGGAAGCATTGTTTGCCATTGCAGCAACGTTTGGCACTCCTTTTAAAATAGACACGGCTACGACAGAACTATCAAGGCCAAGCACGGCTAAGATTTTTATAGAAGTCGACGCTTTTAAATTATTACAAACCCGCTTGAGAATTAATATGCCTCGAGGGAGGAGCTTTTGGCAACATATTAAGTATGAGTCAACACCATTATTCTGCTCTCACTGCCGCCACCATGGTCATTTAATTGATTTATGTAAAGTTCGCCACAGAGATCTAGGAAATAAACCCATTCATGAATAGGGAATTAACCGACGTCAACAATAATCAGCCAACAAGGTGACACAAATTCTTAGAAGAGAGGAGACAGGCCATGCAGTAAGGGCAATGACACATTAGCTTTAAGTAGGGAACTTCCCTGGACTGTTCCAATGACGGGGCTGCTAACCCCATTGAAATTGATAGGATTGAGTCACGTTCAGTTCACTAGGGAAGAGCATAATTATGATCAAGCTTTGGAAGATTGGCGGGAAGAAGAAGTCCAGAGGGAAGAGCACAATTATGATCAAAATGACCCTGGGGAGCTTCCAGACGAAAATGTGAGTGAGGAGGAGGGTAAAATTTCTGCTTTGTTCACTAGTTGGGAGGATGAGGCGGATGAAGAAGAAGCCAGAGGCAAAGAAGGCAATGGTACTGAGGGTCTTCCACCCAAGCGACAAAAGAAGAAAAAAGGTCGGGAGATAACTGATCGTCTCACACGCTCGGTGGCTGCCACTGTAAAAACTGGTAAAAAGCCTACCCCGCCAATGTTTAACGCCTTAATATGGAACGTTAAGGGAGTGGCTAGCCATATGACTTTTAAAAGAATTAAAAACCTATGTCGGGTGAATAAGGTACAGTTATTGGCCATTATTGACCATAAGGTGGCTAAGCAACAGCTGCAGAATTACCAACTTAAGCTTTTCTTTGATAAAGGTTTTTCAAATGACTGTGGAAATATTTGGGTGATGTCCAAGCCAAGTTGCTCGCTTTCGCTGTTTGATGTCAGTCAATCACTGTCTCTTTTCAAAATAAATTCTTGCCAACTATTGTCATCTTCTCATTTATCCACGGACATAACAAGAAAGGGGGTCGTAGAGAACTTTGGGATCATTTATTGCAGGTTCATGCTCGTCACCGCCTTCCATGGGCATTAGGGGGATATTTCAATACTGTAGCTCGGTCGAAGGAGAAAATTGGAGGTCGCCCACCAAGCTTCACATCTATGCAGGATTTTCTGAACTTCCATCTAACTGCAGGGTTATGTGAACTTCCTTTCACTGGTAGCAGCTTTACCTGGTTCAAGTCCAAAGAAGGGGGGCATCAAGGATCAAGATTAGAGAGAATATTAGTAGATCAAGATTGATTGCATATTGCCCCGCTCTCAATGGAAGAACATCTTAATAGATCCGAATCGGATCGTGCTCCTATCCTATTAAAGCTAAAAGCACAACCTAGTGGAGGAAGGAAGAAATTTCTTTCTCTAGCATTTTAGACTAAACATGAAGGATTTATGTGAGTGGTTGAGGAGGCATGTTAGTCAGTTACACATACGAATGGCCTTGTGAGGATCTGTATGCGACTGGCAGCTAGCAGAAAAGCCCTATCAGCATGGAGTCATTCGAAAATGAGCCACTGATACGTGGCTGGACATGACATATAAGACACTTTGGACATGTTTCAGGCTATTGGAAACATAACCCTATACCTAGCCTATTCTAGGACACGACCATGAGGCATATGATAGGACACGTAGAGTCCTATAGGACTCGACATGCGTGCACGAGACAGTGCACTGCACTGTCTCTGATACACACTGGACACCTAGGTTTGACACGTATATGGACACGGGTTCGATACTTTTGAGACAGCACTTGGACACACACTTGTCACATGTGTTGACACATATACACCCCTTTTCTAATTATAGGTATATATGTATGTACTTTTGTGTGTGGCACTGTACTGTAGTGGGTATGTGTTAGTATCTTGTGTTTTTGTTTATAAGTATCTTGAGTTAATTAAAGAGTGAGGTAGGTGGGCTACTGTCATGAGATGAGAGGGGAGTTAGTATCCTATAAAAGAGTTAGAGTTAAGTTAGAGTGCAATGGTGTCAGTAGAGAATTGGGAATATGAGTGATACCAGAGTAGTGTTTAGTTGATGAATGATATGTATATAATTATATGCTACTCAAATTGTTTTTATGTATATTTACATATGTTGTCTTTGTCTCAGTTAGAAGACTAGTGGGTGTATCTGTTAGAGAGGAGGTAGTACTAGTTAGATGATTAGTTCAGGGTATTAGGGGTTTTAGGTACCATTGCCTTGATTTTCAGATGTAGCAGCAGCAGTGGAGGCTCTGTGCAGCAGTGGAGGCTCTGTGCAGCAGTAGGAGTTGCAGAGCAATTGGGTATAGGTTATTGCATTGCAATGCATTGTAGTGGCAATTGGCCGTACAATACAAGCACAGCAGTAGTGCAGCAGCATGGCAGCTGGTCATATGGCCATGAGGTTTTAGTTCTTGTTTAAATTCTGTTATAGGGTCTTGACTAAGTGAGCTACAGGCAAGAGTGGGAGGAGGTTTTAACATCCTTTATAGTCAGGGACTTCAGGTCCTGTAGGAGGAAAATCAAGGTATATGAGACATGTAGGAAGTATAGGCTTTGGAAGAATATGGTGTGAATGTTATAAACTAGTATCAGTTGGACTTAGTTGGTATAAGTTAGATACAATATGTATCTAAATTTTAGACTTTAGAGGGGTGTTTTAGAGGGGTTTTGTAAGTTCATTTAGTAGGAGTATAAGCCTTGGGTGAGAGTATATATATATAGGGTTAGGTATATAGGGTCAGGGTATCTTAAAATGGAGATTAGTATCCTATAATTATACAAATGTTGTTATAAGATTTTACTTACTGTTAAGGGAGTTAAGTAGGTAATATCCTATACATGTAAATATAGGGTAATGCTAGACTATAGGGCATGTACATATAGGTAGGACAATTTGGTAGGCATGACTTGGTGTGGTTAACCTAGCCTAGATTTACTAGAGGTTGACTAAGTTTGACCCAAGTTTGATTGAGTTGACAAAGAGTTGACTTTGACTTAGATTGACCTAGAATCATGTAGATTTCATTATATACTTCAATATAATATATTGAACACATTATAACATGTTTTGCTCTAAATAGGACACTGTGAGTACAGTTCGGACATCTCTATATATCAGTCATTTAGGGTATCAAGCGAGTACATTCTCTGATAGTTTTATTATGTTGATATATCCTCCTTCGGCAACGTCTTCACTGGTACAAGACCCTATTCTGGGTGAGGCGATGTCCTTAAAACAAAGTCCAGAGCATTAATTTACGATGCTCGGACTGATCTCTACTTGGGCGAATAGCTATTGATATGCGCACAAAGCGACCTTCCTCTATCTAGCATTGTTATGCGTCCACAGAGTCATGCGCACACATACTTGTTGCTTTTGGCTGCAACATGTTATGCGCCAACACAAAAACTTTTTGTGTTCAAGGAGGAATTGTATGCTCCCAAAGCCACTGTGGACGTATAACTCATAGGCGCATAGAAAGTTTTTCCAGGACTTAGTCATTTTTCTGACTTTTTGATCTGTTTCTGCAGTTGACATGGTTGTCCCGGCTCTTGGTGGGATTCCTCTCAACTCTGCCCGCCAGGCTCTGGATTCAAGCCTCGTCACCGCCAAGATCAGTAACGTTCAAGCTAAGATCAGCCAAAACCAGCCTTCATGCGGATGATGAACAATGACAAGTTCGTGCTCGGAGGGGCACGGAGCTTCAAGAGACGGTACTTTATGTTCGGTGACAGCCTGGAGTTTGAGGATGACGGGCCGAAACATCTAAGATACCCTCTGGTGGTCAGATTGAAGGACCTGAGGATATGGTTACCGACTATGGAACACCAATACCCTCTGTCGATAATTACCGATTTAGCTGTTCGGAGACAGATGCAAAAGGATCTGACCACTAAACTTCATGGAGTCATCTTTGGCAAGATCTAATTTAACTCCGGTGACCGGAAGAAAGACACCATCAAGTGTGTCAAGGGCTCCACATCCTATTCCACGAGGGGGCTGTACCCTGGGACTATAATAACGACATTCTGACTGATCTTCATCCTTATGCTGCCGAGACCCTCTCCAATCTGATGATTTCAAAGGAGTCATATCCGAGTGGAAGCTGCGAATGGAAGGTTGGAGATACCCTGTCCCATTTTGGAGTGACCTTACTGAATGGGTGCTTTCGACCTACGAGGACACCCTAAAAGCTGCCAGCCTAATTTATGCCGTTAGAGCCACCCAATATGGCATAAAAGTGAATTGGCCTATGTTTATCGCGTTGGTGGAGTTGTATAATCATTACACCTGTACATTCTTCACTCCAGACGGGAAGATGGATTTGGCTCTACATGAGATGTAGGCAATACCAAAGATGTCGTGGGGAACGGAGCCGTACGAGGAATATGTGTCACGACCCGCACCCGTTTTTTTTTAAACGGATACGAGGCGTGTCCAAGCCAGCCTACGCCGCAGTGTCGGCGGTAGAACGATGTCACGACCATGAAGATCAAAATCACAAATAATGCTCATTCACAAAATTAATTTAATTTACAATGATCAAGTTTTACATTTGCAGAAAAAATATAAACTTGTACAAATATTGGAATGACTACAACTCCGCTATCTAGCTAGTCTCTAGGCTTTTGTCTGCAAGTACCCCCCGTATCTCCCATGCTAAGTGAATCTACGGTTAACCTGAAAATATTGGTTTTCAGTCAGGAATGGAACGAGCACAATTCACTGAATGTAATTTCAAATAAAGAAAATGACTATACAACAGAGGCTAGACATCAACTACATGTTTTTGAAAATAAACAGGAAATACGGAAAACCAATAGCAAATAAATAGACACAAAAATACTTTTCCCAACTGTTAGAAGTACCTTTGATATGTGATCAGTCTGGGCCACTACACCGCACGGTCTACAATGTCTACTTGCAGAAAATAAGCACTGTCTACAATGTCTACTTGCAGAAAATAAGCACTGTCTACGATGTCTATTTGCAGAAAATAAGCAATGTCTACGATGTCTACTTGCAGAAAATAAGCACTGTCTACAATGTCTACTTGCAGAAAATAAGCACTATCTACGATGTCTACTTTGCAATAAATAAATTACTGTCTACACTGTCTACTTTGCAATAAATAAATCACTGTCTACACTGTCTACAAGAAATAAATGCAACACTGTCTACACGGTCTACACGATCTAAGGTCAGATCACACATCCTTGGTACTTCTCATTCCCGACTCAACAATTTATAATAGAAAATAATCACACAACCAATGGTCAATCAATAAAATATAGTGAAAATCAATATCGAAATACAGACAATAAACTATACTCGCCTGTGGTCCTGTGCTGGTGAAACCGATAGTCCTGAGGAGTCCAGGGTAGTCCGATTGGCTAGGTCGACGTGAAGGAAATCGCAAAGAGACATAATACGATTAGACTGGTCATAATCAAAAACGATATAATCTAAGAGTGAATAAAAATGAATTATCTTGATAGAAAAATATATTTATTTAGAAAACTATTATTACATTATTTGAAAATGATATTGTTAAAGTACGTTAGATAAATAAATAAAACCGAGAAGATATTTTAAGGTTAAAACTGAATTTTGAATACTCCCATTTATTTACTTTAACAAACCAAATAATATAAATTATATGTAAGCCCAATGCAAACTACCAGCTCAAATCTACATTATTTCGAAACCTAGTTATGTGGGCTTGAGGCCCAATACTATATTTGTAAAATATAATTTAGAGATATTTAATTAAAACCAATAACAATTTATGAAAATAACTTAATACTATCAATAATAATGCTAATAATAATGATTAAATAATACTTAGCATATCTTAATAATTACTATAGTTCCTACAGACCTATACACCATATACTAATATTATCGGTAGAATGAAATGATAACCAATTAACCAATATTTGGACAAAAATCATAATGAATTAATCTAACATCACTACTGGTCTAATTCTTAATATATATGAGTTTAGGCCCAATACTCAGCCCAACCAAGCCATGTATTGTTGTTTCTCCTGTTGTTCGTTCTCAAAAAATCAAAAGACAAAAGAAGGAAAAGGGGAGAGAAAGAAGCAGGTTCTCGAAGCTTACAGAGAGTCTTTAATAGAGAGCTCCTCCGAGCTGGTAGAGCTCAGCAAAAGGGAGGCACGCGGAAGACGGCGCTGGAGAAAAAGTCCGGACAGTGGACCCACCCGCACGGCGCTAGGGCTTGCTGGTGCGACTCGTCGTCGACGACAAACGTGGGGCAGAGACTCGATGCTGTCCTCGACGGCAGGTGGGCATTCTAGTCTGGTCGCCGACCGCGGCATCAGATGCTGCGCCAGGAAATCGGTCCCGGGCGGAACGGCTGAGCAAGGCGGAGAGGGGTTTCGAGCTCGCGGAGGAGAGACAAGGCCATCATTGCAGTCACGGCGAGCGCGACGTTGGTCCTGGCGTGGTGCTACTGTGCGGAGTGCACGCCGCTCACTCGTTCGCCGACCGTGACTTGCCGGCTGTTCCGAGCGTGACGTTGGTTGCAAATATTGGATCCGTCGGGGGCGAGCACAGTCGGACACGACAACGGACACATCGCGATGAACCCCGGCTCAAGGAGATAAGGGAGGCGGAGGAGTTTAGATAGGGTGCTCGATAGAGGAGCAGCGGTCAGATCATCGATCAACGGCGACAGGCGCTTTAAGGGAGGAAGAAGATTTTCGGTGCGACGGTAATGGCTCCCCGATTAGGTGGTGAGGCGAATCCGGCGACTCGACAGAATAGGTTAGGTTTCCTATGCTGTAAATGTGTCCATGTCCTGTAATAGCTAGCACAATAAAGAAAATGAATGCTGACACGCCGGAGTCGGACCCGAGTAGATCACGATGTTGTGGGATCTGGACACGGAAGAAAAATATTGGACACGGCAGGGAACAGAGAGAGGCTGATGTAAACGTGTCCTGCAGCAGGACACGAGAGTGGGGAAATGCTGTGTCCTGGTGATGCTGACGTCGAAGTCTAGTGGGGTGTCCGTGCCCTCGGGGTCGGACCCAGGGAAACAAGGAAGATGATGGTTATGATAATGAAGAACTAATAAATGGGTTCTGTGATGGTGGTTCATTGTAGGGGTGAGCATTATTCGGTTTTGAACCGAAAACCGAACCGAACCGATCGGTTTTGAAAAAAATCGGTTCGGTTTCGGTTTTGAAAATACTAAATTTTCTTATTCGGTTTCGGTTTCGGTTTTGAATTTCGGTTTCGGTTCAAAACCGAAAACCGAATAAGAAATTTTTGTTTATATATATATTTATATATATTTAGTATATACCTATAGTATATATCTATATATATTTAGTATATACCTATAATTAATATATATATATATATATATATATATATATATATATATATATATAGAGAGAGAGAGAGAGAGGTATATACTATATGTATATAATAAATATATCTAGGTATATTTAGTTATTATATATATTAACAAAAAAAAACACAAAAAAACCAAAAAAAAAACCGAATAAACCGAATAAACCGAAAACCGAACCGATTTAATTCGGTTCGGTTCGGTTCGGTTATTGACCAATTCGGTTCGGTTTCGGTTTTGCTTATTCGGTTTCGGTCGAATTCGGTTTTGCTTATTCGGTTCGGTTTTAAACCGAATAAACCGAATGCTCACCCCTAGTTCATTGGCGAGGAGCAGGGGAGAAGTTGTATTCAGGAAACGAAATGAGGCTCCCTTTATGTAGGGAAGTATTCCTATAGGGATTAGAATTAAAATTCCCAATAGATAAGTATCCCCTTAATTTGAATCAAATCAATTATCTTAAAATAACTCAATCTAATCAAAACACTATAAATAATTACAATAAAAATCTGAAATAGTATTTAAATTTATCCATTAATTTAAATCGTAATCCAATTTAGATAAATTTAAATATAGCCAAATAACTCGTTATCTTTTAAATAATACTCGATGCCATCAAATAATATAAATTCAAAAATATTTTTCAAATATTAATTATCACAATCAATCCGATAACAACAATCAATCTTTATCTTTTACTTCGAAACGTATGATTTTAAATTTAATTTAAATAATAACCAACCTTAATAATTTTAAGAGAACAATCAAAATTTTATAAAAATAATTGAAATCATATAGTAGATAAACTTAATCAAAATTTGTAAATGATTTCAAATGACATTAAAGTATTATTCAATAATATCCATTCTTAATCCAAGTGCCTTAAATTTTAAATCAAATCTTATTTCGAATAAATAGTTATCATTGTAATTTAAATATAAAGATATCATTCAATAAATTTAAAATGTATAATAATTAATCAAATCTATTTAAAGTACTTCGAACCAATATTTCAAAACTAATGACAACGTCTTTATGGTGCCAATAAACATACTTAAGCCCAACATACTTTTATTACAAGAACTTAGTACATTCAAACCGTTTATTTGAAAACTAGCATATTAACGTTTATACGTTTCAAGGGAAAATATTTTATTTTCTAAAAATAATAATAATAAAATATTCAAAACTCGGGAAGAGGGGTTACAAATCTACCCACCATAGAAATAAATTCGTCCTCGAATTTAAGGACCACTAGGATAGGCGGACTTGGTAGATGGGTGAATGGTAGTAAAATTTATGATAGAAAAAAAATTGATCAAATAAATAAATAAATACAAATAGGAAGAAAGAGTTTGGAACTCTGAAAGCTCTAATAATGCTCTCAAAACTTAAATTTTGAAACCAGTTTGATAAGGAAAAATAATCATTAACAAAGTATTGACGAAATCTGCCTTCAACCCCGTCATGTAAAATATGTGAATGAATAATTGAAAAAAAGTTTCTGAAAATCTGGGAAGGGGAATTTAGGATTAGGGATTTGTATGGTTGGGTTTTTTGGAAACTCGGGATTTGACCCAATCATACTCCAAAACAATCACAAATCTTATCTAAAATAATACTTATTACTTTACATAATCCTTGTGATTAAATCAATTGTCAATATATTGGTAAGAATAATTTAAATCTCTTATAGCTGTATTTTTTTCTCTCACAAATACAATATCTTCAAAATAATATAGCAATAATTCAAATTATAACACTTGATAAAATAGTAATTCAAATAATCCTAGAATAGAATCTCATCCTAAACTTTGGCAAATCTCATTTCCTTTCAAAGTATCTATAATAGAAATAAATTGAAAATTATTTCCTAATTAAAAAAAATACTTAAACTAAACTAAAATAAATGGAGAATACAAGAAAACAGAAAGTTGGCTTACGATCTACCCACCTTAGAAGGTTTCATCCTAGAAATTTCAAAGACCATGATTAGGCACGGCTACGATGAATAATCAAGAAGTAAAATTCCAGTTGATTTGAATAAAATGACGTGATATAGTCAAGGGGGTGAATGATTCATGATCAATTTAGTCATACGTAATCGCGGATATGATTGAAATAATAAGAATAATAGACAAACGAAGAATGTTACTGGGTACGATCAACCTTTGGTAAAATGGTCTAGTTGACAACCAAATGTTTTAAGAACGATCAAGATTTGAAATAGTTTGGCATGACCAAATCATAGTTAGCACGGCCTAGTCACGACCAAATTTCTAAGAATGATGAAATCTAGGCAACGTTATAGTCACTTAGATGGAAATTTAAGACATAGTCACGATCAAGGCTAATCGTGTAAGTCATTCAAGCATGATAAAATTTGGAAGTTGGCACAAGCATGATCATGATCAAAATAGTCATGACCATAGTTGGAATGAAGATATAAACCTTAGCTATAATCAAGTTGAAATATAGGCACAATTATGATTTAGTCTTGATCAAAATTTGTTTAGGATCGATCAAATCAAAATCATCTTGGTAAGAACAACTAGTTAAACAAAACCAATTAGGCACGATTATGGAATTGAATAGTCTAATCGTGATCGAAAGATCGTTCAGGATGGTCCAAATCAAAACCGTTCTAACACGATCGATTGTGTAAGCATGATCGTAGAATCGTGATCAAGGTGTGATTATGAATCTAGTGGAAGAAAATCAAATTAGGTTTAAAAGATGACGATTCTAAAATTGAAAGATATGGAGGAAAAGAACAACCAGTTTATTGAGAAGATTGTAACTAGGAATAAGACACAATCAATTTGAAAACTTAATAGTCACATGCCAATAAGGAACGTAGCCTCTATGGTATTCAAAAACCGTAAGCACACTTGAAATCATTTACCGAGAATTCATGCCTCGCCAGTGTACATCTGGCTGCAGTAAGCTCTTGGTTTCATGACTCTAAATGGGATACGGCATCAAATATTCTATTAACTATATCCAATGTTGGCATAATAATTCAAAGATTAAATAGGACAAATAAGACATAGTTTTGATAATATACGATAACCTATGCTTACTTGGAATTACTTCAACTTAGGGATCCTGCCTCGCCAGTGCGCTGCTAGCTGCAGTGAACCCACGGTCTCCATAAGTCAAGTAAATGGCGACAGTGCACTTCTGTCTTGCCAGTGTAAGTCACCGATCATTCTTTCAACTATATCCAAACCATTTCAAAGGGGCTTCTAAAATTTTAAACAAATTGACTATGATGGAGGAAGCTAGAAATTTGAATAAATTGATCGTGTTAGGTAAGTGTACGTATCTGTCCTTGAAGTGAAAGTTTCTGTTCTAAAATCAGACAATTGACTAGGAAGGGAGTGATCGAAGATAGAAGAAATACAAACTTTAATTTCTATTTTCTCTAATATTCAAGATTGAGGAAATATATATGTATGTATAAAACACTACGTATACCTGTTATGAATATACATTACACACAAGTATATGTGTATATCCTAAACAAATCTGCAAAATCTCAAAAATCAATCTAAGGAAAGATTATACTATTTCCAAGTAAAATATAAATTTAAATAGCAATATTACATATATTATATTCGAAATAAAAATTACAGAAATTATTCACGAGGAAAAAATGGACTAGCAATACACATTTATATATCTACCTAGACGTCATTGGTCTCTTTACATGACCACCAGGGCTTGGGTTGGTTTCGGGCAAGTTTGGAACAACCGGGCCTTCTAAAAGTCTTATTATTATAAATAACTAATTAAATTATTTATAAGGATCAAGTCACAACTTTGCCTTATTTTCCTAGTTTAGACACTCTTATGGCTCGGTCTTCCCTACCATAGCTAATACACTGGTCAAGGCACGCCACTACACTATTCGTGCCATCACTTCTAGTCATTTGGCACTCCCAAAATTTAACCATGACTAAGGTATCCTTAAATATTTATAAAATTCTAAAAATTATAGTTTAATTCAAATAAATAGAGAGAATATTTTTAAAATTTCGGGAAGAGGGTTAGGAAGAAAACAAAAGGGAAGCCTCCCCTATATATAGGAGGTGGGAAGCCCTAAATAAGAAGGATCCAATCTATGAAACAAATCCTCCCATGAATTAAATTGGGTTTGATCCAACCTTATTCTAAATCGAACACAAAATATTATCCTATATTATTAACTAGTCCTTAAAATAGATTCAATCATCAAAATATTGTTAAGAGTAATTTAAATATTTATAGATGTACATTTATCATAAATGCAATATCTTCTAGAATGATATAGCAATCATTTAAATCCAAACATAACACTTGATAATAATCAATTAATCCTAGGAAAAAATTTCTTCTAAAAAATTTGACAATCTCCTTGCTTCCAAAATACATAAAATAGAAATATAAATGGTAGTTATTCTCTGACTAGAAAATACTTAAAAATAAAATAAGTAGAAAATTCTCAAAAAGTCAAAAAATTAGACTTACAAATCTATCCACCTTAGAATATACCATCGTATCAAATTACAACAGTACCTCCTTGTATGAGAATCATCTAATAGAGTTTAGAATTCAATGAGACCTATGTAGCAACCTTAACTACCCAATTGGTCAAACTAAAATAGGGACTCCTAGTTCTGACCATTCTTCTAAAATTGACTTACTCCTAGTTATGAATGAGCATTTCCTAGTCGCAGGCTCGCAGTAGTACGACTAATATTGTACTACCACGAGTTCGCACAACTTGCGAAGACGGACCTGCATGGGCCACCACAAAAACTTGTCACGTCCCGCACCCGTTTTTTTTTAAACGGATACGAGGCGTGTCCAAGCCAGCCTACGCCGCAGTGTCGGCGGTAGAACGCTGTCACGGCCATGAAGATCAAAATCACAAATAATGCTCATTCACAAAATTAATTTAATTTACAATGATCAAGTTTTACATTTGCAGAAAAAATATAAACTTGTACAAATATTGGAATGACTACAACTCCGCTATCTAGCTAGTCTCTAGGCTTTTGTCTGCAAGTACCCCCCGTATCTCCCATGCTAAGTGAATCCACGGTTAACCTGAAAATATTGGTTTTCAGTCAGGAATGGAACGAGCACAATTCACTGAATGTAATTTCAAATAAAGAAAATGACTATACAACAGAGGCTAGACATCAACTACATATTTTTGAAAATAAACAGGAAATACGGAAAACCAATAGCAAATAAATAGACACAAAAATACTTTTCCCAACTGTTAGAAGTACCTTTGATATGTGATCAGTCTGGGCCACTACACCGCAAGGTCTACAATGTCTACTTGCAGAAAATAAGCACTGTCTACAATGTCTACTTGCAGAAAATAAGCACTGTCTACGATGTCTACTTGCAGAAAATAAGCACTGTCTACGATGTCTACTTGCAGAAAATAAGCACTGTCTACAATGTCTACTTGCAGAAAATAAGCACTGTCTACGATGTCTACTTGCAGAAAATAAGCACTGTCTACGATGTCTACTTTGCAATAAATAAATCACTGTCTACACTGTCTACAAAAAATAAATACAACACTGTCTACACGGTCTATACGGTCTAAGGTCAGATCACACATCCTTGGTACTTCTCATTCCCGACTCAACAATTTATAATAGAAAATAATCACACAACCAATGCCCAATCAATGAAATATAGTAAAAATCAATATCGAAATGCAGACAATAAACTGTACTCGCCTGTGGTCCTGTGCTGGTGAAACCGATAGTCCTGAGGAGTCCAGGGTAGTCCGATTAGCTAGGTCGACGTGAAGGAAATCGCAAAGAGACATAATTGGTCATAATCAAAAACGATATAATCTAAGAGAGAATAAAAATGAATTATCTTGATAGAAAAATATATTTATTTAGAAAACTATTATTACATTATTTGAAAATGATATTGTTAAAGTAAGTTAGATAAATAAATAAAACCGAGAAGATATTTTAAGGTTAAAACTGAATTTTGAATACTCCCATTTATTTACTTTAACAAACCAAATAATATAAATATATGTAAGCCCAATGCAAACTACCAGCTCAAATCTGCATTATTTCGAAACCTAGTTATGTGGGCTTGAGGCCCAATACTATATTTGTAAAATATAATTTAGAGATATTTAATTAAAACCAATAACAATTTATGAAAATAACTTAATACTATCAATAATAATGCTAATAATAATGATTAAATAATACTTAGCATATCTTAATAATTACTATAGTTCCTACAGACCTATACACCATATACTAATATTATCGGTAAAATGAAATGATAACCAATTAACCAATATTTGGACAAAAATCATAATGAATTAATCTAACATCACTGCTGGTCTAATTCTTAATATATATGAGTTTAGGCCCAATACTCAGCCCAACCAAGCAATGTATTGTTGTTTCTCCTGTTGTTCGTTCTCAAAAAATCAAAAGACAAAAGAAGGAAAAGGGGAGAGAGAGAAGCAGGTTCTCGAAGCTTACAGAGAGTCTTTAATAGAGAGCTCCTCCGAGCTGGTAGAGCTCAACAAAAGGGAGGCACGCGGAAGACGGCGCTGGAGAAAAAGTCCGGACAGTGGACCCACCCGCACGGCGCTAGGGCTTGCTGGTGCGACTCGTCGTCGACGACAAACGTGGGGCAGAGACTCGATGCTGTCCTCGACGGCAGGTGGGCATTCTAGTCTGGTCGCCGACCGCGGCATCAGATGCTGCGCCAGGAAATCGGTCCCGGGCAGAACGGCTGAGCAAGGCGGAGAGGGGTTTCGAGCTCGCGGAGGAGAGACAAGGCCATCATTGCAGTCACGGCGAGCGCGACGTTGGTCCTGGCGTGGTGCTACTGTGCGGAGTGCACGCCGCTCACTCGTTCGCCGACCGTGACTTGCCGGCTGTTCCGAGCGTGACGTTGGTTGCAAATATTGGATCCGTCGGGGGCGAGCACAGTCGGACACGACAACGGACACATCGCGATGAACCCCGGCTCAAGGAGATAAGGGAGGCGGAGGAGTTTAGATAGGGTGCTCGATAGAGGAGCAGCGGTCAGATCATCGATCAACGGCGACAGGCGCTTTAAGGGAGGAAGAAGATTTTCGGTGCGACGGTAATGGCTCCCCGATTAGGTGGTGAGGCGAATCCGGCGACTCGACAGAATAGGTTAGGTTTCCTATGCTGTAAATGTGTCCATGTCCTGTAATAGCTAGCACAATAAAGAAAATGAATGCTGACACGCCGGAGTCGGACCCGAGTAGATCACGATGTTGTGGGATCTGGACACGGAAGAAAAATATTGGACACGGCAGGGAACAGAGAGAGGCTGATGTAAACGTGTCCTGCAGCAGGACACGAGAGTGGGGAAATGCTGTGTCCTGGTGATGCTGACGTCGAAGTCTAGTGGGGTGTCCGTGCCCTCGGGGTCGGACCCAGGGAAACAAGGAAGATGATGGTTATGATAATGAAGAACTAATAAATGGGTTCTGTGATGGTGGTTCATTGGCGAGGAGCAGGGGAGAAGTTGTATTCAGGAAACGAAATGAGGCTCCCTTTATGTAGGGAAGTATTCCTATAGGGATTAGAATTAAAATTCCCAATAGATAAGTATCCCCTTAATTTGAATCAAATCAATTATCTTAAAATAACTCAATCTAATCAAAACACTATAAATAATTACAATAAAAATCTGAAATAGTATTTAAATTTATCCATTAATTTAAATCGTAATCCAAATTTAGATAAATTTAAATATAGCCAAATAACTCGTTATCTTTTAAATAATACTCGATGCCATCAAATAATATAAATTCAAAAATATTTTTCAAATATTAATTATCACAATCAATCCGATAACAACAATCAATCTTTATCTTTTACTTCGAAACGTATGATTTTAAATTTAATTTAAATAATAACCAACCTTAATAATTTTAAGAGAACAATCAAAATTTTATAAAAATAATTGAAATCATATAGTAGATAAACTTAATCAAAATTTGTAAATGATTGCAAATGACATTAAAGTATTATTCAATAATATCCATTCTTAATCCAAGTGCCTTAAATTTTAAATCAAATCTTATTTCGAATAAATAGTTATCATTGTAATTTAAATATAAAGATATCATTCAATAAATTTAAAATGTATAATAATTAATCAAATCTATTTAAAGTACTTCGAACCAATAATTCAAAAACTAATGACAACGTCTTTATGGTGCCAATAAACATACTTAAGCCCAACATACTTTTATTACAAGAACTTAGTACATTCAAACCGTTTATTTGAAAAATAGCATATTAACGTTTATACGTTTCAAGGGAAAATACTTTATTTTTAAAAAATAATAATAATAAAATATTCAAAACTCGGGAAGAGGGGTTACAATATGTTCCTTGTGATGAAGAGCTTTTAGACCTGGAGAAGAAAAACCCCGAGATAGTGGGAGTGTATAAAGAGTTACTTTGTCACTTCCTCATCTGTCACAGGATCACAAAGAAGGGCAAGACCGAAGGGGCCATTCCCCATACGAGGTCTTGGACTAACTACGTCTTCATTAAAAAAAGAAGATGGCCCGGTATTCTTCTCAACTCGCAAGCCCTCAATGAATCTGAGATAGAGCAACTGATGACAGATCATGGGGCAGCAGACACCGACGACAGTGATGATCTCGAGGGAAAGTCCCTATTTTATCACTTCTTCCGGCAAGCTGAGTTCAAGTTCTCGGAGAAGGCTGTGTTGGCCGCTTTTCTGATGACGTGGCTCCAGGACTGTGTAGTCCCTAGTAGTTCATGGTCTATCGAGAGGATGAGCCGGGGTTTGATTCTTCCGGCTGTAAGGCTGGTGTTCGGATACCGGCTCGTCCTGCTTCCTGCAATGGTCTAGGCCATCCAACGAGGTTTGCGGGACTTTACCGCAAGCACGGTGATGCCTAATGGTAGAAGGGACTTTACCAGGATTGAACTTCCCTTTTATTACTTAATGGGATGGCTGGTGCTACACAGTCCCAAATTAATTAATGTCGGACTGATGACAGACCCTTTGGCAGGAGATGCCTTTCTTCAAAGGTTCAATGACGCATACTGGGCCGTCATCGGGGTGCCTGCTTGTAGGAGGGCTTTGAGCTTCCTACAGAATTATGAGTTCTTCAGAGTGTCCCCTCCATCTGGCAGTAGCCGTGCAGGCGATACTTTAGTAAATGAGGGAGCACTCACTACGAGCTCAACTCCTGGAGCATTCCGTTGGCTCCAGTCTATCAGGCCTTCTCATTTGGTGCTCAGAGATAGGAACCACACTTTCCTGGAACATTATCTGCCAAGTCATTTTTTTACGACAGTTGGGTATAGCCAGCTTCTTCTGGGCAACCTTAGCCCTCATCTTCAGTCGATAGGAAGCCTGATTGATGGGACACGTGCATGGGGCTATTAGAACATCGGATGCACATGAGCAATTATTACCTTGCCAGAAGATAAACCTGAAACTCACCTGTTCTTTGCTGCTGCAAAGTTTTATACTCAGGTTAATACCCTTAATCTTTGATATAACCGCGAGCAGAGTTTAGTATCGGGGACTAGGCTTGCCCCCATTCTTGTCGATATAGGACAAGCCCGAACAATGAGGGGCCATAGAAGGGAAGGTGCCGCACCTGCAGCAGAGCCGGCTGCAGTACTACCACGGAGGGCATCCTTTGAAGAGCCGGTTGCTACAGCACCGCAAAGGGAAGATATTGAAGAAGACACTTCTCTTCCTGATCTTCCTCAAAAACAAAAAGCTTCGACTAAACTGGCTCAACATTCGACTTTTAAAATAAAGAAGAAACTTGTTGTTAGAGGTGTAAAGAAGGTCAAGGATGTGGGTGCCGGCTCACCTCCTCCAAGAAGAACTTTTCGAAAAACTCAAAGGAGTGAAACGGTGTCATAGGCCATTACTATCCCGGAGGTAGATCCCTTTCTGGATTCCATAGCCGTTTTGGTAACCAATATTCATACAGTCTTTAAATAACGCTCTCTTACCCTTGCGTTTGTCCTTTACACAGGACATTGAAGTCGTGACCGAGGTAGGTGCCTCTTCGTCTGAAGAGGTGGACGTGACGACGGTGTCCCCCATTCGTCCTCAACCGATGGATGAAGCCGGTCCCTCCTATGATATCTCTTTAGGAGATATGCCTGAGCTTGGAGCTCTAATAAAGGAGTTGGACGAGAGTCAAATCCAATCAGCTCACCCTTCCGTGGGTACGTTATTCTTGCACCTTACTTCGGATGAGATTTTCTGACTTTAATTTTGCGTACTTCTCGTGAGGCTCATTTTTGTCGTGTATTCCCTTATAGACGAGAAGAGAGAACAAAGTACAAAGTCTACCCTTGACACTAGGGCAAGACAAAAAGTTGCCCCCGGTTCTCCTGGGGTAGTTGGTGTAGAAGGTTTTGTCAGTAAACCGGCATCGGTTGCTGAAGAAGTAGCCGAACGGCGCGTTGAGACGGACGCTATTGAATCTTCTTTAGGTACAACTGGGGCCCTTATTTTTGAACTATTTTTTGGTGAGTCGGTATCGGTAGCTGAAGAAGTTGATCAGCGTACCGAGGCGGCTGTTACCTGTAACACCCAGTTTTCCAAATGAGGGTAATTTTTGAAATTTTGTGATTTTAATCTTTTAATAATGATATTTAACTCATGATATGATTTTTGGTAATTTTTAATCATTTTAAAACTATTTTAAATCATGACTTATGATTTTGGTGTTTTGATAGTGTAACACTAGAGACAGCTTAACCTAGAGCCTAGCCATGTGATTAGGGTGTTTCATTTATCATTTCCAGTTCGAAGTATTTTTGTTATTTTTAATTTAATTGAATTTAATATATATTATTTAGAATTTAATGTATTATTAAGAATGGTGTGATTTTAATATTATTTAATTGATTGCCATGTATTGTGATTAGCCTAACTTGGTTTGGACCTAACCTAGATTAGTCATAGCTAGTCTTAGCTAACCATGGTTAGTGATAGTTAGTGTTAATTATATTTATTAGAATTTTCAGTGATTTTTAGTATATTTGATTTGGAGCTATTTTAGACTTTGATTAGTGTTGACTTAGGAGACTGTCCTAGAGGCTAACCTAGGTCATGACTATTTGGTTAGGTTATGGAACCCTAGCTTGACCTAAGTTAGTGACTTTAAACTCATTAGAATTTATTAGGAGTAATTAGGATTTAAATTGATTAGAGAATGGCTTGTGATTTCACAAGTCATGGCTTATGACTTAAAGCCTTAGAGGCCCAACCCAACACTTGTAGAGCCCTAACCTTAGCCCAATCTAGCCATGACCAGCCACCTTGGTATTCCCCCTCTATTTAATGCCTCCTAGAAATTAGGGCTAGCCTCCATTAGGAATATTTTACAAGTTTGGAAAGAGGTGAGTCTCCATCTTCCTTAATTCATAGAAATTCCATTTCAATTCATTTTCCCCCCAAACCAATTGCAATAGATCCTAAAATTTATTATATTTGCTGTTGGTATGGAGAAATTTCAGGGGAGAAACAAATTGGGAGAGTTTTGGTGATTTGAGGATCCTCTCATTTGGGACTTTTTGTTACATTGCAAATCCCTAGGTAATATTCTAATCCCTTCCATGAAATGTTGATTTTATTGCATATCTAGGAAGCCCTAGGCCTACCCTAGCTGTAGGTGTAGCTAACCCTAGGATTCGAGTCCATTACGTGTCCGTATCGGACACGTATCAGCATGTATAGCTAGGTGTTCGACGAAATGCCCGAACCATTTCGATTTGCAAATTTTGCAAATCTATTTGAATAGAGTCCAAGATCTAGGTGTGTAGGTTATTTTTTGTCAAGAGTGTCTTGTATTTTAGTGTCCTTTTGTGTCGAAATTTGTGTTGGACACGCTATGCACACACGTACACTGTGTCCTGCATCACGGGGTTGATAACTCCCGACACAGGACACGTGGACACGCCAAAATTGGTGAGAATGATGGGGCAATGTCTGCCACCATCCTCCCAAAGTTTGGGTTGATATGGTGCAGTGTGCGAGGAGTTCTCCTCGTCGCACAGGCCGCACTGGCCGCGCGCGCGGGTTGTGCACGCACGATTTTAGCCACTGACACGCACGTTTAACTGACACGACACGTGTCTAGGACACGGTGCAGGGCAATAGACACGTAGCCCTATATGGGGCAAACACGTGGACATGACCACGACTTGTGTCGTGCAACGTGTCGTGTCCTGGAGTGACACGCACGCGTGCACGACGCTGCATGCGGTGCAGTGCACGTGTGAGTGTCTGTGAGTGTTTGAACACGTTCGTGTCCACTTGGTGGGACACGAATGACTCATATGACACGTGTACCCATGTCTCATGTATTACCAACTATTAATTCATCATATTAACATGATTTTGTTGGTCGAATTCGAATTTCCCATGTAGGACTGCTACGTTCATTCATTCTTAATTTTCTGAGTTTAATTCCATTTGTACTGATTTAAATTAATGATTAATTTGTCATATTGGTCATGAACATGTGTATTAATTACTGTTTGTTTGATTTTACATGATTGATTTGGTTTTTGCACTTAGAATTGGATTTCGAGTAGTAATTTGGGCTGTGGACTGATACTATGATACATAGGACTGATACTTGGTTTTTTCCATTTCCCTAACGTTTAATTCCCTATTTTTATTGATGTTTCTCACTGTTGATTGTTCCTACATATCATTGTTCATGTTTAGTTCATATTACAATTTGAAAATGGGCTTTTGGATTTGTGAATGTTATGCTAAACATTTGAGTTGATTTTGAAACTTAAATTTAACTGAGTCAAAACCTGAGACTCTTCATTCCTGTTTAACTGAGATTTAGTTCCTTCTTACTGTTAACTGGGATTGGTTCCTTTCTTTTACATTACATGAATGAATGAATGTTAGTTATGCTTCCTGTCATTGATTCCATTCCCTTTTTCCTTAACTGATTTGCATGAATGTTTATTCATTAAATAACTGTCAAACTGAGATTTTGTTTCCTAACCTGAGAATGAAGGTTTTTCATACATGGATTTCTTATAAACCTGAGATATTATCTTTCCCTTAACTGATATGTCTGTGTGATTGATGTTTAACTGTCAACAGGGTTGGGTATTGGTTAATTGATTCACTGATTTTTTTTTCATACCCACAGTTTCCTGTTTTCCCTAAAACTCTCTACACACACATAAGTTTTTCTTCACTGATCACTGTACACAGGTTCAATGCCTTCACTCGTTCACTGTTTTGTAATGCACAGCAACTGTCATTCCCTGTTTCTTTTACTGCCCACACACATGCCACTGATTTCCATTCATGTCAACTGTATTGGACTGAATAGCCTAAACCTGAGATGAATCTCAGAATACATGAACTGATTTCATTTAGCCACTGATTTCCTTGTACTTACTTCACAGTTTCACTGCCTACTGATTATTTTTCTACTCCTACTTGTATCACACTGTCATGTACACTACACTGTCCATGTTGGACTGTCACTCTCACTCTTGACACACACACTAATGTACACCCTCTTGTCACCTGCCTCACCCACACACTCTTGTATTCACCACTGCCATATCACACTAACCCCACACATTGAACCCTCTAGCCTAACACACACACACATGAGCACAAGTGTAATTTTCTACATATGTATATATGCATATATACATGTATATATAAATTGAGATGTATATATATATATATATATATATCCTATATATATTATATAATGTGTGTATACTATCATATATATTAAATGTATAATGTATGTGTGGTATACATATAGTAGTCTATTGCCCATGTGTACTTCTATATTAGATTGTATAATATCAATATGTGTATCCTATATTAGAGTATATTATATATTAGATGTATTTGACTTGTGTATGTAATTTATGGGTTTGTTTATAGGCATGGTATAGCATATAGCCTAGGTTCTTAGCCTATGGGTGTATCTGTGTGTCAGTTTAGAGTCTAGATTAGACTTGTGCAGCCTTGTTAGACCTAGAATAGACAAGTTAGACTAGTATAGACTCGTTTGACTTAGGTTTGACCTAGTTGACCTAGTTTGACTTCTAGGGTTGACCAGAGTTGACCAAGAGTTGACTTTGGCCTAGATTCATGTAGATAGCATTGACTTGCATCTTATTATCATTGTAAACTCATAGTGACTTGTACTGTTCTATAGGAGACAGACACCACTCCTCGGACAGTATATATCTTTCAGATTCTCAGGATACAGACGAGTACATTCTCTGATCATTTTATATCTTGTTTAGGATTATATTCCTGCTTTAGATTACTTTACATGATACTGACACATTGGTAACACGGATTAGTACTATATGGATCTTGTTGTGCGATGTTATCCCCTTAGCGGATACATCCGGTATTCGTGTTCGTGTACTTTATCGTGAACATCGTGTTCTCCTTGTATTTGTGACATTTATGTACGAAACGTGTGAATCGTGTATAATCATGTATTCACCTGACCTTCGTGTACAATAACATAACTTAGCTAGATCCTTGTGTATTGATTGGTACGGGGGAGTAGAAGTGGTTATGTATTCAATCCAGTAGATTACTCATGTACAAACCTCTGTAGATTACTCGTGTACAACATCGTGCCGTTTACATAACCATCTTATGCTCTGAATCACTAGTCACTGTTAGTTCTCTATATACTGTACCTATTTATTTATAGTCTTCCTTTTTCATCATGTTATTTCTTCAGATCCTGTATCTTACTCTCTAGCATGTGTATATTTCCTAACCTGTTATGATTTTTTTGAGATGTACTGTACTCGCTCTCGTCATGACTGGACCTGTTAAAAATTTTACAGTGAATGATGAGGCTCTGGTGTCTACCCACTATGGTGCAGCTTTGGACACTTGTGACTTTGACCCACTAGCACTTGATGACACTCCCCTAGAGTAGGATGTCTTTATTATCTTTTCTGGATTACTGTATTGAGATTCTGAGATGTTATTTGGGATATGTATTCTTATTTAGACATTTAGAACTCTGGATTGTACCTCTGTGTTTCATTTCTGGATATTTATCTATCTATCTTATCCTGTTCTACCTTAGTTGTGATTGAGACTGTATTTGTTATGTCACCTCCATTCGGAGAGTATATACTGTACAGGTACTTTTATATTGTTAGATGTTGACCTAGGACAGCGTTCTACCGCCGACACTGCGGCGTAGGCTGGGCGTTGTTACGTCTCGTGCCCTCACAGTGGGTGCGGGTCGTGACACGTTTTTAGTGGTGGTCCATGCAGGTCGAGTTTATGTAGTGGCATTCGAACTAGAGTATCACTACAGCCTGCAGTAGGATTAGGATATTTTTGAAGGTACTCAATCACAATTAGGATTTCTTAAGAGATTCCTGGGACGACCCTTGAGAATCTTATTTAAACTTCAATTTGAAATCATTTTCCTTGTTTTGTTGCTCTCACTCCTTGATTACTGAAGTTGATTTTGTTGGATCGTTGTTGATTTTGATTTTCCTATCGAGATGAATTTTAAGGCCTGAGTTACGATATTTTTCTGATAACATATGTTGATGGGAATACAGGGATGGTAAAACGTCTACTTGATTATCGAACCTGTAGTTTATCGCAGCCATATTAGCTGGCGTGGCGGAAACATAGGGACCTGACTTCGGATGTACGTATCTTGGTTATGAGATTTAGAATTTCTCGCAACTATACTAGTCGGCATAGCAAGATTTCCAGACGACATGGTTGTAGAGGTGCATACCCCAGTTATGGAATCTATCGTTTATCGCAGCCTTGCTTACTAGCATGGCGAGGACTCCGAGTAACATGATTTTGGATAGACGCATATGATTATCAGATTATATCTTGAGAAGATTTTTAAACATATCATCTCTATCGTACCATTCTGTTGTTATAAATTGTATCCCATCATCAAATAACTTAGGAGTAGGAGTAGGAGTAGGAGTATGAGTAGGAGTAGCTTAGCTGTTATTATAAATCTAGTGTAACTTCTTGCTATAATTTTTTTTTCCTAATACAATGAATCGATGATTTTGCTAGAGCATAACTTGGATTTGATATTATATTTCTGGTTTCAAAATGGTTCCTTCTTTTAAACAGACAAGCAGAACAGATTTTATCATTATTTCCTTCTTACCATTATTTCTTCTATCACCTTAAAATATATATGTATATATATAGAGGACACAGATACTTGCCTGACACGTATGCATGCTACACTTGATTACCAACCTATCTAAATGCATATTAATATGTTTGATGTTAATTTCTCAAAATCTCAATAATTCTAATATAGGACAGTATCAGTGACCAGTTCTCTATTTTCCAGATTAAATTTATAAATTTAAATATCAATTTCATGTTATTAGTTTTGTTCACATCACTGCACATGTATGTTATATACAAGGTTTCAATTCTGAAAGAAATCGGTTGATTTTGGTTGAGTTTTGTGTTGAAATTGTCAAATTTGAGACTGTGTACATATTAAACCTTTAACCCTGGATTCTAAGTATTTAGTTCAATTTGCAGTTTTAAATTGTAATGTTTTGAGTCGGATACATTGTTGTGTGTAGGTATATAATGTTAGGTTTCATACTCTTACATGTTAGGTTGTGGTTGTGGTGAACATTGAGTTGGTTTTGATGTTCGAATTTCTCCAAAATCTTGAAAACTGAATACATGTTAACATTTTTACATTGCTTTCAAATGTGTAGTTCAATTTCAGATCTAATATGTAATGTTCAGCTAAACTAAAAGATCGAACCCTTTATTTGAAGTTTTAATCCATGTACACTTGACACTCTACACTAATGTTCACAACTGCCATGAAAACCTAACCCTTCATCTCTATGTTATGTTCATATAGCTACATAGATAAATATATATATATAGTTCTGTATACATGTTATAATGTATGTAGAGGCATAATTAAATCTCTACCTCTCTATACATATAGATACATATATATATGGTTAGCCATGCATGTTATGAGTAAATAGCTTGTGCCTTGTAGACTGCTTAACCAATATACCATGAATAGTGTAACTTGATAGCTATAGTTGAGACCCAAATCCTTCTATACACTTTCATGTCTATTTCACACAAACCCCATAACATTTACATAATGTTAGCTTTTCCTTCACTAACACTCTCTCCTTCTATATATATTATATTGTGATTGGATTCAATGCTATTGACTTTCGTTCCTTAAACATTGATTTTGTTTTTTTTCTTAAATAGTACCCCTTTATAGATGATTAGTAGTTATCTTATTTTATTTTTGATAATTACCAGTTCTCAGATAGAATGATAGACTGCCTTACAGCCTTGATGATTGTTGTTTTTATCCTTTCCAGTATGGAACCCATGACCCGAGCCCGTCGTTTGAGAGCCGCTGCAGCTCGGGATATGACTAGAAGCGTGCTCCCACCTCCTGTTGCTCAGGAGTTAGTGACCCCTCAGGCTGACCCAAGGGTAGTGGCACCTCCCGCCATCGAGGAGGTGTTAGCATCCTTACCAGAGAGTTTCCCTCCACCACCTGTTACTCAGGAGAGAGTTGCAGTATCATCTGAGACCAAGAGTCCTTCCCCGTCTCCTCCTCTGCCTCCAGGAGCGGTACCCTATACCATACCCTCGGCATGTTTGTTTCCTGACGGAGCTCAGATATCCAGACTTCTTCGGGATGTGTTGGAGGCACAGAGAGTTCAGGCTAAGATCCTGAAGGAGTAGGGCCGCGGGATCCAACTGCTGTGGGATTTGGTACATTCAGAAGGAGAGCCTAGTTCTAAGAGGCCAAGGAGCAGTGAGAGCCCCATGAGCACCCAGACTATCAGCCTAGGCCAGCCTACCCAGTCCAGACTCCTGTTCAGCAGAGGCCAGCTGAGAGAGTGCCTACCTGCACCTTCTGTAAGAAGCCTGGACATGTATGGGGCTACTGTAGGAAGAGAAAAGGGGTGTGCCTGTTATGTGGGTCAGCTGTACACATGCTACGAGACTGTCCTGCTGCACTAATCCCAGCCAAGACTCCGCCTTCGGGAGGGAGTTCCAGCCACCAGACCTAGTTGGAGGTGAGTCCTTGACCTATATCTTAGCCATTCCTTGATAATTGATGCACCCTGCCATATTGTTGTACGTTTTGATACCTTATGATTGATTTTGATCTAATATGACTAGAATGGCTAGATGAGACCTCAGACTGATACCACTTACCAAAATCCTATATGTTATCCTTCCAATTGCATGATTTAGATAAGTTCTCTCTTGACCTTGATTGTTTGGGTTTGACCTAGAAGGGGTACGATCATCTTAATTTCGAGGACAAAATTTTTCTAAGGTGGATAGGATTATAACACCTAATTTTCCAAATGAGGGTAATTTTTGAAATTTTGTGATTTTAATCTTTTAATAATGATATTTAACTCATGATATAATTTTTGGTAATTTTTAATCATTTTAAAACTATTTTAAATCATGACTTATGATTTTGGTATTTTGATAGTGTAACACTAGCGACAGCTTAACCTAGAGCCTAGCCATGTGATTAGGGTGTTTCATTTATCATTTCTAGTTCGAAGGTATTTTTGTCATTTTGAATTTAATATATATTATTTGGAATTTAATGTATTATTAAGAATGGTGTGATTTTAATATTATTTAATTGATTGCCATGTATTGTGATTAGCCTAACTTGGTTTGGACCTAACCTAGATTAGTCATAGCTAGTCTTAGCTAACCATGGTTAGTGGTAGTTAGTGTTAATTATATTTATTAGAATTTTCAGTGATTTTTAGTATATTTGATTTGGTGCTATTTTAGACTTTGATTAGTGTTGACTTAGGAGACTGTCCTAGAGGCTAACCTAGGTCATGACTATTTGGTTAGGTTATGGAACCCTAGCTTGACCTAAGTTAGTGACTTTAAACTCATTAGAATTTATTAGGAGGAATTAGGATTTAAATTGATTAGAGAATGGCTTGTGATTTCACAAGTCATGGCTTATGACTTAAAGCCTTAGAGGCCCAACCCAACACTTGTAGAGCCCTAACCCTAGCCCAATCCAGCCATGACCAGCCACCTTGGTATTCCCCCTCTATTTAATGCCTCCTAGAAATTAGGGCTAGCCTCCATTAGGAATATTTTGCAAGTTTGGAAAGAGGTGAGTCTCCATCTTCCTTAATTCATAGAAATTCCATTTCAATTCGTTTTTTCTCCAAACCAATTGCAATAGATCCTAAAATTTATTGTATTTGCTGTTGGTATGGAGAAATTTTAGGGGAGAAACAAATTGGGAGAGTTTTGGTGATTTGAGGATCCTCTCATTTGGGACTTTTTGTTACATTGCAAATCCCTAGGTAATATTCTAATCCCTTCTATGAAATGTTGATTTTATTGCATATCTAGGAAGCCCTAGGCCTACCCTAGCTGTAGGTGTAGCTAACCCTAGGATTCGAGTCCATTACGTGTCCGTATCGGACACGTATCAGCATGTATAGCTAGGTGTTCGACGAAATGCCCAAACCATTTCGATTTACAAATTTTGCAAATCTATTTGAATAGAGTCCTAGATCTAGGTGTGTAGGTTATTTTCTGTGAAGAGTGTCTTGTATTTTAGTGTCCTTTTGTGTCAAAATTTGTGTTGGACACGTTGTGCACACACGTACACTGTGTCCTGCATCACGGGGTTGATAACTCCCGACACAGGACACGTGGACATGCCAAAATTGGTAAGAATGATGGGGCAATGTCTGCCACCATCCTCCCAAAGTTTGGGTTGATATGGTGCAGTGTGCGAGGAGTTCTCCTCCTCGTACTGGCCGTACTGGCCGCGCACGCGGGTTATATACGCACGATTTTAGCCACTGACACGCACGTTTAACTGATATGACATGTGACTAGGACACGGTGCAGGGCAATGTACACGTAGCCCTATATAGGGTGAACATGTGGACATGACCACGAATTGTGTCGTGCAACGTATCGTGTCCTGGAGTGGCACGCACGCATGCACGAGTACGCTGCGTGCTGTACAGTGCACGTGTGAGTGTCTGTGAGTGTTTGGACACGTTCGTGTCCACTTGGTGGGACACGAATGACTCGTATGACACGTGTACACATGTCTCTTGTATTACCAACTATTAATTCATCATATTAATTGGTCGAATTTGAATTTCCCATGTAGGACTGATACGTGCATTCAGTTCTTAATTTCCTGAGTTTAATTCCATTTGTACTGATTTAAATTAATGATTAATTTGTCATATTGGTCATGAACATGTGTATTAATTACTGTTAGTTTGATTTTACATGATTGATTTGGTTTTTGCACTTAGAATTGGATTTCGAGTAGTAATTTGGGCTGTGGACTGATACTATGATACATAGGACTGATACTTGGTTTTTTCGATTTCCCTAACGTTTAATTCCCTGTTTTTATTGATGTTTCTCACTTTTGATTGTTCCCACATATCATTGTTCATGTTTAGTTCATATTATAATTTGAAAATGGGCTTTTGGGTTTGTGAATGGTATGTTAGACATTTGAGTTGATTTCGAAACTTAAATTTAACTGAGTCAAAACCTGAGACTCTTCATTCCTGTTTAACTGAGATTTAGTTCCTTCTTACTGTTAACTGGGATTGGTTCCTTTCTTTTACATTACATAAATGAATGAATGTTAGTTATGCTTCCTGTCATTGATTCCATTCCCTTTTCCCTTAACTGATTTGCATGAATGTTTATTCATTAAGTAACTGTCAAACTGAGATTTTGTTTCCTAACATGAGAATGAAGGTTTTTCATACATTGATTTCCTATAAACCTGAGATATTATCTTCCCCTTAACTGATATGCCTGTGTGATTGATGTTTAACTGTCAACAGGGTTGGGTATTGGTTAATTGATTCACTGATTTTTTTTCCATACCCACAGTTTCCTGTTTTCCCTAAAACTCTCTACACACACATGTTTTTCTTCACTGATCACTGTACATAGGTTCAATGCCTTCACTCATTCACTGTTTTGCAATGTACAGCAACTATCATTCCATGTTTCTTTTACTGCCCACACACATGCCACTGATTTCCATTCATGTCAACTGTATTGGACTGAATAGCCTAAACCTGAGATGAATCTCAGAATACATGAACTTATTTCATTTAGCCACTGATTTCCTTATATTTACTTCATAGTTTCACAGCCTACTGATTGTTTTCTTACTCCTACTTGTATCACACTGTCATGTACACTACCCTGTCCATGTTGGACTGTCACTATCACTCTTGACACACACTCTAATTTACACCCTCTTGTCACATGCCTCACCCACACACTCTTGTATGCACCACTGCCATATCTCAATAACCCCACACATTGAACCCTCTAGCCTAACACACACACACACACACACACACATGAGCACAAGTATAATTTTCTACATATGTATATATGTATATATACATGTATATATAAATTGAGATGTATATATATATATATCCTATATATATTATATAATGTGTGTATACTATCATATATATTAAATGTATAATGTATGTGTGGTATACATATAGTAGTCTATTGCCCATGTGTACTTCTATATTAGATTGTATAATATCAATATGTGTATCCTATATTAGAGTATATTATATATTAGATGTATTTGACTTGTGTATGTGATTTATGGGTTGGTTTATAGGCATGGTATAGCCTATAGCCTAGGTTCTTAGCCTATGGGTGTATCTGTGTATCAGTTTAGAGTCTAGATTAGACTTGTGCAGCCTTGTTAGACCTAGAATAGACTAGTTAGACTAGTATAGACTCGTTTGACTTAGGTTTGACCTAGTTGACCTAGTTTGACTTCTAGGGTTGACCAGAGTTGACCAAGAGTTGACTTTGGCCTAGATTCATGTAGAATGCATTGACTTGCATCTTATTATCATTGTAGACTCATAGTGACTTGTACTGTTCTATAGGAGACAGACACCACTTCTCGGACAGTTTATATCTTTCAGATTCTCAGGATACAGGCGAGTACATTTTCTGATCATTTCATATCTTGTTTAGGATTATATTCCTGCTTTAGATTACTTTACATGATGCTGACACGTTGGTAACCCGGATTAGTACTATATGGATCTTGTTGTGCGATGTTATCCCCTTAGCGAATATATCCGGTATTCGTGTTCGTGTACTTTATTGTGAACATCGTGTACTCCTTGTATTTGTGACATTCGTGTACGAAACGTGTGAATCTTGTATAATTATGTATTTACATGACCTTCGTGTATAATAACATAACTTAGCTAGATCCTTGTGTATTGATTGGGACGGGGGAGTAGAAGTGGTTATGTATTCAATCCAGTAGATTACTCGTGTACAAACCTCTGTAGATTACTCGTGTACAATATCGTGCCGTTTACATAACCATCTTGTGCTCTGAATCACTAGTCGCTGTTAGTTCTCTATATACTGTAGCTATTTATTTACAGTCTTTCTTTTTCATCATATTATTACTTCAGATCCTGTATCTTACTCTCTAGCATGTTTATATTTCCTAACCTATTATAATTTTGTTGAGATGTACTGTACTCACTCCCGTCCTGACTGGACCTGTTGAAAATTTTACAGTGAATGATGAGGCTCTGGTGTCTACCCACTATGGTGCAGCTTTAGACACTTGTGACTTGGACCCACTAGCAGTTGATGACACTCCCCCAGAGTAGGATGTCTTTATTATCTTTCCTGGATTACTGTATTGAGATTCTGAGATGTTATTTGGGATATGTATTCTTATTTAGACACTTAGAACTCTGGATTGTACCTATGTGTTTCATTTCTGGATATTTATCTATCTATCTTATCCTGTTATACTTTAGTTGAGATTGAGACTGTATTTGTTATGTCACCTCCATTCGGAGAGTATATACTGTACAGGTACCTTTATATTGTTAGATGTTGACCTAGGACAGCGTTCTACCACCGACACTGCGGAGTAGGCTGGGCGTTGTTACGTCTTGTGCCTTCACAGTGGGTGCGGGTCGTGACATTACCGAATCGGCACCAGTTCCAGTTGGGGCCGTAAAAGACAAGCAACATGCATCTGTTTCGGCTGAAGTTGACATAGAGCGACCTGGGTCTGCTCTTGTTTCCCTAGCTCAAGTTGACCTTGAGCAGGCATGAGGTATTAAATTACAACTCTTTTACACTCTTTAAGTTTTTCTTTCCGTTACTGATATGTATATTGCTTTATTGTTAGGTTCGGCTTCTTCCCAAGTATCTCTTCCTGGGGCGGAAGATCCCCATCAAGCTCCCTCTCCAACGACTTCTTCTGAAGATGATAAAATTGTAACGCCCCAGTCCCAATATACGTAGGACTAGGAACGTAGACATGCCAGCTGTATTCATACGAAGTACGTAGGTCTCGTATGAATACATAAGCTGTAAAATATAGTAATCCAAGACAAACTAAATCTCATCCACAATGAAAAGAATAATAATATAAATATCAACTCGAATATTTATGATACAATCGTTGGGTGGAGACAAAGTCCACTAACAACTATCACAATGAAGGAAATGTACAAGAAATCGAGCGATAAAAAGGGCAAGACGAACCAAACGCAATCGCCTTCGAAAGAATGGAGAAGACCACAGCCTTGGCTAGGATACCTGCGGAAAATATGAACACACACCTGGGAAAAAACCAGGTCCTCAGAGGGACGTAACAAGATACATAAAAATAATACCATGATGAACTGTAAATGATACATGATAAAGAAAAGACCACATGCTCCAACACAATGGAACCTAACCATCTAGGTGTAATGCAAGTCCAAAACTATACTGGAACGTATAAGTGGGTAGGAATAAAGCATAGCATCCACTAGAGGCTTTCACATGAACTAGTATACGTCTCTGACCGTATCTGACGACGTGGTCAGGGCCGTGCAATGGATATATCCCCTAGTTCATACTTTGCATCGCTAGCATACCTTCTGACCGTATCTGATGTCGTGGTCAGGGCCGTACAATGGATATATCCTCTAGCGACACACCCATAACAGGGAAACTATGAACCCATAACCGGGCAATCTAGAAGGCTTTGGGCTAGCTCATACGTCCCAGTAGTTTTCTCCGCCCATGTATCACACAAGTCATATCCATGTCTTGGCGATCCATATCTCTATGCAAGTCGCTATCTAGACTCCGCTAATCCATAAATGAACCGACACACGAACCGCCCGTATCGGTAGCAAGTCGAATACGTAGGTTCATATCGACTCAATGATCCTCACTCATGTGTCGTGTATGAGACGTGTCAACAAGTCAAAGAAGTTATGAAGCATAACTTCAACACACCAGGAAAGTCCGCTACCACATATGGTCCATACACACACACACACGCACACACACAAACATCGATATACATATCGATGGCACCCAAGTCATACTTGGACATACTCTTACTAATGTAAAAACACTAGCAACATATAAAATATCATGAATCAAATGTAAGTACAAGATGGCAAGGTATCTTGCCTGATGAGTCGCCTGGTGAGCTGCCTGGTGTGGTGCTATGATCATATGGCATGGAGTATGACTGCGGTGTTACAACTACGCATGATGATCTCAGATGGTGGGACAGACCAGGTCATTGAGTTCGAATAGTCAAAATGGCTAGGGTTAATATGTAGGAATCCAAAATCGTAAAAAAAAGAGGAAATAAGATCAGTCATGTTCAAGGTTTGATATTCGAAGGGATTGTATAAATAAATACATATGCTATTTTGGAAAATAATTTATGGTACTTGGAAACTATATATATATATATTTACTAGTCAAAATACTTTTTAGATAGATATTAAAATTCTAAGAAATCATCTTAGGCTCAAAATAAATTTTGGTCTTGTTCAAACTAATATTTTAATAATATATTAAATATTTAAGGGATTCTAAAACCATATTTTAGATCAAAAGCTTAGTTTTAAAATACCACTGAAATAATAATACTTTAGCCTCTAAGCCAAACATTTTATTTTGAGAATAGTTAGAAATACAATAATAATGTTTCTACCCTACTTTGCCAAAGTTGGATTTTTAGACCAGATGTTATTATTTTCGCAAAATACTACAATAATAATACATATGGATTAGGAGTACTACTTCTAATAATATATACGAAAGTTAACAATAACTAAAATTACAAATAAATTTTAGTCAACTGTAAAGATAATAAATGATAATAATAATAATAGTATATTAAAAACTATCATTTAGCATCATTGCAACAAAAGTAAAGAAAAAAAAGAAAAGAAAGAAAAAAAAAAATAATAATAATAATGATAATAGTAATAATAATAATAATAATAATAATATAATAATAATTAACAGCAAGCCATTACTACTGTTTCTTTCCCTAAAAAAATGAAAAAAAATCAAACAGGAGAAGAAGAGGAGTGGGAATGAGGGAAAAGGGAAGAGAGGGGAGTCGACGAGTTCGGGGCAGTGGCGCGCCGGCCTGGGGTGGAGGCGGCGGAGCTGAAAGGCGGAGAGGAAGGAAGGGAAGGAGCTGAGGCGGCGCAGGCGGCTCACGGCACGGTCGGGACGGCGGAAGAGGGTTTCGGAGGACGCGCGCGGCGGATCTCGGGAGGTGGCGCAGGCGGCGGAAGGCGGAGGATCTCGGGAGGGGGAGCTCTCCAGGGACTGAAGGCGGCGAGGGAGAAGGGAAGTCGGCCGGGAGCAAGGGTGGAGGCGCGCGGCGGCTAGGGCTACGGTGCTCCGGTGCTGCGGCTAGGCGCGGCAGAGAAAGGCTAGGGCGGAGGAGATCGGAGGGGGTTTGTCGGCTGGAAGCCAGAGTTGGAGGGAGCGAGGCGGAGGAGTGGACGGGTTGTGGAGTTTGGGGTCAGCGGAGCGGCGCTGGTGGTGGCGCGCTCAAGATCCGGGGGTGCGGTTCGAGGCGAACGCCGGGAGGCGCTGCCGAGGAGGTACGGCGATTTAGTTTTCCTTCTTCTTCTTCTTTTTGATGGTGTTGTGGGTTTTGGGGTGCTCGGCCAAGGTGGCCGGGGCTGGTTCGGTTGGTCGGGGATCGGTATGGTGGCGGTGTCGACGCTGGTGATGGTGGTGGTTGCGATTTGTGTTGTCATGGTGATGGTGGTGTCTCTGTGAGGAGGAGGCGAGGTTAACGACGTGTGGGTGATGGTCGTAGGTGGGCGCCGGAGATGCTGTGATTGCGGTGGTGATGAAGATGATGGTGGCTGTGGCGGCGTTGTCGACCTGGGCAGCGGTTGCCCATGGTGGTTGTGGTGGTGATGTGATTATTTTAGGGGGTTGTGGGGTTGCCGCGGCGGCACAGGAAGAGATGGGGCTGGAATTGGTGGAACGGTAGTCGGACTGTGGGTCGTCGGGAGTTCGTCGGTGGTGGTGGCAGCGGGTTGGCTGGCTGGAGACGAGGAATCAGGGCCGGGTGACCGTTAGGGAGGAGGATCGGGTGGCCAGGAGATCGATCTAGGGCTGGACGCGGCTGACGCGAGTGGGGACGCAGTTAGACTAGGGATTAGATTTAAGGACTTATTAGTGTCGGGGTGTGTCCGACACGGGGAAGAAGAATGTAGATGTAAACTATGGAATAAGATTATGGATGGTGGAACACGGACACGATACACGCAAGTTGGTTGTGGAATTTGTGGATATGTAGAATTTATGGAGGAGTACCTGCCTATTTATAGGATGTGGGAATTTCCATTAGGATAAAGATTAGGATTTATTTAAAACCCAAATAGAAAATTTAATTATTAATTTAAATCAATCAAATATAAATTCAATCAAATTCCAATCTAAATCTAGATCATCTTAACTCAAATCGAATATAATTTCTATCTTTTAAACTATTTAAAATAAATCCATAGAATCAAATCAAAGGTTTAAATTGCCACCATAATTCAAAAATATATTTTTCCAAAAATACCTATAATATTAATTTCAAAAATAACCATAATTATTTAAACATCAAATGTGAAAATATATCTTTTACTAAATTGAGAAAATTTTAAAATATTAAATTCATGCATTTGCATGCAAATAGAATATTAATTTATAAGTTACAATTTATACTAGTATTATGAATAAAATATCTCGAATGCCATTTTCATGAATAATAAAATAATTAATTACGAAAGTTGTACTATTGTTTAAAATAACTAATTAATATTTACGAAAATGGGTATGCACAATAATATTCATATAAATATACCTTTATTAAAAATAAAATATTTAATTATGCTATATTAAAATAAAATATGTCTTCTATACTAATAAATTCCATAAATAAAATCTTTTTCAAAAATATGTACCTCGCGCGAAATTTACACTCGACGAGCAAATACGAAAAACGTAAATTCCCGCGCGACTTACAATCCGACTATCCGACGTATAATTACAACAAAAAAAAATCAGTACTAAAATATAGTAAAACAATTTAGGGGTTTTACATCCTATCCAACTTA
Source organism: Iris pallida (assembly GCA_029216955.1). Taxonomy (NCBI): domain Eukaryota; kingdom Viridiplantae; phylum Streptophyta; class Magnoliopsida; order Asparagales; family Iridaceae; genus Iris; species Iris pallida. Next base: position 79,722,705 of record JANAVB010003400.1, read on the forward strand.
CAAGAATTTCGTCCTCGAAATTAAAAATAAGTAGGGGGATTGAGAGGGTACAAGGGTATCTCAATGAGGAACAATCAAATCACGACGTTCACAACATGCCTTAGAAATTCGTGACTTCGATAACTACGAAAATAAATCATGAATTTAATTTAGGGAGTGAATGATGGTCGCGATAATGAATATAGAGTTAAGGGAGAGGACTAGCAACTCGAGATGAGGATATAGTCCCATCGGTTGGTCGGTGGCCAACTATTTTGGCAATAAATGGGAGGATAACTAAAGGTGATACTTTGGGTTTATCTATTAGGTACGAGTCTTCGTCTAAATAAGTGAAAGACGAAAACCAATATGAGTCCAAGGAAGTTGTTTTCGAATACCAATATGTGGTTCAAAGGCGAGGGAGTAATTCAAAAGAATTGCCAAGGCTGTCGCAGATGGGACCCTAGAGGACAAGTTTAACTATGTCCCCATCCACGTAAAACGGTAGATAAAAGCGAACCAAAGTGCAATAGGTTGATCAGACCATCATGCACCGGTTCTGATTTAGACAATATGTTAGTGGATGCGCACCCAATAAAACATGTCATGATCAAGCTCGATAAGGGAATAAGCTTGCAAAACTTAAGCTAAACTAGTAGCATAGGACAGTCAAAATTTGTAAAGACATAGGCACGATTAATATTGAAAAGAAGTGGAACTAGTTCAAACTTCTTAAGAATCTAGTCATGTCTTCTGTTGGTGCCTATAGAGTCGTTCTATTGTCTACTTGTCTAAGACTTGGCCAAGGTCTTAAGGCATTCTACCCAACTTACAAGAGTTAAACTAGTAAGGTGATGGGACAATGGGACAAGTCTACCTAGTATGGATTACCTTTCTAACCAACATCAATCACGAAAGAAGGATAAGAATTAACGGTAGAGGGGATCAAGCAAGATGCAAATCAAGGGAGTCAAAGTAGAATCGAGGAGGTCAATTATGTGGATGAGATCCTAGACTTCTAATCCTATTCGCAGGCTTGGTACGGTAAAGTAACCAAACAATTTATCTTGACCTGCATGGACCACCACAAAAACATGTAACGCTCCAGTCCCAATATACGTAGGACTAGGAACGTAGACATGCCAGCTGTATTCATACGAAGTACGTAGGTCTCGTATGAATACATAAGCTGTAAAATGTAGTAATCCAAGACAAACTAAATCACATCCACAATGAAAAGAATAATAATATAAATATCAACTCAAATATTTATGATACAATCGTTGGGCAGAGACAAAGTCCACTACCAACTATCACAATGAAGGAAATGTACAAGAAATCGAGCGATAAAAACGGCAAGACGAACCAAGCGCAATCGCCTTCGAAAGAATGGAGAAGACCACGGCCTTGGCTAGGATACCTGTGAAAAACATGAACACACACCTGGGGAAAAACCAGGTCCTCAGAGGGACGTAACAAGATACATAAAAACAATACCATAATGAACTGTAAATGATACATGATAAAGAAAAGACCACATGCTCCAACACAATGGAACCTAACCATCTAGGTGTAATGCAAGTCAAAAACTATACTGGAACGTATAAGTGGGTAGGAATAAAGCATAGCATCCACTAGAGGCTTTCGCATGAACTAGTATACGTCTCTGACCGTATCTGACGACGTGGTCAGGGCCGTGCAATGGATATATCCCCTAGTTCATACTTTGCATCGCTAGCATACCTCCTGACCGTATCTGACGTCGTGGTCAGGGCCGTACAATGGATATATCCTCTAGCGACACACCCATAACAGGGAAACCATGAACCCATAACCGGGCAATCTAGAAGGCTTTGGGCTAGCTCATACGTCCCAGTAGTTTTCCCCGCCCATGTATCACACAAGTCATATCCATGTCTTGGCGATCCATATCTCTATGCAAGTCGCTATCTAGACTCCGCTAATCCATAAATGAACCGACACACGAACCGCCCGTATCGGTAGCAAGTCGAATACGTAGGTTCGTGTCGACTCAATGATCCTCACTCATGTGTCGTGTATGAGACGTGTCAACAAGTCAAAGAAGTTATGAAGCATAACTTCAACACACCGGGAAAGTCCGCTACCACATATGGTCCATACACACACACACGTACACACACAAACATCGATATACATATCGATGGCACCCAAGTCATACTTGGACATACTCTTACTAATGTAAAAACACTAGCAACATATAAAATATCATGAATCAAATGTAAGTACAAGATGGCAAGGTATCTTGCCTGATGAGTCGCCTGGTGAGCTGCCTGGTGTGGTGCTATGATCATGTGGCATGGAGTATGACTGCGGTGTTACAACTACGCATGATGATCTCAGATGGTGGGACAGACCAGGTCATTGAGTTCGGAATAGTCAAAATGGCTAGGGTTAATATGTAGGAATCCGAAATCGCAAAAAAAAGAGGAAATAAGATCAGTCATGTTCAAGGTTTGATATTCGAAGGGATTGTATAAAAAAATACATATGCTATTTTGGAAAATAATTTATGGTACTTGGAAACTATATATATATATATTTTTACTAGTCAAAATACTTTTTAGATAGATATTAAAATTCTAAGAAATCATCTTAGGCTCAAAATAAATTTTGGTCTTTTTCAAACTAATATTTTAATAATATATTAAATATTTAAGGGATTCTAAAACCATATTTTAGATCAAAAGCTTAGTTTTAAAATACCACCGAAATAATAATACTTTAGCCTCTAAGCCAAACATTTTATTTTGAGAATAGTTAGAAATACAATAATAATGTTTCTACCCTACTTTGCCAAAGTAGGATTTTTAGACCAGATGTTATTATTTTCGCAAAATACTACAATAATAATACATATGGATTAGGAGTACTACTTCTAATAATATATATACGAAAGTTAACAATAACTAATATTACAAATAAATTTTAGTCAACTGTAAAGATAATAAATGATAATAATAATAATAGTATATTAAAAACTATCATTTAGCATCATTGCAACAAAAGTAAAGAAAAAAAAGAAAAGAAAGAAAAATAATAATAATAATAATAATAGTAATAATAATAATAATAATAATAATAATAATAATAATAATAATAATAATAATAATATAATAATTAACAGCAAGCCATTACTACTGTTCCTTTCCCTAAAAAAATGAAAAAAATCAAACAAGAGAAGAAGAGGAGTGGGAAGAAAAAGGAAAAGGGAAGAGAGGGGAGTCGACGAGTTCGGGGCGGTGGCGCGCCGGCCTGGGGTGGAGGCGGCGGAGCTGAAAGGCGGAGAGGGAGGAAGGGAAGGAGCTGAGGCGGCGCAGGCGGCTCACGGTGCGGTCGGGACGGCGGAAGAGGGTTTCGGAGGACACGCGCGGCGAATCTCGGGAGGTAGCGCAGGCGGCGGAAGGCGGAGGATCTCGGGAGGGGGAGCTCTCCAGCGACTGAAGGCGGCAAGGGAGAAGAGAAATCGGCCGGGCGCAAGGGTGGAGGCGCGCGGCGGCTAGGGCTACGGTGCTCCGGTGCTGCGGCTAGGCGCGGCAGAGAAAGGCTAGGGCGGAGGAGATCGGAGGGGGTTTGCCGGCTGGAAGCCGGAGTTGGAGGGAGCGAGGCGGAGGAGTGGACGGGTTGTGGAGTTTGGGGTCGGCGGAGCGGCGCTGGTGGTGGCGCGCTCAAGATCCGGGGGTGCGGTTCGAGGCGAACGCCGGGAGGCGCTGCCGAAGAGGTACGACGATTTGGTTTTCCTTCTTCTTCTTCTTCTTTTTGATGGTGTTGTAGGTTTTGGGGTGCTCGGCCAAGGTGGCCGGGGGTGGTTCGGTTGGTCGGGGATCGGTATGGTGCCGGTGTCGACGCTGGTGATGGTGGTGGTTGTGATTTGTGTTGTCATGGTGATGGTGGTGTCTCTGTGAGGAGGAGGCGAGGTTAACGACGTGTGGGTGATGGTCGTAGGTGGTCGCCGAAGATGCTGTGATTGCGGTGGTGATAAAGATGATGGTGGCTGTGGCGGCGTTGTCGGCCTGCACAGCGGTTGCCCATGGTGGTTGTGGTGGTGATGTGAATATTTTAGGGGGTTGTGGGGTTGCCGCGGCGGCATGGGAATAGATGGGGCTGGAATTGGTGGAACGGTGGTCGGACTGTGGGTCGTCGGGAGTTCGTCGGTGGTGGTTGCAGCGGGTTGGCTGGCTGGAGACGAGAAATCAGGGCCGGGTGACCGTTAGGGAGGAGGATCGGGTGGCCAGGAGATCGATCTAGGGCTGGACGCGGCTGACGCGAGTGGGGACGCAGTTAGACTAGGGATTAGATTTAAGGACTTATTAGTGTCGGGGTGTGTCCGACACGGGGAAGAAGAATATAGATGTAAACTATGGAATAAGATTATGGATGGTGGAACACGGACACGATACACGCAAGTTGGTTGTGGAATTTGTGGATGTGTAAAATTTATGGAGGAGTACCTGCCTATTTATAGGATGTAGGAATTCCCATTAGGATAAAGATTAGGATTTATTTAAAACCCAAATAGAAAATTTAATTATTAATTTAAATCAATCAAATATAAATTCAATCAAATTCCAATCTAAATCTAGATCATCTTAACTCAAATCGAATATAATTTCTATCTTTTAAACTATTTAAAATAAATCCATAGAATCAATTCAAAGGTTTAAATTGCCACCATAATTCAAAAATATATTTTTCTAAAAATACCTATAATATTAATTTCGAAAATAACCATAATTATTTAAACATCAAATGTGAAAATATATCTTTTACTAAATTGAGAAAATTTTAAAATATTAAATTCATGCATTTGCATGCAAATAGAATATTAATTTATAAGTTACAATTTATAATAGTATTATGAATAAAATATCTCGAATACCATTTTCATGAATAATAAAATAATTAATTATGAAAGTTGTACTATTGTTTAAAATAACTAATAAATATTTACAAAAATGGGTATGCACAATAATATTCACATAAATATACCTTTATTAAAAATAAAATATTTAATTTTGCTATATTAAAATAAAATATGTCTTCTATATTAATAAATTCCATAAATAAATTTTTTTTCAAAAATATGTACCTCGTGCGAAATTTACACTCGACGAGCAAATACGAAAAACGTAAATTCCCGCGCGACGTACAATCCGACTATCCGATGTATAAATACAACAAAAAAAAACAGTACTAAAATATAGTAAAACAATTTAGGGGTTTTACAAAAATGGCTCAGGAAGTCACAAAAGCTTTCTACTCTATCCTAAAGGTGAAGCTTCCTGGAGTCTTAAACCGGAATGCCCGGTGGCGGTCCTTGAAAGCATTACTGGTTTCGAGGAGCGGACAAATGCTTTAAGGAAAGTCCTAGCTGATTTGGAAGACCGAGTGGCCAGATTCCATGAAGTCAGTCGATGAAGCACAAGCAAGATGTTTTTTTAAGAAGACGCAGCTTTGGCTACGGCTATTGAAGAGGAGGATGCTACTTTCCAAGCGAGAAAGGAAGCCCTGGCTAAAGAGATTAGTGAGCTGGAACAGTTCAATGCTGCAAGCCAAGCTCGTATTTCTTCGATGGACAAGCTGGCCGCCAGATCACCGAAAAGTACAATCAGATTATACGACTTCATAAGGAGATTGCCCAGCTAGAGACCAACTTAAGAGCGGTTGTGTCTGAATAGGAGGACTACACAGCTCAGGTTGTTGTGACTGTCACAACTTTAGACCAATTGAAAGAGCAGCTGGTGAAGTTGGAGAGGAGTATGCGAGACTAGTTCCTTTCAGGGATGAGACTACTCTGCAGGAAAATGCATGTCGTCGTGCTTTTGTCAAATCATAAGTTAAAGTCATGGCTTTGAGGGATAGCATCAATCAATTGTGTATCCCTTAAGTCTTCTTATTTGTAATTGGCTCATTTAGCCGTAAAATTCTTGTATCCTACTTTTTTTTAGAACAATTCAATAAAGAATCTTTTGGCTTTCTGAACTCATGAATATGGTTTGTGAAATATCCGAACTAGAGGTAATATGGACGTAGTAGAGATATTTCTGGTAGGTATTCTGCTGGGGAATTGGATGTGGACTCATTACCCATTTTATATTCAAGGTTCTTGAATATAGATAATAAATTGAAGAAGTTGCTAATAGAGGTGATATGGACGTAATAGCAAAGAATGTTTTATATTTTGACCAGAGGTAATATGGACGTAGACGGGTATATAACATTTAAGTAGGAGTCAGTAAATAATTCAGAGGTAATATGGATGTGATTATTTCTGATGAGTGTTTTGCTCAGAGGTTATATGGACGTGGCAAAACATTTCTTAATTATTCCACTGGGGAATAATTATCGAAAAATAGTTCAGAGCTAATATGGACGTGACCGTTTTTATAAGATCGAGTTTGGACAGAGTTCAAATGAACATAATTTTTAGAGGACCTATTATCCATGGTGTATTCAAGACTCTTGAAATATGGATAATAGTTAGATGATTTTCTGAATCACATAAACATCACAATGTAAATTTATATGATTAAAGTAGGGTATCTATGAACGCTAAAGGTTACACATAATATTTCTTCAGGAACTTGTCGTTGATTAGCATCATAAGCAAGTCACCATCAGGCTTGGTTAGTTGATACGCACCATTAGAATACACTGATTCTATAATGAAATGACCTTCCAATTTAGGCTAGAATTTTTCTTTTGTCTTGTGCGTCATGACTATTGGTCTTCTCACTGCTAAGACCAGATCACCAACTTTAAAGATTCTTTCCTTCACCTTTTTATTAAAGGCTCTAGAAATACGTGCTTAGTATAGCTCAATACATTGTTGAGCTAATAAGCATTTTTCGTCTAGCGCTTCGAGCTCTTGTAGTCGCATACGGTAACTTTTTTCGGCAGTCAACTCACTGGCTAAGGCTACTCGAAGAGAGGGAATCTGAATTTCTAGGGGAAGAACTACTTCACTTCCATAAACCAAAGAGAATGGCGTACTGCCTGTTGGAGTTCGAACTATTCTACGGTACGCCCAGAGGCATTCATCGAGCTTCTCATTCCAATCGCGCTTGTTTGAAGACACGAATTTCTTGAGAAGCTTGATGATAGTCTTATTGAAAGCTTCTGCTAATCCATTAGCTGCTAGATTGTAAGCGGTAGTGGCTACATTCTAGATTCGATTCTTATTGTAGAACCGATAGAATATATGGCTCACAAATTGTGGACCATTATCATGGATGATCCTGCAAGGTAGGCCAAAGCGGTATATGACATGATGTTTGATGAAACTGATCACGTTTGAAGTCTTTACTTCGATGCGCGGTATAGCTTTTGCCCATTTGGAGAAGTAATCGATTATAGTCAGGATAAATCGATGTCCTCTAGAGAATGGCGTGCTAATTGGACCGATGACGTCTATGTCCCAGGCTTTAAAAGGCCAAGATGCTGCCATCGGGTGTAGAAACTCCGAAGTTTGATGAATGAAATCAGCATGGAATTAAGAAGACCTACACTTCTTTGCATATTCAACAGCATCTGCTATCATCGTGGGCCAATAATAACCCATTCGCCTGAGGCGATCTTATAATTTGGGGCCTGGTTGATATGCACCATAAATTTTGTCGTGAGCCTCACATAGTGCATGTTTGGCTTCTGTGTTTGATAAATATCGTAATGGTAACCCATCGTAAGAATGTCGATACATCATTTTGGTAGCTATATCATAGTAAAATCTGAGGGATCGTTGTTAGATAGACACTGCTTTCTTCGGGTCATCAGAGAGGATTTCGTAGACAGCGTAGTCTATAAAAGAAAATCTCCAGTCTTGGATGTTGACGTTCTTCTCTGCTGCGTAGATGTGATGAATATGTAGCAGAACAACTCTCGACCATACACTGTGATCGAAGGCTGAGTATTGATAGGAACGGTCAAGAAAGCAGCCAGACCGGCTAAAGCATCTGCTTTTTTATTCTATAATCGAGGTACGTGCTCGATGAATAATCCAGCGAAGGTAGAATCCAAATCGATCGTCGCTTTGTCATATGGGATGAGATCTTCATGACGAACTTCATAATCCCCTCAAACCTGACTAACTATTAGCTTAGAATCACCATAAGCTTAAAGATAGTCAACTCCCAGTTATTTTGCCAGTTGAAGGCCAATCAGTAGGGCTATTCGGCTACATTATTGGTGCAAGGCTCCACGAGAGAATACGTATGGTGTATAACCAGATGATCAGGTAAAACAAGTATGATCCCTACTCCGGCTACAATATTTCCTTTAAGTCATGTTCTTGATGCACCGTCAAAGAACATTCACCAAATAGGGATTTCCTCAGTTGCAGTGTTAGACTCAACCACTTCATCTTGGATTTCATCATAGAGTTTGGAAGATTCTGGCACTGGATGAGCTGCTAAGAAGTAAGCTAATGCTTGGCCTTTTAATGCCTTCTAAGGGACGAACAGCATATCGTATGGAGTCAACAACATTACCTATGTAGCTAAATAGAAATTAAGAGAACTCGGTTTAGTCATGAGTATTCTGAGAGGATTAACTCTAGATATGATATGGATAGTTGGTCCAGACACATAGTGACGTATCTTCTAGATAGCAAATACCAGTACGAGACATTCCTTTTCCACAGGTGTGTATCTGTGTTCGGTACCAACCATTATACGGCTGAGGTAATAGATTGCATGTTCATGACCGCCTTCATTCTTCTATGCTAATAGGGCACCAAAAGAATGATCCATAGCGCGAACATACAACAAGAAAGGCTTTACGACTATCGGAGCCACCAACACTGGGGGTCTTGTGAGATACTTCTTGATGTCGTCAAATACGCACTAACATTGTTCAATCCAGACGAAAGTTACTCCTTTCTTCATGAGCTGAGTAAACAGTTGACACCTACCAGGAAGATTTAAAATGAATCATCTGATGTAGGCTAACCTTCCTTGGAGTCCGCGTAGCTATTTGAGATTTCTTGGAGGACACATATCGAGGATAGCTTTAACCTTCTCCGGGTCAAGATGTATACCCTTTGAAGAGATAACAAAACCAAGGAACTTGCCGCTGGAGACTCCCAGAAAAGACTTGGTTGTATTCATCTTGAGTTGGTGTGTATGCATTAGTTCAAACACCATTCTCAAATCTTGGAGGTGGTTGCCCTTGAGACGACTTTTAACGGCAATATTATCTACATCGCATTCCACTATTTTGCATAAATGATTGCAAAAAATTGTGTTCATAGCTCGCTGGTATGTCGCACCCACATTTTTCAATCCGAAGGGCATCACCGTATAGTAGTATACCACCAACGGTGTTTAAAAAGATGTGTGTTTCTCATTATTGGAGAATATCTTGATCTGGTTGTAGCCTGAGAACCCATCCATGAAGGACATTCGCTCAATACCACAAGTATTGTCGATCATTACGTCGGTGATCGGTAGAGGAAACTCATCTTTTGGGCATGCATAGTTCAAATTACGGTAATCGATACAGACTCAAACTTTACCGTTCTTTTTCATGACCGGAACAATGCTAGCGACCCAGTCAGGGTGTTGTTCTTCGCGAATGAAACCACTTGAAATAAGCTTTTTGACTTCACTTTCGATGGCCTTCATGATATCTGGACGAAATTGTCGTTGCTGCTGCTCTACTGGCTTAGCTTTAGACGAGATATTTAGGCGGTGCATAGCAACTTTAGGGTCTAAGCCTGGCATGTCTTCATAGCTCTATGCAAAGATGTCAATATATTCTCTTATAAGCTGTATAAGATATTATCGTTCTTCACCAGACAGACTTTTGCTGATAAAGATTAGTTTAAGAGATGATTCATCTCCTAAATTAACATGGACGACTTCGTCTTTAGTAGGTGGTTCACGTTGTTCAAAACGTAACTCATACCTGGTGTCCATCTTTTGAGCCCATTGTTCGAGCTCAATTGATTGGACATCTTCTACAATTTGGTCAATTGACACCATATTGACGGATAGACTTGCTTTGAACATGTCTCCAATGCTGGAGTCTGAATCCCAGAGGCAGGAATCAGAAGAATGAGAACAATGATCAACTTCAACGTCTGATCCTTTAGGAGTTATTGGAGGAGTAACATAACCCAAACCAACGCCGTTTCGTTGATAATAGTTCTCGGGTTTGCCGGGAGGAGCAAAGTGACGTATTGGCAATCGTCGTCCTTTACCGTAGTTTAGTCCCTGATCGCTTTTTATATAATATCCCATGTTCTAGATGATATTCTTGGCCTGCCAACTATATCGATAAAGCTGTATTATACCTGATTCATAGACAGCTTCGGCGTTGTAATAGGGAGTAGTAAAGTCTTGAACGAACTTTCTTTTGCCAATTATTCGATCGAAGATGATTAGTTCTTCACCCTTCTTTCTTGCTGGAACGATGAAGTAGTGGATATCCTCTGGCCAGACTATTTCCTGCAGACGGGGTGTCGTGACCGGCATGCAGAGATGTGGTCTTATGCCATGCTCTAAGACATACAATGTATCTACGTACTGGTTTACAGACTGGTAGACATCAGAGTAATTCAAAGATAAACCTTTACGCAAAAAATATGCAAGTTTTTCTTCAGGGATAACATCATCCACTGAAGTTACATTATTTTTATTATTGATATAGTCATTAAGGGCGTCATCATCCGGGCCAGGAGTCACAAACTTAGTCAAGTTCACTACGTAGGGTAACTCATCAGGATTGGAAGGATGGGCTTTAGTAGGTTTCATCCGAGTTGTTTTGCGGAGAGTGATAGTCAATGGTATGGCAACATCAGGACGCTTTTTTTGACCCAGATTGTGAGAGGCTTTGATGTACTTTGTGGAGTAGTACGTCCTTTGACTCGGATAATAAGGGGACCATCACTGGGAAATGAATTAACTTCAGCTTTATCGTTAGCTTCGTTGTCCTCAACCTTGGGAGGCTGAGATTGATAGAGTACCGAATCTCCATAGTAGGCTTCAATACCCTTGAAAGGATCGACATCGACAAATTCTGTCATCACAATGCCATCACTGTTGACGTACTTAAAGCACTGGTGAAGAGTAGAAGGAACAATCATGTTCTCGTGTATCCACGGACGTCCTAATAAGACATTGTAGGACACATTGGCATCCATTACATAGCAAGCAACCTCTGTTCGGAGACCATCAATCTGTCACTTGATACGGATCTTGCCCAGAGGGTGGCTTCTTCCAGCATTGAAAGCCATGATAGTTGTATTGGTTACAGACATCTTATACAAAGGGATCCCTAGAATTTGGAGTAAACTTCTAGGGACGATGCTGAGGGAGGAACCTGGATCGATATGCATCTGATCCACCTTAATCGCCCCGATATACCCTGTATAGTACAGAGGTCTATCATGACTATTATTTTTGAGTAGCATGTCCTCTTGTAAAAAGGTGATGTTGGTAACCACTTCCATGGTGCTATGGCAATGAGGACAAAAGATCGAATCTTCAGCGGGAGCTTTGACTTCAGCGAGATAAGAGTCGGCATGTAGTAATGTCTCACTTAAAGCTTTACGCGTCTCTTTGGAGAACCGCAGTAGATCAAATAATGACAATCTGGTAGGTGTATTAGCCAGTTGTGCCAGTATATCAAAATTATAAGGCCAATCCATGCCTTCGGGAGCTGGTGACTTCAGAGATTTGTCAAATCGTGTCTCCTTCTGCTTAGCTTTGTCGGTAGTTGAGGACTTAGACGGACCAGCTTCTGAACTTGTGGGGGCAGCAGGAGCTTGAGAAGGCATTACGTCCTCTTATGCGGGGTCATAAGTCTGCAGGTAAGTCTTGTCGGATCGTGTCTCACCAGATAGGACTTCATAAATAGAAGAAGACACCATATGGCAGGGCTTGTATTTTTGCCCCTCTTTGCTTTGGAAGACACTACCCCCTGCTTCATTTCTTGCATAAGATCGGAATGGACCCACATAATCTCACTACGCTCCATCGCGAGTGGCACCAGAGTTGATGTTGAATCGCGAGATGGCGACAGATTGACGACTTCTATTATTGTCTTGGGAATTGGAACTACGTCGTCTGGAACTTCTGTGGAAGGAAAGTCACCAAATTGAAGAAAGATCATGTTAGAAGACACGACCTTTTCTTCAGCTTCGAGGTTGATAACTTGGTTGTCGATGAGCTGTTGTATCTTCCTCTTCAAGACGATACAATCCTTGGTAGAATGGTGCACGCACTGATGATAGAGACAGTACTTGGGGTCGCTGAGTCGGCTTGTCTCTTTAGGATGTCATGGTAGAGGCAATACCAGTTTATTACCCTTTATCAACGTGTTGAAAATGGTAATAACGTCATCCTCGTCAAAGAAGAAAGTCTCCTTAGGTCTGTCAGGAGCACTCTGAGTATTGGGATCTCCCTTGGAAGTGTCAACCTTCAAGACTTCTTTTCCTTTACCCCCACAGATAGAGATAGTTTGGGGGTGCTTACCTTTATCTTCAGATCTGGGTGTCTTCAACCCCAGTAGTTCCAGATTAGGAACGTTATTTTCGGCAGCATCAGCGGCCCCGATGAAAGCGGACCATGTATCATACTTGTGTATACCCAGACAGAACTTTACTATAGGAAGGAAGTTATACCGACAAGTATCCATAAGCTCCGAGTCTGGTATACCGAAAGACATCTTCAAGGCTGGTCGCCTGAAGCGTTCGATAAAAGCAATAACAGTCTCACTTTTCCTCTGTTTTGTCTCGATGAGGGTGGACATACTAACATGCATGCCACTCTCGTAAAACCTATTGAGGAATAGCCTCTCCAAGTCTTTGAAGGAGTTAATACAACCGTCAGGCAGACTGCAGAACCATTCAAAAGCTACTCCCTGCAAGGTGCTGATAAATAGCTTTGACAAGAACGCATCATCTCTGGGTAAGTGCAGCGTCTGTGTGTTGAAGTATGTCATGGGTTGGCGAGGAGAAGTCATCCCGTCAAACGAATTTAGTGTCAATGGCTTGTAGTCAGAAGGACAAGTAGCATTCTCCCATTCAGGAGGATAAGGTTGAGATATCCCCATCTTCTGAAGTTCGTCTTTGTATGAGATGGTATCAAGACGGGCAACAAGAGAATCAATTGCATCCTACTGATTGAGTAGATGTTGAGAAACGGTTGTTGTATGGTTGTCAAGTGCTGTCGGCGAAGGACCACCCCCAGCATTTACGAGATTTGGAGGAGGTGCAACGAAATGGTATTCCCTTTGTAGTGAAGGAGGGTTGTTGCTACGAACCGGACTAGCATGTGCTGAGATATTTGGTTGAAATAGGGGAGCAACACCAGCAGTTTGGACAGCCATGATGTTGGCAAGCATATTAGTGATCTTGGCAAATGCTACTTCATGATTCTCCAGCCGCTGGCTGGTTTGATCACTGGCTTTAGGTCTTTCTTCATCCTCCATGTATGTCGATAGCACGCGAGGATGAACAATACAGTTGGTGCTGATACTGTCTGTCTCAGAGTTGAGGAGGCCTTCATCTTTAGGTATTGGAGGTAGATAGTCACTGTCAAACTCGAAGAGATCATCGTCATCTGGAAGGCTACCCCCGACGTAGAGGTCGTCCACTTCAGACTGTGAGGGAATACTACCTCCAGCTTGAATTTCTGAGGGAACACCACCCCCAGCTTGAGAGTCCTTGCCATATATAAGGGATCTCATCCTTGACCGAGTACTCATATAGTAACAGCGCGCTGGCTGTTTGCTGGCAGACTTTTTTTTCTTCTGTTCGTAGAACTGGAAGAAACGGTTGGATTAGTGATCTACCTTCTTTGATTGGGCTTCCATAGGGAGGACCCCACTAAGCCATGTTAGGTGAAATACATAGTGGCGTTTCATCATCAGAACGTTGCAGTCGTTGAAACACGGACTGCCTTGGAGGAACTTTCGTCGTTTTGGAGCAACAACAGTTGAAGACAATACCAGTGCATGGGTGCTCCGGTAGAGGCACCTCATGAATAGTAATGATGTCCTTCGCTTTATGCTTGTGAGTTATCATGTCGCATAAATCAGCAGAAGGGAGCTTCGTCTTAGAACCCATTTCACATGCATTGCCAAGCTTTGCATATGTGTTTGTAAGGGAAGTTGGCACATCCAGACTTAGTTCGTGTGCAGGGGCAACCCCTATACCTAAGTTCCGTGATGACCTTGAAGACATCCCCATGATATACACGTTGGGGTCTGCCTTTTTGCTGTAGGCGCATAGGCCGTGGGGCATACCTTTGGGCGCCTGCTTCCCAAGAAATCTGGCAGCACGCTTGGCCTTCCTAGCTGTGGAAGCATAAAAGGGGTCAGCAGAGCCTGGGCGTATGGGGGCATAAAGTCTATGGAAGACAGAAGCCTTCTGACCAGAACCATGCGCCCACATGCTCCTTTGGGCGTATGGCACTGGTCGTGTACTTTGGGAAACATCGACATTTTTTTTCAGTTTTGCCTTCTTCATTTACAAATTTTGCTGAGTTTGCCCAGAGTGTCGAGCACTTCGATTCTTGGCATCATAGTATTTTCCTTTGTCGAGTCTCGAGTATTGAACACTCTAATGTTGGTTGTTCATGAGAGGAGTCAGCGGGCTAGTAAGGCCCTGAATAGCATGCGCCTTCTTCGCATCAGGAGCCTCTGTAGCAGAGCTATGTACCCACATGGAAGGAGCTGTTATGTGCCCACATGATAAAGGGGTTTATGCGCCCACATGATAAAGGGGGCTATGCGTCCACAGAAAACTACTTTATATACTAAATCATGCACCCAAGTGTGGGCGCATAGTTTGCTCCCAGCACTATGCGCCCAAGGCAGATACAACCCTATGACCCGGTCAACATCCACGATCAATCATGGGCCGAGGCATACGGCCACGTCAGTCTCCACGAGCAGTCGTGCATCGAAGCATACGGCCACGATCTACCTACGATCATGCAGTCTTTATGCGCCTATGTCTAGTCTACGAAACCAGAGACTCTGGGTTCGTTCTCCAGCAGAGTCGCCATTTTTGTAGACACATACAAAAAAGAGAAGAATTACTGTCTTTTTTTATTAGCGCAAGACAATACAAATCGAGTACACCTGAGAGATCCTACACTAAGAATCCCCGAGCACAAAAAGAATTCTAGGAAATGTGACAATGGAGATCGAGAGACAATTGCTCTTTTACTCCGTTGATACTCCGATTTACAAAAGTGGAAGAAAAACCTAAGAAAATTGCTAACTCTAGGCTCACTGGCAAGAAGGGCAGCAATTTGGCTCTAAAATGCTCTCTGTTCTCTCTATTTGAAAGGCATATGTCCTCTATTTATAGTCGTTTTGTACTAAAACGGCTGTTATGTGCACACAGATGGAGAATACACTGATCTCCCTGTGGGCACATAGTATCCCTTTGGGCGCATAGGACGTAGGTGCATAAATACTGCATGATCGTGGGTAGATCGTGGCCGCATGCTTCGATGCACGACTGCTCGTGGAGATTGACGTGGCCGCATGCCTCGGCCCATGATTGATCGTGGATGTTGACCGGGTCGTAGGGTCGTTTCTTTCTTGGGCGCATAGTGTTGGAAGCAAACTATGCACCCACACTGGGTGCATGATTTAGTATATGAAGCAGTTTTCTGTGGGCGCATAGCCCCCTCTATCATGTGGGCGCATAAGAGCTCCTTCCATGTGGGCGTCCTTCATTTTCATGCTTCTACAAGAGTGCCTTAGTATTAGCTTAGAACTTCTAGCTTTTAGTTTGTTTCAGATTGTTCCGAATGTTAGTAGCGACTTATTTATATTCCGGATATGTATTATTTGTGTTGGACATCTACTGTGTGTTGTTATTACTGTACTTTATATTTAGTTTCTTTCTTTTATCTGATTCCATATTGTGCTCTATCTTCCTTAGACTTGTGATTGAGATTATATAGTTGAGATGTTATATTATACCTTCGTGTTGAGATGACAGGTTTATATTTCCTTGTTGTTAGATGTTATAGATGACCTATACAACATTCTACCGTCGACACTGCGGCATAGGCTGACTTACCCACGTTCTCGTACCCATAATCAGGGTGCGGGTCGTGACACATGTGCACCTATCTCAATAGGCGCAGAGCAGAACTTCCTCAATCAAGTCAGATGGCATGCCAAATGACCCTGATGTAGTCTACGCCAACCACTAGTTCATGCACATAGAAAGCTTCTAAGAACAAGAAGCCTCTAACTTATGCCAATGAACTCAGTACCGCCCTGTACACGCAGGGAGCACATAAGTTTAGGAACAAACATTATATTCCTAATGTAACCAGGCAGAGTCTGTCTTCCTCTTCCTCTTCCTCTTCTCCTTATGATGTAACAGATCTCCATGACTTATCATACAAAAGCAGAAGATCAAAGACTCGCCTCGTGCAATAGTGACTTCACGTAACGAAGATCACTCTCATGAGGTAGTAATCAAGTGTTTTTGCAAGTCAGCAAAATGTTATGTGTTTGACCGTTTAAATTCTTTTCGCTCTCCTAATGTGATTCTGATAGATGAGGATGAGTTGATTTTTGCCTCTGTGAATACAAAATCTCATAACACCAGGAGTGGAAGATGCCCGAGGAATTCGTATAATGAACGTCGTTGTTATTCACATGAGGTAGAAGCCAAGTATTGTTGCAAACCAGCAAAACGATCGGTGTTTGACTTTTTGAATCACTCTCGCTCTCTCGATATGACCCTGATAGATGAGGAGTAGTTGGTGTCATCAAAATGACATCTCTAAGCACTGGGGTGGGAGATGCCCAAAGAGTAACTCGTCACGATCTCTGTGTCGGCAATCCCATAATCAAATCCTAGCAGGTAGCAGTTTACCCTGCGGTCAATAAGATCAATAAGCCGAGACTTCCTTGGTCAAAGGAATCTTCCCGATTCCAACCTGCGGGTAGCAGTTTACTAGACTTCGATGTCGATAGCGAGGATTCTGATCGGACTATCTTGTCCACCAGCCCATCCTCAATATCAAGAGAGGTGACTACTTACGTGACCAACAAAGAGCATGACACTTATAGTTCTGCCAGTCAGAAACAAAGGATTGCAGCTTTAGAGGCTAATATGAAAGCCATGACCGACATGGTCACGAGTATGCACGCGATAATCATGACACAACATGCTGCTATAACTCCGCTTTCCCAAAATTAATAAATATAGTATTTTTATACTATTTTAAAATTTTGGAAGTAATTTTTATTATGAATTTTATGGAGGAAAATGCTGTTACTCATTTTTGGAATGCATTTTCTAATTAACTTTTACAATAAAATAAATCCTTTAAAAAAAATTCCTACTCCTAATTCGTAGAAGAGCAAGCCAATTTTCATTTACATTCTAATTTTCACTCCAAAATAATTTCCCCCTCCCAAGCTACTAACTGACGGTTCTCTTCTAGTTAAGTTCAAATTCCTCTCTCTCTCTCCCTCACTCTCTCTCTCTCTCTCTTTCTCTCCATCCCTTATTTTTCTCTATAAGGAATTTGGACGGAGCAGAGCTCTCTCGTCCCCCAAATTTCTTCTTCACTTTCTTCGACTTCTTCCTCTCCGAACCAAGTCTCCCTGCACCTAATCCTAACCCTAATTCGGAGGTCTAGCCATGGTAGAGAGTTCCATTCCGACAAGCGGCTGCTAAACTGACATCTCCAGGCGGTACATTGCTAATCCTCAATGATAGATGGCGGCTCGATCATCTCCTGCGGCGATTCTTCTTCTCCGACGCGCTTCTTTATCTGGCGACAGAGCTCCCTTCCCTACGATAATTCATTTTCGCAAGTTTGCTCTGCGACGATGACGCAGGTGAGTTCCACTTGATTTTTTCTTCTTTCGTTGTCTTGATCTCAATTTGATCCATTCGTTGTCGATCTAAAAGTTACAGATCAAACAAGTCTGATCCAATCGATTGATTAGAGACGATAATTGACGGCAGCAAGGTTGACTTCTTCAACGATGATAGTGATGATCACTTTTCAAGCTACCCTCCTCCTCTCATCTGTGTTTCCCTATTAGAGCGGCATCTTCCTATTCTAGCGCTCGGTCATCTCTCGGTGAGTCGATCTCGAATTTATGTTCATATCTTTACTGTCTTGCAATATTCTTGATGAACGATCGTGTTTTCTTTTCCTGATTGGGACTTGCAATAGATGATCGATCGAGTGAGCAGTGATCAATTGTAAAGAGTCTAGGGATTTGAGATTTGTAGTTAATTGTGAGTGTTCTTCTTTAATAACTTTTATGTCTTGAAATTTCTTAAAGAAGAGATTACAATGTTGCTGATACTTTGTTTTCCTTTTGATGTGTGGAACCTGTTTGATGAAATGATTCAATGGGATTTTGAACTGCTGCTGGACTCGAAGAGTCGTGTCGGACACCTTGGGGTCATTTTTGCTCTCCAGATCGGACCAATTCTCAGGTAACGTTCTATCCTAGCTTCCTAAGGTTAGAGAATACCGTGTCTTGTATTTGATTCTGACAAAGGACTGGGTATGCATGTGATCAGGGTTCGGGGAGTTAATTTAGTTCGTGTTTTGTTTGGAGAAGTAGCCAGTGTGTGGTATCGTGTCCAGTTGAAGATTGATTGCAGATGGAATATAGCAGTGGCGTAGCTATGTATATTCGAAATACAGTTGGAAATTAGAGCTAGCGTCGCTGTAGGGATTATTTGGGATGTAATGGTTTCGGGCTGATGTATAATTTTGATAGAGTTATTTTGCTAAGTTGGTTGTGTATATATATTTGACTCTTCTGAGTTTCTGTGTTTTAAGGGTTGTGTACGTTTTTGCGTAAGTTTGGCGGGATGCTTAGTTCAAATGTTCTACTGAACCTTTAGTTTGAATGTTCTGTTGAATGTTTTAATTGGTTGATCTAAACTTTTGATTTGTATATTTCCTAGAATCTTGGTTATGCATACATTTTGGTGGGACTTTGGGTGGTAGTTTGAATGGGGAGAAGGCTTAGCAATAATTGTTTTTGGTTGTGTTAATATAGTAGCAGTTGAATTACTGAGTAAGTGTTGGGTGCTGCTTGTTTAAGTCATGTGTATGGTGCAAATTGTGTATCAGTGTTCGATAGAAATTAGATTTTAATGCTGGTTTTGCAACTGGTGTTACTGGGCCAAGGTTTAGAAGCTTTTTGGTCCAGCCTACTTAAACTGATTGATTATATATTGTAGGTTGAGTTTTATGAATATTTTGTTGGTTTAGGCTAACATTATTGCTATAATTCTAATGTAGTTATTATTGTTGTTAAATTTCATTAACAAATTAATTTATGTTCATAGTTAAACCTATATTTTACTAAGCAGTACTTTATGACTATATTTTCAAATAAAAATTACTATTATCTTATAGTCTATATATATGATATTGAGTTGCTAAATATAATAATTTGAATCAAGGAATTTCTAAAATTATTAGAGGAATACTAAATGATAGAATGTTTAGTTAGAGTTAACAAATAGTGATTAGTTAGTAAAATTTTCATTGTTTAGAGCTTAACCAACTTGTACCTGATCAGGTGGACATAGATATTTATATTTTTCTATTATCGGTCTTCCAGAACAAGGCAAGTATACCGACTTGAACTCTTTACTTTGCATTTTTGTCTTGCTTCATGTTCTCATATTGGACACATTGTACACACGATTGGTCATGTGCTTCTGGTTCTGGTACTTATCATATTCTTGTTCTTCACTTGTACATTGGAAGAGGGGAAATACTACAGATATGTGATCAAGCCCAAACGTTAGTTAGGCATTGCATAATAGCTTAGATCTCACATCGTGTACGTGGGATTCTAAGCCGTACCATTATTCTTGTGCTTAACCATGTGCTTACCCCAACCGGTCACATATTCTAGTAGCTATTTCAAATTCACTATTGTATTGACTATCTTATTCATTGTTCTAGTTCTTGTACTATAGTTTCATATTCCAGTTCTGGTATTATAGTTCATATTGTAGTTCATTACTTGCTCATTTCAGTTTACTTTGTATAGTACTTCTTGTCGGGGTTGTACTTTGCTCATTTCCTGACAGGATACATTGCAGGTATACTTCAGGATATTGTACCACTTTTATGGACTAGATCTTGAGGCCATAGAGAGCAGGATGACATGATTCAGGACATAGGATTTATAGAGATCTAGCCTCGTTCATTAGAGCTTGAGGCCATAGTGAGCAGGATGACATGATTCAGGACATAGGATTTGCAGAAATCTAGCCTAGTTCATTTCCTAGTTTTATTTTAAAGATTTTATCTTGTATATTGTTTGAGATTTTATAATTGTATATTTTATTCTGGTTACCAAATTTGTCTTTGGCATTATTATTTCTTTTATTGTAATGATGACTAAGTGTAGTGACTCTCTAGGAACGTTTATAGATGTTGTGGATGTTTATTTTACCTGATACCTTGGAGTTTTTCTTAGCATTGTACAGCTTACTATGTTGCGTCTTCCAACCTAGACTGGGAGTGACGGTTGCTCCACCAGTTGTGAACCCAGTTCCAACTCAAGAACAGACAGCAGGTTCTATGCATGTCCATATGGGCCTTGGAGTACAGCCTCCTCTAAATACTGTCATCCCAGAGGTCATGCTCCTTCAAGCACAGGCTACTCCAAGTCACACCGGTACTGGGGTTGGTACTTACCATACAGTTCCATATCCCAATCCTATAAGTCAATCTGCTGCTCCTCAAACTTCAGAGGACCTACCTGAAGCAGTTAAGTTTCTGCAAAATTAGTTTGAAGCTTTCAAGCAGAAAGAGGGATTACAGCAGTTGGAAATCAAACAACCTTACCCTGCAGAGTGGAAGGAAGTCCCGTTCCAACCTAAATACAAATCGTCGACCATAATTCTATTCGACGGCACCACATCTCCGAGTCAATATATCAATCATTTCAAGATGATGACTGATCACCTCCAGCAGAATGATACTCTACTCACTAGAGTATTTTTTGGATGCTTATCAGGTGTCACCTATGATTGCTATCGAAGCCTACCAGATGATTGCATAACATCTTTCGCAGCCTTGAAACAAATGTTCCTGGAATGATTCTATAAAGGAACGCATGACATGACCATGTCTGCCCTTAACAAATCAAACAGAAGCCTAATGAAACAGCTGAACGTTTCATAGAATGCTTTCGACGAGAGGCACTAAAAATGTCTTTAGGTACCCCTGACGCATTTACTATAGATACTTACAAATCAAACTTGTTACCTATAGTCAGCATATGGATAGGACCAATACAATTCCAAGACTGTGGCTCTTTCATTGTAAGCGCCAGAGCAGTTGAGGACAACGCTGAAAAGTTTAAGCAACTAGGCATCCTGATGCCGAATCTTAACAAAGATAAGCATCCTGCTACCAACAGCGGCAGTCACCCAAACACTCGCAAGGGTAAAGAAGCCTTAGCTATCAATGTAGGTCAGTCAGCACCTACAGCAACAATACCTCCATAAAGGGCAGTACCACGACCTAAGAAGGAGTGTTCCTTTGATGATAACGATGTCATGAGCATCTTTGATTGCTTAATCAAAAGCACTAAGCTTCAACTGCCCGAGATCAAGCGGCCAGATGAAGTAGATAAAACTGAAAATCCTAAGTATTGTATGTATCACAGGTTTCTAGGTCATCCAACCAGGACATGCTACGTACTCAAAGGAAAGATCCAGAAGCTGATCAACGCCAAGGTAATTACTCTCCAAAAGGACAAGAAAATAGTGACTGCCAACATCGTCTCTGTACAATTTGGAGACTTTCCTGCTCAGCAAGTCCCTAACGGTGTCGTCCCAATACCGAAAGAAAATATAGAGATTGTCAACCTCCCGCCAGTACGAAATGACGGTTTAGTACCACTATTGACAACTAAAGGCAAAATTATATGGGTCCATCCAGACCTAGTCATCAAATTCGAACAGAAGACGTCTGTCTCTTCTTCCAAGTCGAAGAAGTCAGCCAAGTACAAATCATATAACATGACTTCGAGTGTGCACACCTCACTTAATGGCTATGTTCCCTTCTTGAGGGCTACTTTCATTCCGACATGATCTATGCCTTCCGCTTCAGAGGCTGCTTCGCCAAAGTCAAAAGTCGACTACCAACAAATTCCATCGATATAGTCAACAATCCCGTGAGCTGATGCTAAAGATGGGATATGACTTTCAGAAGTCACCCAGTTTGAACAATGGAAGGGGTCTCCGATACCTTTATCTCTGCAGCTTCATGACAATAAGTCTTATGTTGGCTTAGGATTCGGGGTAGATCACATGTTACTCCATCAAAGAAAGAAATCTTCCAAAGACAAGGCTCGAGTGAAGACCTACAACATGGTTTCTCTTTTACCCGCTTTAGAAGAGAAAGTCTTAGTCAGTACCAGATCTGGGAGACTTTATCTCAGAGACTACCCAGATGGTCAAGAGAATGAAGTTGTCATTCCTTCTTATACTCCTGATGCTCTTCCAACATCAGCTCCACTAGCTGATTTGGGCCCGTCTAAGTTGACAGCAGCTGACAAAGGCAAACAGCAAGTTTGCTTTGATAAGAACTTGAAAAAGACTCCATTGCAAAGTCTTCAAAAGCCATACAACTTTGATATATTGGCTCAGCTAGCCAATACCCCAGCCAGATTATTAATTTTCGAGCTCCTTCACCTCTCGAAGGAAACTCGAGAAACGTTAAGTGAAGCCTTGATGCAAGCCGATGATTGTCTTGCACACTTCAAGAAGTCGGATGAAGATCCTGTGGAATGCCCCCAATGACATAATATGATGGAGATAATCCCAAATATCACCTTCACCGAAGATGACATGCTACTGGAAGATAATCGACATGATCGATCTCTTTATTTTATTGGATATGTCGCCACAATGAGGGTAGATCACATTCTTGTTGATCATGTATCTACATTCAGCATCATCCCGAACACTCTGCTGGATTTTCTAATGATTCCAGTCCATAGCCTCTCAGTGACAATCACAACTATTCTCGGGTTCAATTTTGGAAAGAGTAAACTGCTAGAAAAGATCCGCTTAAGAGTCCAAATCAGCAATCTTCGTACAAAAATCACATGTTATGTGATTGACTGTCACTTTTTCTATAACATACTGTTAGGGAGGTCGTGGTTGTATGAACATAATATCGTGCCATCTACTCTCCACTAGTGCTTTAAGTACGTGGACGATAATGGTGATATCAAGAAAGAAGTTGCTTACCTTAACCCATTTTGAGGCATTGAGGCCTACTTTACAGATTCCAGAATGTACAAAGAAGAGTACATGAAGGTCGTGTTGTCTATAGTCATAGAAGAAGACCAAAATGACGACCCAGAGGAGGTTTTGGTGATTTTCGTCAAAGGGCGTACTTTTGCCCTTCATCTTTTCAAATGCTGAGTATCAATCTTGCTCCTCCTACTAAAAAAGTGGAGCAAAGGGAGCTCATCTCTTCTGAGCCTCTTGTTATCGACCTTCGTCGTAACAAGCCTACTACTTCTTTCCCCTCCTCTTGTTATCGACCTGGCAATGTCTTCAGCCAAGGTCGAAAACGTTGTTGTAACTGTTGAAGCAGTGAAAGTATCAATAAAATAATGTCTCCTTCGCAGTATATTGTTGTCACTTTTTACGCCCAATGTTACTTCAAAATTTTGGATAATTTTGAACCTCTCACCTTGGGAGCAATTCAGCCTCTCCAGGATGAGATATCATTTGAACCTGTGTAAAATTAGTTCTTCGTATTTCCTCCTTAGAACGATAATAAGCATCCAATTCTCATCTGCAAATAACGTAACCAAAGTGCTATACTCGATAGCGATTCTGAAAATGACAATCATGGAAGAATACAATAATGTCGTTATAGTCAATAATCCAAGAACATCAATTAAAAAATGGGCTACAATTTCATATTTGGACTTAATGGAGGTAAAGGTAGATGAACTCATATTCGACTATCAACCCCAAAAGGAAAGTCATCACAGTATTACAATAAAACTAAACATGGGTTAGGCTACGCTACGTCAATCACAACCCCAAACAGATCTGAGTAAAAAGAAGAGACACGATCTCACTCTTCCGATTCTTCCTTATGAGACTCAGACACCAGCGTAGGGAATGTCCATCGGTTGACTCTATCTATAACGATCCGCTATGCCCTAGCGAAATGTCGATTCAAACGGCATGTGCAACGACTCAAATGAATCATTGACTTGAAGAGTTTCGTCGACCCGATGAAGTATCGATGCGAATCGATACAAGTGTTAAGTTTGCCCTTCAAGAAGAATCAAGACTTAGACTTCAAAGACGTGCTCGGAGTCTCGCTCGGCCGATGCGATCATCGCTAAGGTGGGTGGCTTCGATGAACCTATCTTTGCTTAGCCTAGACACATAATAATACAAACAATATTGCTAGATCGCTAGGCGATAACACCATGCATGCTAATAAAATGACTCAACGTACCTAGCTATAGGAATAATCCTATCTTGTATGTCTGTGTAAAACATGGAATGTTACTTAAACCTCGCACCACAAGTCCATGCTCGTGCCAAGGCATAGCTTGTTCTTGAGTAGAATTATCTATGTGTTAACTTATGAACGAAATGTTTATCACTTAGATCGTACTACATCTTGAAGCACAAAACAATAAATGGTTCACAAAATGAGACAGGAAGACTATCAACATAGTCGTTCCGAGCAGAGTATAGAAACATCCAAAGGCTTCGGAACAGTTGGGTCGCTAAGGCGGTTTCCGTATAGGGAGCTGCATAATGAATGAATGAACAAATGAACGAATAAGCGAATGAATAAATCAATGAATAAATGAATGAATAAGTGAACAAATGAATGAACAAGTGAAAGAAAGAAGAGTTACGAATGAATGAAAGAAAGAAATATAAGAAGAGAAGAATGATTAGCGACAGGTATGACGGGGACGTACAACGGGGCACGCTACCAGTGCTCCATGAATGTCACCGCCAACCTAGTCGATAATCGACTATGGCTTAAGGACAGCCTATGGCTCAATGACAGTCCATTAAGTTAAAAATGACAAGACAATATGAAATGGTCGTAGACAACTCGGTGCACAAGAAAAAGAAATGAATAGGGATTCCAAGGCAATGATCACGACATCGTGGCCGGCCTAGGAAGAATCATGGCTTACGGGTGGCTTGGGTGCGGGCTCGGCCACCCAAAAGACGTAATTCGATTATTGCATGGCCTACCAGGGTGTACCAGCCATCACTTGCTGATAGGGAACCACGATACCAAGATAGATAGTCCAAAATGACTTGTGGTGCCAGCAACCGGTGCATATAGATTAAGTGGGCTCGATTACGGCATTCGGTGTGCGATACCTTGTATTAAAATAAGAAATATGCGAAGTCTGAACAACTGAATGAACTAAGCAGAACAACTGATTGAACTAAATTGAACAACCGAGTGAATATGAACATTTGAACAAAGCTTTTGACTACAACACAACTTGACAAACTCGAATACTTCATCTGCCTGAGGCAGGAACACGCCCTCGACACATCTTGAATGCTTATACAATCCGTTAAGTCTTTACATATAATGTGTTGGCTAACTTGGTTTATCTTGAACAGAAAAGATCGTACAATAAGTATGGTAAGTTGCGCATATTATTCTTATGCGACACTTGACATCAATAACACGAGATATGCTTTAAATCATATGCCATGAAACTGATCCTAAGGCAAGATTTGTAAGACAATAACTGGTAGATGGTATACAAAAGTAAAATGAACGTGTTTGGTAATGATAGCGAGTGGGCGAGCTAGCCTTCCCACCAGTGCATAACAATGTACTGATAACAACATAGTCTGCTTGCAGGGTACAGGAGAACCTCGTCGGGTTCGAAGAGTTCCCTCGAACGTGATAAGGTGTGAAGCTAACTCTGGAGCCTTGGAGCATTGCAAAGGAACTGAAGCACCATATACATGATACAATGTATCGGAACATCGCCATGAATCCTTCCATCTTGTAAGCCACTTGGCACGCCCTTTATGTTTCAGAGAGAGCTTGAGCAAATTATAATCTCGGCCTAGCGCCACTTGTAATACTTCTTGAATATTAATAAAGACTATTGAGTTGTTTTAATTTGTTCATTTACTTTCTGCTGCAAATGGGGACACTCTGTGCGACTCTGTGGCCTAGCTTCAATCGTCCGTTTCTGGACTTGGCCTTGCATGAGCGCAACCTAGGCTCGTGCGACATCATGTCTTAGCGAGGACGATCGTTCCTCCGGGAACATGGCGTGAAAGATTGGTATTAAAGAACGGCTTTACGTCCTTGGACTTTATTTCGATTCTCTCAATTTTGAAAGCTCGATCGTAGACAAAAGAAGTGTACACTTTCTCTCTCTCTCATTGACCCTTGGGATGTTCCATACAATAAGTCTAATATTTTTCAAAAGCTCGTACAAGTATTCGGTTGAAAAGGAATCGAGATGCGAAGGCCTTTGTGCCAAACTGTGTTAGACTTGAGTTGGAAGGAACCCATGCTAAAAGTTAGAAAATGTTGTGCATGTTTGAATGACCTTTTACTGACAATAGCGAACGAGTATACGATACCCAAGTATAGTTTGAACGGGATAGCTATGCATACAGTCTTTTGGCTAAGTTGTGCGAGTATCGCACACCTAGACCTTCTGGTGCGAACGAGTTTGCGAGCGAGATTGACTATCTCTGGATAAGAATAAGTTAGACTTATAGTCTATATCAATAGAGACGTTATCAGACCAACGTTGAGACGAACACTGGGAATGGTTCTTAGATTTTGAGGAACGGGCGAATGTATATTTGAACTTATTCATTTTAGAATGACTTGACACCGAGTGGTGTATGCGATAGTCTCGAAGAAGAATATGAGCTTTTTGAGGAACGGGCGAATGCATACACCACTCGGGGTCAAGTCACTTAGTGTACACAAAAGCTTTTGACCCTTGGGATGTTCCATATCATAAGTCTAATATTTTTAAAATCTCTTACAAGTATTCGGTTGAAAAGGAATCGAGATGCGAAGGCATTTGTGCCAAACTATGTTAGACTTGAGTTGGAAGGAACCCATGCTAAAAGTTAGCAAATGTTGTGCATTCCTGAATGAACTTTTGCTGACAATAGCAAACGAGTGTACGTGACCAAAGTATAGTTTGAACGGGACAGCTATGCACATAGGCTTTTGGCTAAGTTATGCGAGTATCATGCACCTAGACCTTCTGGTGAGAACGAGTTTGCGAGTGAGATTGGCTATCTCTCGGACAAGAATAAGTTAGACTTATAGTCTATATCAATAGAGACGCTATCGGACCAACGTTAAGACGAACATGGTGAATGGTTCTTAGATTTTGAGGAACGGGCGAACGTATATTTGAACGTATTTATTTCGAGGATTTGTAGAATGAGTTGACCCCGAGTGGTGTATGCGATAGTCTCGAAGAAGAATAAGAGTGAGTATTGATGATTAGTCGAGCCCTGAGTGGCGTATTGACGTCTTACAAATTGTTCGAGCAAAATTAAGGATTTTACGGGTAGCAACGAGTATATCCACAAGTGGCATTATCGTATAAAGCCTTAGAACGAGTAACGCTTAGTTGGTCGTGATTTCGAGAGTCTCAAACGAGATATCGCTCGGACAATTTGTGAATGTGTAGTACAAATTACGAGCTATTGAACAGAGATTCAGAACGATTTAATGAATGGATGTCTTGGTCGAAAAAACTTGGTGGATCATGCGTGCAATTTCGGAATAATCGAATAGAGTGAAACTTGAGATGAGGTAAAATACTCATAGACGGGATCGATGATAGCACGATTGGAAGATAGCGTGCATGAACGTTGGTTTGAAGATATGAAGAATGACTAAGGATTTAGAATGGATGTTGCTCAATGACTTCAGTTGGCATGGAACAATGCGAATTGAGGTATTAAGTCGTACGACTCAAATTTCGTTGCAAAGGAAGATCGTCAGGTTATGTACATCATCGATGGTATTGAGGGATATTAAAGATCGATGTACGATAACTTAGTGGTACTCTGATTCAATGAATGATGATCGTATTAAAAGTTATTGTTTCAATGGATGTTAGGCCTGGGATTTTCATAGAAAGGAATATTTGGATGAAAATGGAAGTGTCTTGATTGTTCGTAGATAACCACAATGTCAACGATCTTGTCTTGTACGAGCGTAACTCCAGCCTCGCACATGCGTTACGTGTCACGACCCGCACCCTAGAATAAGGACACGAGAAGTGGGTACGTCCAGCCTATGCCGTAGTGTCGACAGTAGAACGCTGTCCTAGGTCAATCATCTAACAATATAAGGTACATGTACAGTATATACACTCCGAATGGAGGTGACATAGCAGAATACAGTCTCAATCATATCTAAGGTTGAATATGATAAGATAGATAGATATAAACGAATCCATACAAGAGATACAATAGATAGAAGTCTAAGTGTCCATGATAACATCCCCACCAACATCCAGATAAAACAAACACCCAATATATACAATAATGTATCAATAAGAAAGATAAGGTAAGAGTCTAAGCTAGCAGTCTAAACCACTGGTGGTAGATCCTCTACTGCAAGTGGGACCAAGTCACAAGTGTTATCTATAGCTGCACCATAATAGGTAGACACCAGAGCCTCATCCTCGTCCTCTGTACTATTTTCAACAGGTCCAGTCAGGACAGGAGCAAGCACAATACGTCTCATGCAAATCATAACAGGTTAAGAAAGATAAACATGCTTGAGAGTAAGATACATGAACTGTAAGAAGAATGTACAGGAAAACAAGAGAGATATTTGTAAACTAAAAATATATACATGATAAGTAAGAACTGTAAGTGCCTAGTAATTTAGAGCACAAGATGGTTATGTAAACGACACGATGTTGCACACGAGTAATCTACAGCGGTTCACACGATTTAGATTGATCACATAACCACTTCTACTCCCCCGTCCCCAATCAATACACAAGGATCTAGTCAAGTTATGTTATTGTACACAAAGTACAGTTGTACACGATGATCATATGAGCACATAAGAGTACAAGATTTCACACGATTTGTACATGAATAATACGAATATAAGGAGTACACGATGCCCATGATAAAGTATAAGAACACAAAATACCCGATGTATCCGCTAAGGGGATAACATCGCATGAAGAGATCCATATAGTACTAATCCGTGTTACCAACATGTCAGCATCAAGTAAAGTAATCTAAAGCAGGAAATATAATCCTAAACAAGATATGAAATGATCAGAGAATGTACTCGCCTGGTATCCTGAATATCTGAAGAGAATATACTGTCCGAGGAGTGGTGTCTGGCTCTTATAGAACAGTACAAGTCACTACATGTCTAAAATAGTAAAATAGACTGCTACAATGCATCTACATGATGTTTGGGGTCAATCTAGGCTAAAGTCAACTTTGGTCAACTCTAGTCAACTACACTAGTCAAACTAGGTCAACTAGGTCAATCCTAACCCAAACAAGTCTCACTAAGTCTAGCCAGTCTATCCTAGCAAGTACACATCAAAACTAGGCTATACAAGCCACAACACACATTTCATATATAACAAATATGTATATACACTCATATATACATAGCATGTATACATATTCAATCAATAGCCATTTTCCTACATTAGGAACCATAGGCTATATGCCATACATGTAGTCTATATCACACATTTCACACATTATACATATCAACTAATTTAGTATAGGCAACATATGTGTATATCAGATTATTATCATTTAAGCATATAGAAATATATATATATATATATATATATATATATATATATATATATATATATATATATATATATATATATATATATATATATACATAGATATATGCATAGAGTGATAGAGGGAAATAATGTGTGTATGGGTAATATATGCCATGGCTAAATGTGTGGGTGAATGTGTCAATACATTTCAATTTCAGTGTGTGGCTAAAATGTGTGCATGAATGACAGGTAGATAAGTTATGTGTGTGTGTGGGTCAAGTAGGATAACAGGAACAGTGTTGTGTGATACATGCCATAGGCTAGTGTATATATCAATGTGTGTGTAGTGTCAAAATAGGTTCTCAGTTAACAGTTTAGAAGATAGGGGGTTGTGTGTGTCTAGCATTATGTGTGTCAATGTGTGTGTATACAAGAAAACTAAAATAAATGCAAATATGTGTGTGTGTAACATGTGTGTCTCAGTGAAAACAGCAGGTAGGGTGCCATGTATCAATGGGTCTCAGGAACAAGGTAATGTAGATAGGTTTTAGGCATTTATGTGTAATAGAGAACATGAAAGAGTGATAATCTCAGGTTAGTGAAGAATGTGGCTAATCTCAGATTGAATGGGTGAAGGCAGAAGGGAATATTATATTTAAATGATAGTTCAATAACATCAATAACAGTTAACAGTAATCCCATTTGCACATTCAATCCGAAAACTATTTCAAAAATCCATTTCCTGTGTTAATATCAAACCTATCATGTATATAATCATTCAGACATTTAGGGGTTAAACAATATTACAAATTAATTATGGAAATGTAGGTTTGAAATACATTTAAAACTCAGAATTGCAAAAATAGAGAACACGTATAAGTAGAATTAGGAATTTGCAAGTCGACAATTAAACACATGTTAATATTATAATTAAGTGGTTGATAACTAAACCCCCACATGTGCTCTTGTCCCAAGATTCATCTCGTGTCACCCCATGTCGGATACGGTGTGTCCAAGACACTAAAACATGTACAGACACGCTGCGCACAGACTGCATCGTGTACGCGTTCATCGTATTCGTGGACACGACACAAGGCACGTGTGGCCTTATGGTCATGCCCACGTGTATCCCACGTGTCAGGCTAAACGATCGACACTCTGCTATGTCCAAACCATGTATCATGTCGTGTCCAGCCATGTATCAGTGGCCAAAAACACTCGTGTCTGCTTGTGCGTGCGACCAGTGCAGGTCGAATTCTGAGTCCGATACAACGCGACTCGACTCAAGGCTTAGGGGTTGATATGTCAGTCAGTACACCTCCTCGACACCAAAAATCAGACCACCACGTATCCTGTACAGCGAGCACTAGGCCCCGTGTAGCAGGACAGCACGCGCGGGTCAGCACAGCGTGTTCGTGTCCTCGTGTGGACACGACACGACTCCAAATTCACAGATCAAGTACACGAATCAATAGACAAACCCTAGATCTAGGAATTCATTCAAAAACAATAAGAAAAGTTGGTTGTGGTACTTCAACAAACACATAGTCTAGAAAATGGATACGTGTCCGATATGGCCACGAAACTAAAACAAACGCCACCAAACTTTCACTATAGCTAGGGGACACCTAGATCTAGGCTACCATACAATAAAATCAAAATTAAAATAGAATTAGAAGGGTTTACCTATAGGTTGCAAGGATTAAGAAAAAGCTCCAAATTAAACGGTTCCCGTTGCTAGCCAAATCCTCCAAATTGCACAAAAACTAAAATTACTCCTCATGAACAGCAAGTAGAGGTTGATTAGAATTATATGCAAAAGATTTGGGTCAAAAAGAATTAAAAATAGATTTAATAGAAATTTGGGAAGTGGGGATTTACCTTTCCTTTCGAGAAGTGGGTTGAGCACAAAAGAGGCAAAAACAAGGAAAGGAGATTATAAATAGGGGGAAAACCTATATTGACCGGCCATGTATGGGCTGAAATAGGGTTAGGGTTCAAGTCATGGGCCAATGGGCTAAGTTCACAAGTCATGGAATTAAAAGTCACAAGTCATAAGTCATTATCCTATTTGTTTCACTTAACAAAATTGCCAAACAAAAGGTTGGATTTTGAAAATAAAACGAGAAAAAGTACAAGAAGTACAAATTTGATTCCGGGAAAGTATTGTTATGGAAGTCTGATTCGTAAATGATCACTTTGTTCCTTGGACCATATGATGATGATGAAGATCACTGCTTGAAGTAGAACAACTTGGAAGAACTAAGTCACCAGAAAGGTATCGACGCACTTGGGCACTGATGGCGAGGCCGAATGCTTTCCTGCTTTGCTTCACTCTGTTCTGAAAGAAAAGTTGAAGAAGAATGCTCCGGAGAATCAAAATCTCGAAGTCCTGATCTATGTATTCTCTCATGTTCTCTCTCTGTCTGTCTCTTTGAGAAAAATGAGTCTATTTATAGACTGGGGCTTCTGTGCGTAAAAAAGCATCAAAATCTGTCTTTACGCTAACAACTGCCACCCACGATCAGAGTCATCCTTTGCATACGTTGACACGCGTCCCATCATTTCAGTGAGAATAGGATACATGTACATACGTTCTTCGAAATATGTGGCATGAAGGCCATGTAGGCAAACCACGTTCCGTACTGGCCAGAAAGAATAGGGCGTAAAAATAGCTACAACATCCTCTGGGCGTAAAGCAGTAAGATGAGCGTAAAATAGCTCTGTCATAAGTTTCCAGCGTAAAGTGGTTATTGAATAACCTTGAGCGTAAAATGGCTCAAATAGACTTTACGTACACATTGTTTTATGAGCGTAAGAACTCATGTAAAACTCCGTGCGTAAAAGAAACCATATAGTGAGCGTAAAGTAGCTCGATCCCCCGTAAACGACAACAATGGTCTTTGTATAAGACAAATCCCATTGAATTCTGTGGTAAATGCCATCATTAATATCTTCATGTCAGAGTTTGTATTAAATGAAAGATTTGACAGCTTTGTCCAGCGTAAAAGAGGCTGCTCTGTCCTTGGCGTAAAACCACCGGTGTGGACCCAAGCGTAAAATGATTAGCCTGCTTACGCGTAAATTGATTAGCCTAGTCTTGGGCAAAAAAGAGATTATCCGCTCTTGCTTGGTGTAGAAAACCGATCACTTATGAATGGGATGACTCTTACTTTGAAGCACTTTTTACGCTCCTACAAGACCCCTTCAAAGTTTTCAAATATCTCCAAAATTTGAAACACTTTGAACAGAAGCGTAAAAGTTGAGATTTGACCTACCAGCGCAAAATTTGGGATACGCAACAGCCATCCGCGTAAAAGCGGGGATGTCCAACTGTCGGCGTAATTTCCAACAGTGTCGGTCAACACTTATTTGTCACAATGAATTTCCTTTTTCGAAACTCTCAAATGCCTTTTCGCTTCTCCGAGTTGTACATTTATAATGAACCGTTTCCAATGAGGAATATGAAGAGCTGATTTAACCGTATAAATAAGGAGAAATTCTTCACTCTTGTCATTCATCTCCATAGTGATATGGCGCCCAAGAAGAAGATTAATAATGAAGAGGCTTCAGGCTCAAGGCTTGATTTCGAGCGAGCGTGCAACCTTTTAGAGTGTTTTAGAGTAACTCCTGCGGTCTTTAGTCGCATTGATGGTGGTCCTCCAACTGCGTACGAAGGGCCAGGCGATGCCGAAGCATTTCTTAATCTGATGCGCCGCTCCGGGATTCACAACATGCGTGAGTTAGGTGCCTCTCTTTGTCAGTCCAACGAAGGAGAGGGAAAATGAAATTCCATGTATTATGACTCTCTTATATGTAGGGGTCCACTTCCCCTTTTTTATAAATAAAGTCTGATGTTAATCTCAACTGTTCAATACTTATTTTGACTGCTTCTATGATTGTTCATTCCCAAGAAACAAACTTGACACGTGGCGTCTGTCTTGTGGTTACGAGAGCCTTTAAATAGGATCTTCCTCCGAAATAGACTCTTCCCAACAGTTCTTCAGCCTTTATAAATAGCCGAAAATGTTTCATATATTCTCGTACTCATTCCACTGAAGATAACTTTTCGTGATGTTGTTCTCCAACAAATGAGGATGGCAAAGCTTTCCCGCTGTGTTCTTTTGTATGCCCAGTCATTAGACGCAGATTCAACCACCATTAGAGCCAAACCATTCGACTCAAATGGTAAATCCGATCGTAAGCAAATATCTGTCTTTCGATTTTTTTGTTGAAAATATCTATTTCATGAACGTACATTCTTGACGAGCGTAAAAACTTGCTGAAACACTGGCGTAAAAGCCTTGCTGATTGCTGGCGTAAAAGCCTTGTTGAAGCACTGGCGTAAGAGCTTTGCTGAAGTACTAGCGTAAAAATGCCTTGCTGAATCACTGGCGTAAAAGCCTTGCTGAAGCACTGGCGTAAAAATGCCTTGCTGAATCACTGGCGTAAAAGCCTTGTGATCTATTTTTAGTTAGCATTTAATACGCATCTGATAATACTTCTGTTTTAAAATACTTCTTCTTTGTTGTTTTCTGCAGAAGTTTGGCTGACCAGCTTTTCCAGAACCGGCATTGGCGATTTTGATGCTGTGAGGAGCGTTCTTCTGACATCAACATCAGGGAGCTCATGCACTTTTGATGCGTAAATCAGACAACTCAGAACTCTTCGTGAGATAGAAGGTTCTTCCTCTGTTGGTAGGAAGAGCCTTTATACACGGAGAGTTGGATGGTGGAGTCAACTCTACCCCGAGAAATCGGGTAGTAGAGTTCCTTTCACGGCAGAACTAGGAATCTTATCCCAATGCTGGATACATTCCTATCTTCTTTGAGGTGCCGCCACTAATCCACCAATTGTATTGGCAGCAACACGCCTTCGGGCTGCCATACTCTGGGGTTCTCCTCTCGTCTGAGAGATAAGACCAGAGTTTGATTCCTGCTGTTCCGGTTGCCACTGGGGCTCAGACAGTCAGGAACTGCCACCAACAACGAACCCGTCAAAGAGGTTCAAAGAAGAAATAGATCTCTATTAGGTTATCGTTGGTGTATAGAATAAAAATCCAAGATTGTAAAAGATTTCCATTATAACTTGTAAGGAAGTCTAAGAAATGTAATAGACTTTTTGATGATATGGGAATGAAAATGAAAGTTCTTCTATGATCAATGATTTGTATCTATCTGGATATAATATGGACATGATAGATAAATGAAATCTTATTTTCTGTTTTAGAGTATATAATACTATCAGAGGTAATATGGACATAATAGTATATGTGAACTCAAAAGAAAATTAGATTAATATCTATACAGAGGTCAAATAGAAGTGATAGATAGAAAAAGTAAGTAGATTTAGTATTTATTCAGAGGTCATGGAAACATGATAAATAGCGAATCCCACTTTCTAATCAATCGAAAAATAGAAGATATAAAATCCCTTTCCCAAGAAGTCAGCTTAACCAAATCTTAGTAGCTGGGGACTAAAGAGACATATGTCATGAACATATGGGTCAAAAAAAATGGACGAACCAACGCATTTTTCGGGAAAAGAAAACATTGATTCGAAATGAATGAACCCGATGGAACGAACGGACATGTCCTTTTGGGAATGAAAGGTTGTTCTCAATCTTCAAAGACCGGTTCATCAACAGTCTTCTTCTATAAATAGGTGAGAACTCTCTGTAACATTTCATTCTTATTTCCACTCCTCTATTGGAAATGTCTTCCGAGGATGCACAGCAAAAGAATGAAGTTTCCAGGAAAATTGAGGACGTCACTGAGATGTGTCCCCTTGAGCCAATAGTGGCGGGCCCGACTCAAGTAGGCAACAGCTCTTCTACGCCCAAGCCACCCGAAGACATTCTTGCTTTTTTAGTAGAGCCAGGGAAAACTCCTGAAGAAGAAGCGTCGAAGATGGCTGCCTGCAAATTTTTCATGTGTTCAGGAAACGATGCCTTCTATGCATTGGCCGACTATGTATTCAATAAGGAAAGAAGTGGCCCTCGTCCTTAGTCTTTTATTTTGAACAAAAATAATAAAAGAAGCTTTATTTTTTGTTCTGTCTTTTTTTTATACATAGTATTTCTTAAGAAATTTGCCATTGATCGGTAGCATGAGTAGATCTCCATTGGGCTTTGACAACCGATAAGCACCATTGGAAAACACAGACTCAATTACATAAGGGCCTTCCCATTTTGCTTGGAATTTCCCTTTACTTTTATGAGTCATTACCATCGGTCTCCGAACAGCTAATACGAGCTCGCCCACTTTGAATACCCTCTCCTTAACTTTACGATTAAAAGTTCGAGATATGCGGGCTTGGTACAGTTCAATGTATTGTTGTGCTTGAAGACGCTTCTCATCCAATCCTTCAAGTTCTTGGAGTCGTAAGCAATCATTATTCTCTGTAGTTAGCTCATTAGCAATGGCTATTCGTAAAGAAGGGATCTGGATTTCCAATGGGAGAACAGCTTCGCATCCGTAAACTAATGAGAATGGTGTAAAACCAGTAGGAGTCCGGACTGTTGTTCGATAAGCCCATAAACATTCTCCAAGTTTCTCATTCCAATCACGTTTATTGGAAGAAACAAACTTTTTAAGAAGTTTGATGATCGTCTTATTGAAAGCTGCAGCTAAACCGTTAGCAGCTGGATTATAAGCCGTAGAAGCTAACTTCTGAATTCGATTCTTGTCACAGAATCGATAAAATGCTTGACTGGCAAATTGTGGACCATTGTCATGAATTATCCGTCGAGGAATCCCGAAACGATAAATGACATGGTGCTTGATGAAACTGATCACATTAGATATTTTCACTTCCGCAAGGGGGATTGCTTCTGCCCACTTCGAAAAGTAATCGGTTAT
This sequence comes from Iris pallida, assembly GCA_029216955.1. NCBI lineage: Eukaryota > Viridiplantae > Streptophyta > Magnoliopsida > Asparagales > Iridaceae > Iris > Iris pallida. The sequence continues at coordinate 79,759,373 of JANAVB010003400.1, forward strand.
AGCTAGTATGAACCGATGTCCCTTGACAGAAGGAGGGATAATAGGACCAATGACATCCATACCCCAAGCTTCGAAGGGCCAAGAGGCTGCTGTAGGATGTAGAAATTCAGATGGTTGATGAATAAAATCAGCATGAATCTGACATGCCTTACATCTTCTGGCATAGTCTACAGCATCTGCTATCATAGAAGGCCAATAATACCCCATTCTCCGAATGTGGTCTTGTAACTTTGGACCCGGTTGATGAGCACCACATACACCATCATGAGCCTCACGCAGTATTTGTTTGGCTTCACTTTCTGAGAGACAGCGCAACAAGAGTCCGTCATATGAACGACGATATAGCATATGTAAAGACGAATCATAATAGAATCGAAATGATCGTCTCTTAATTGATGCAGCTTCTTTAGGATCTTCAGGTAAAATTCCATGAACTGCATAATCAATGAATGGAGTTCTCTAATCTTTCTGTTGGGAACTTGACTCTGTAGTATAACTTTGTTCAATATGCAGATTATTCTTCACACAGAACAAGTCTCGGTCTAACAAAGTAATTATATTTTGCCTTCAGATTGGGACAGCCAAGTCTGCAGCTAACTGGCAAGAGCATCAGCCTCCACATTCTGAGAGCGTGGTACGAATTTAATGAAGAATCCTTTGAATGAAAGGACCAACTCGACTACTACTTGATGATAGGGGATGAGATCAGGATTTCTGACTTTATAAGTTCCTCTAACTTGATTAACGATTAATTGAGAATCTCCATAAGCCTCTAAGAATTCAATATCCAATTATTTTGCTACTTGGAGACCAATCAATAGAGCACTATATTCTGCTACATTTTTAGAGCATGGCTCATTAAGAGAATAGGCACGGTAGATGACCATTTTGTCAGGAGAAACTAAGACAATTCCTACCCCAGAGACAATATTGCCTTTAGGTCCTACTCTTGATGCTCCATCAAAATATAATTACCATATATCATTCTTCGAAGTCATGTTACAATCCACTACTTCGTCTGGAATGTCTTCATATAACTTCGAAGTTTCAGGTATAGGATGAGCAGTTAAGAAATCAGCTAATGCTTGGCCCTTCACTGAATTTTGAGGCACATAAATCATATCATAAGGAGTGAGCAACATCGCCCAGGTAGCTAACCTGGAATTAAGAATGCTCGGTTTCCTCATCAATACCCGAATGGGATTTATTCTGGAGATGACATGAATAGTCTGTCCGGTGACATAATGCCTTGTCTTTTGGACGGCAAAAACCAAAGCTAGACATTCCTTTTCCACAGGAGTATATCTGTGTTCAGCTCCGACCATCATTCTGCTCAGATAATATATTGCTTGTTCATGACACATATCACTTTTTTGTGCCAGAAGAGCGCCAAGTGAATGATCTAAAGCTCGAACATATAGCAAAAATGGTCTTCCTACCACCGGAGGTACCAGAACAGGTAGATTTGTAAGATATTGCTTAATGTCATTGAAGGCTTTTTGACACGCTTCATCCCAGACGAAAGATACCCCTTTCTTTAATAGACGGAAGAAAGGTTGACATCTCCCAGAAAGATTAGATATAAATCTTCTGATATAAGCAATACGGCCCTGAAAGCCACGGAGTTCTTTCAGATTACGAGGAGGACGTATTTCAAGAATTGCTTTAACCTTGTCAGGATCAACATGGATACCTTGAGAGGTAATAACAAATCCTAGAAACTTGCCACTGGAAACCCCTAAGAAAGACTTAGTAGGGTTCATTTTCAATTGATGATGACGCGTCAATTCAAATACTGTTCTCAAGTCCTGAATGTGATCATCCTTTGATCGACTTTTAACAGCGATGTCATCTACATAGCATTCAACTATCTTCCGTAGATGTTCTTGAAAGATATTGCTCACAGCCCGTTGATACGTGGCACCGACGTTTTTAAGACCAAACGGCATAACTGTATAGCAGTAGACCCCAAGAGGTGTACGAAAAGCGGTGTGCTTCTCATCTTCTGGATGCATCTTGATCTGATTGTATCCTGAGAATCCATCCATGAAAGACATGCGTTCAAAACCACATGTATTGTCTATCATGATATCGGTAATTGGAAGTGGAAATTCATCTTTTGGACAAGCCGTATTAAGATCTCGGTAATCTATACAAACTCGGACTTTTCCGTTCTTCTTCATAACAGGAACAATATTGGCCACCCAATCTGGGTGTTGTTCTTCACGAACAAAGCCACACGTAATCAGCTTTTTGACTTCTGCCTCAATCGCATCCATCATATCTGGTCTAAAGCGTCGTTGCTGTTGTTTTACAGGCTTGACATTAGGCAAAATGTTGAGTTTATGGGTAGCAACTGTAGGATCTAGCCCTGGCATATCTTCATAACTCCATGCAAAAATGTCAATGTAGTCTTTTATAAGTTTTATTAGCTCTTCCTTTTCATCTTCAGAAAGATTCTTACTGATGAATATTGGTTTGGACGTAACTCAATCTCCAACATCAATCTGGATAACCTCATCTTCTGTAGGTGGCTGTCGTTATTCAAAACGAAGTTCCCATTGAGTATCCATTTGTTGAGCCCAAGGATCATTTTCAAATGGCTCTGATTCATCATCGGTTTGAACCATATTGACTGAGAGTACTTGCCCAGATTCACAATATGAGGAATGAGAAATATCGGATTCGATGAATAGAATTTCTTCTGGTTCTATGTTGTCTTTATATTGATGACTTTGATTATCAGAAGATAAAGTCATTCTTTCAATAAACTTGACAGCCATATACTCGAACAGGAAATCTTTATTGATATCAAAAAGTATAGAATGATCAATATTTACATCATTTACAGTCTGATTGCTACGCTTCGGATTAATCAACAGTGGACCATCATCCGTCTTCTGCGTAGATTTGCCAAGATTGACAATCAACGGTAGTTCTGGATCATTCGTGCAAGAAGTACGTCCTTTGACCTTAATCATAAAAGGTTGAACTAGGCTCTTAGCAGGAATATTTATTGATTCCTCAGATAAAGTTTGAGTTCTTCCTTTAACCTTGATCATCAAAGGTTGATCATTGACAGGTTGGGATTGGATTCGTCCCTTGACTATGATCTTCAAAGGTTGCTCCTCTGGCGGATCTTCATTAATAGAGTGATCCTCAGAGGGTGATTGATCTTCAGCCATGTCTGATATATCTTTCACATGCTCTTGTTTATAAAGCCTTGAATCAGAGAAGTAGGCTTCAACACCTTTGAATGGATTAATATCAGCAAACTCAGTTTTCACAACTCCTTGGGAGTCCATATATTTGAAACATTGGTGAAGAGTTGAAGGCATAATATTGTGCTCATGAATCCACGGTCTTCCAAGAAGAATATTGTAGGATACGTCCGAGTTGATAACATAGAAAGTTACCATAGTTCGAAGATCACCAATCTGAATTTGCAGACGAATCTTCTCCAGTGGTTTGCTCTTGCCAGAGTTAAAACCGACTATCGTAGTACTAGTGTAAGTCAGCTCACTAGTTGGAATCCTCAGGGGTCTTAGCATACTCTGAAGAATTATACTAATTGAAGACCAGGATCGATGTAAATCCTATCAATTTCAGTGGATCCGATATATCCAGTGTAACACAGAGGCCTATCATGCTTGTTGTGTTTCAATAGCATATCCTCTTATGTAAAGGTGATGTTGGGAATTGCTTCCATCACACTATGACATTGCGGACATGACACTGGTATATTATCAGGAGTCTTGAGTTGTGCCAAGCATGAATCTGCTTGAAGTAAAGCTTCGCTCAAAGTCTCTCTGCTTTCTCTGGAAAGGCGAAGCAGTTCAAATATAGAAAGTCTAGCCGGAGTATTGGCTAACTGAGCTAGAATGTCAAATTTGTAAGGCTTCATCACCACCCCCTGATTGGAAGCAGGCTTCAATGGGATATCAAAGCGTACTGCCTTCTGTTTCCCCTTTTCAACCACAGACGGTTTAACAGGAACAGGAGAAGGTTGAACTGGTAGAGTCTCTACTACATCTTCTGCTTCTTTGGAGGATCCCTCATAGTCTTTGTGGTACTCTTTTCCAGATCTTGTACCAGCAAAAGTTTCTTCTTCAGACTCAAGAGAAGGAAGTACCATATTACAAGATTTAGTCTTTCTTCCCTTAGCCTTCTTCTTATGAGGGTTGTTACGAGGCACTTCAGAACCCAATCCAGCAGTGGAATTCTGATTTTGAATTTGTAAAGGAAGACGTATTCCTTTATCATAATTCAAACCTTCTGCCTTTTGAAAGTCGTAACCCATCTTCTTCATAAGATGAACAGATTGCTGACTATACAAGTGAGTGGGCAGCGAACTTTTGACAGGTGTTTCAACAGAGGAATAGGAAGAAGCAAGACCTTCTGTAACCTCAGGAGAATGAAGAATAGATGTCTCTGTAGTTACGGGAGGAGGAGGATTCGGGATATGAGGAAAAATTCCTGTCGGAGCTTTTTCATAAGCAGCAAAGACTTGTTGTGCCCGATATAAAGGAATACTATTCATGGCTAGCCGCTGCTGATGGGTAAGCTTGAGCTTGGTAGGAGGAGCTAGACTTGGAGGACAGATGTTTAGTCCTTTCAGTCTACCTTCTAGAGGAAGGCCATCCCATAGATGATCCAAGTCATCAGGATTTGTAATAACATGAGAAATCATATTGTAGGTTTTGACTTTCTTACCTTTCTTGGATTTTAAAGTTTTACCTTCATTTTCCAACTCAGGTATTAAGTCAGGATGTACCCACATGATTTCACCATTCTTCAATGTGAGCGGCAACAATCCTGTATTTTCTCCCCTAGCGGGCGGAATATTTACGATCTTCATCGTCGTCTTCGGAATTGGAATAATTCCATCTGGGACTTACTGTGGAGGAAAATTTCCAAACTAAAGAGAGACCATGTTGGTTGTAACCGTATGGTCATCATTGGTTAAAGCGATAGCGCCACCATTTATCAGGTCTTGGATCTTTTTTTAAGACATAGCAAGCACTGGTAGGATGATTAATGTATCTATGATAGATACAATATTTGGGATTGTCAGTCAAATTCACCTTATTAGGCCTTTTTGGCTCTGGAATCTGAAGTTTGCCACTTTTTACCAGACACTGAAATATCCCTGGGATATCACTTTCGTCAAAAGAGTATTCTTCCTTTGGCCTGGAAGATTCCTAATTATTTGGCGTCGTTTTGTTCTTGGAGAGATTGACCAAAAGAGTATCTTTTCCTTTCACGTTACGATTGCCAGGATTATTACCAGGATTACTTTTTTTCCCTTTATCTTCTGAAGCGAAAATTATCCCATGTTCCCGAGCCAACCTACCATTGGTCTCAGCAGAAACTGCTGCTATGATAAACGAAGCCCAATCTAAGAATTGGGAACCTGTGAAGACAGCAATGGATGGTCGCAGATTCATCTTGTATGTATCGATCAACGCTGAATCTGGCATACCAGGAGGCATCTTTAGAGTAGCCTGTCGGAAACGTTCAATGAATGTCCGAGTATCTTCTTTCTCCTTTCGTTTGATTTCTATCAAGGAGGACATGTTCATGTCCATACCTCCTTCATAGAAGCGGGAGAGAAATATTGCCTTGAATTCGTCAAAAGAAGAAATAGAGTTATCGGGTAAGCTACGATACCAATCGTAAGCTGAACCCGTCAGACACCCGATGAATACTCGAGTGAGAAGAGCATCATTTTTCTGTAAGTGTACAGTCATAATATCAAAGTAATTGATATATTGACTGGGAGATGCTTTTCCATCGAATAAAACCATGGATTGTGGCTTGAACTTCGGAGGGAAGGGTACATCATTCCAATGAGGAGGATAAGGTTGCTTAATCCCTAACCTCTGGAGCTGATCTTTGTGCCTCAAAACCTCAAACTGTGCTTTGAGTTCACGCACTGCTTGAATGGCTTCACTGGTTTGAGGAAGCACATTTGATTGAATAGTCGTTGGATGTACCGTAACCCCCACTGGAGGTGGTACATCTTTGGAATGATGGGATCTAGAGATGCAGAATTTTGATTAATAGCAGGTTCTTGAATATTCGAAGGTATATCAGCCCCTTGACTATCTTGAGTTTGTGCTGCTGCTGGTACCGGAGTTATTACTGTGGGTTGAGCAGTTTGCTGATTCAAAATTATCTGATACATGCTTTGCACCATGTTGAGCATGTCTTTCAATGATTGCTCCACGGCAGTGAGACGTTGTTCCATATTAGCAGATGACGTCTCTGGTTCATCTCCAACAGCGTAGGATTCAACCTCTCTTGAAGATATAGAGGGATTAGTATAGAAGTATGAATCCACACTATCGGTATCAGACTCAAAAGATTGAGTACCCCCAGCTTCTAAATCAGAAATCTGCAATTGTCTTTGTCTTCTTGATCGAGTATTCTGATATACTCCTTCAAAGGAATCAAGAAGTCTGTTGAACTGTTGTTGACCTGGAGTTTGGGACATGTTCCGTCTCGGTCGTCGTCCTCTGTTAGTATGAGATGCCATGTTGACTGATGCATATGACAACTCATCTTCTTGGTCTTCAGCTTGATGTTGAAGTGAAAAACTCAGTCGATCAAAAACTGACCGTTTTGAAGCTGAACAACAACAATTGATCACAACCTGATGATATCCACAATAATGTTTTTCTTGGGGGAGCATCGCCGGAGATTGTGAATTCTTACGCTTTTGCATTAGCAATTCACGTAAGTCAGAAGGAGTGGAGGGAATATTCTTCTTTATTACATTTGGGGTAGAAAAATGTTTAGTCCCCTGTGTATAAAGAAGATTACTGGCTTCATTCGCAGAACCAAACTGTACATTTTTACGCGTTTGGAGTTGTGTGCGTAAATCTTGAGATTTAGCACGAAGGACCCCATTTTCATGGCGTGTGATTTGCAAGTTTGGCACTTTGCGTAAAGCAGTATAAGAAGGTTGTTGGTGTAGGACAAAAGTTTTACCAACATCACTTTTACGCTGTATGCGTTTAGGTATATTCACATTAGATGTGCAAACATCGTTGTGAATTTTATCTATACTTTCACAGACAGGAGACTTACCTTTACGCGTAAAATGTAAAAATTGATTATCTACCACATCACAGACGGGAGATTTTGTTTTACGCGAGGAGCGTAATTTGTGTGAGTCTGCCACGTCACCAACGGAAGACGGGTTCTTACACTCAGAAACATTAGAATCTGCCACATTACAAATGGGAGACTCATTCTTATGCCTTGAGCGTAAAATTTGGTTCTTACCCACTGAGCGTAAAACTTGATTCTTACGCAGTGGACGTGAAACCTGATTATTTTCTCCGTTACAAACGGGAGATAAATCATCACACTTTGAGTGCAACTCTGAAGTAAGGACTGCCTCGTTACGAACGGGAGCCCCTACGACAGGAGTGGGAAGAATTCCCTTGTCATCAGAAGCAACAGAGAGACCAGAAACCACTTTGGATTTGGGAATCCAAACTTTTCTTGCTTTGCGAGACTTTTGAACATTGGAGTGGTGAGAACCACCCCCAGTTCTGAGCATTTCTTCATAGGCAGTCTGGTCGAATTGTACAACCAGAGTCTTCTTAGTCGAACCGACTGAAACATCATTATATTGAGAAATCACTTCCTCGTCGGAGGAGAAAGTCGTCCCCAGCAGAGTAGCCATTTTGTTTCACTTAACAAAATTGCCAAACAAAAGGTTGGATTTTGAAAATAAAACGAGAAAAAGTACAAGAAGTACAAATTTAATTCTGGGAAAGTATTGCTATGGAAGTCTGATTCGTAAATGATCACTTTGTTCCTTGGACCATATGATGATGATGAAGATCACTGCTTGAAGTAGAACAACTTGGAAGAACTAAGTCACCAGAAAGGTATCGACGCACTTGGGCACTGATGGCGAGGCCGAATGCGTTTCTGCTTTGCTTCACTCTGTTCTGAAAGAAAAGTTGAAGAAGAATGCTCCGGAGAATCAAAATCTCGAAGTCCTGATCTCTGTATTCTCTCCTGTTCTCTCTCTGTCTGTCTCTTTGAGAAAAATGAGTCTATTTATAGACTGGGGCTTCTGTGCGTAAAAAAGCAACAAAATCTGTCTTTACGCTAACAACTGCCACCCATGATCAGAGTCATCCTTTGCATATGTTGACACGCGTCCCATCATTCCAGTGAGAATAGGATGCATGTACACACGTTCTTCAAAATATGTGGCATGAAGGCCATGTAGGCAAACCACGTTCCGTACTGGCCAGAAAGAATAGGACGTAAAAATAGCTCCAACATCCTCTGGGCGTAAAGCAGTAAGATGAGCGTAAAATAGCTATGTCATAAGTTTCCAGTGTAAAGTGGTTATTGAATAACCTTGAGCGTAAAATGGCTCAAATAGACTTTACGCACACATTGTTTTATGAGCGTAAGAACTCATGTAAAACTCCGTGCGTAAAAGAAACCATATAGTGAGCGTAAAGTAGCTCGATCCCCCGTAAACGACAACAATGGTCTTTGTATAAGACAAATCCCATTGAATTCTGTGGTAAATGCCATCATTAATATCTTCATGTCAGAGTTTGCATTTAATGAAAGATTTGACAGCTTTGTCCAGCGTAAAAGAGGCTGCTCTGTCCTTGGCGTAAAACCACCGGTGTGGACCCAAGCGTAAAATGATCAGCCTGCTTAGGCGTAAATTGATTAGCCTAGTCTTGGGCGTAAAAGAGATTATCCGCTCTTGCTTGGTGTAGAAAACCGATCACTTATGAATGGGATGACTCTTGCTTTGAAGCACTTTTTACGCTCCTACACTATTCTTAATTCCCCTATTTCAAACTAGTTTCTAATGACTAAAATAGAGGTTAACTTAAGTTAGACTAGGGTCACACCATTGCTAACCAAGTCACTATAGCTAGGGTTAGCTTCTAGGTCAGTCTACAAAGTCTCAATTAGTCAAAGTCAAAAATAGAATCACCAATTCAATAAATTAAAATAAATTCAAGAATTCACCAAATGACCAAAATACCCTCAAGCTAAAATGTGGTAGTGACAAATCTACCCTCCTTAAAATAATTTTGTCCTCGAAATTAAAAGGAGAAACTAAACTGATGAGAAGGATAGACAATCTTATCTCAAGGTCCAAAAAGATAAGGGTTTCGCTCGCGTATCTCATCCTCCCGCTCCCAGGTAGACTCTCCTAGAGAATGATGCCTCCATACGACGCGAACCAAGGGTATCACCTGGTTTCTCAGTACCTTCTCTCGGCGATCCAGAATCTCCATAGGCTGCTCTGGATAACTGAGAGTAGGTCCCAGCTCAATCTTCGAATGGTCAAGTACATGGCTAGGGTCAGCCACATACCGTCTCAACTGTGATACGTGGAATACGTTGTAGACACCCACTAGTACAGGTGGCAAGTCTATCCTGTAAGCCACGTCACCGACTCTCCCGCTGATCACGAAAGGTCCGATGAAGCGCGGGCTAAGCTTCACACCTCCACCAAAACGTATAGTACCACGAGTCGGAGATATCCTCAGAAAAAACATGTCTCCGACCTAAACACAAACAAGGTCTCAAGTTACTAAATAATCAAACATGATCAACAAACAACAATCAACCTACTTCAAATCCTATCTCCAGTCAAACTAAGTCAAACATAGTCAATGGTCAACTACTGGTCAACAACTAGTCAATTTGTCAACATCCAAGCATTTGGTCAACAACTAGTCAACTTCTCAGGATTTTACCTATGCTAGCTATCTAGGTGTTGGCAACTAGAAATTAGAAAAAAAAAAACTCTATAATAGACTAACTCTTAACTTCGAAAATCCAATCAAGTCACCCATAAATAAATACCTATATTCTAAGCACACAAATCCCAATACCACATATACATAAGCTCAAGAACAACAACCCTATACATATATCCTAGGTATATATATATATATATAAATATATATAAATATATATATAAACTGACCATCAAAGGGTTAAAGTAGACTAAACTTATAAGAGACTGAAACAAATGCTTAGAAATTAGGCTAAGAATGTATGGTCTGAAACATCAATGTAGGCAAAAAGGAATGATGCTAAGGAGACTGAATTTATAAGCAAAATGACAGGGTATTAGGGTCCACTTGTAACGTTAAAGTGAAAGGAAACCTACATGGTGACTGAAACATGCCTTTAGATCAACCTGGCCTCACCTCTCTATCTAGACTGAACTACATGCAGGACAGTGGTCTAAAAGAAGTGAACCAAACTGGTGTCCAGGGAATGCAATAGGCAGTATACTGCAAATGAGTGTAGGCTACATACCACATCAAAATACATTACATATATACAAGCTATATATATATGCTTTACCCTCATCACCTCAACTCTACTTAAAGTCTAATAGCACCAACTCCCTACCACATGCCTATCACTCCAAAGAAGGGGGTCATATACTGTAGGGTGTGTTGGGACAGAACAGTGGTGTAGCATGGTTGCGCATGAAGATGCAGAATAATCATATGTAGGACAATGATATATAGGACACCTACATATGGAAAATTGAACCAATACCCAGGTAGAGGCTTTTGGAAGACTGAACCATCAATGAAAGAAAGGGTTTGGACATGTATCTGGATAGATAGGCTAAACAGGTATCATCTGTATCTAAGAATAAAGGAGGGACAGAACAAATGATCAAGGGAGAACTCTTATTAACAACCCACAATATATCCCCAATGTATACAACTGTCCTAAGTGGACTGAACAACCATGCCCAAGAAAAAGTTTAAACTCCACTGTAGGGCAGGTACTACAGGTTATGAGGAAGAGTATTGCAAGGCTATCAATAAAGTAAAATGCTAAGAGATGCAGTATGTCACCATGTACAGAAGGTAAGGATGAGTGCAGACCTCTAATATGCATGATACTAACTCTCCAGATATGTAAAATATGAAAAGGGGTTGATGGTTATATTGGTGAGTCAATAATTGGGGTCTGAATTACAATGGTCCAGTAAAATCTATGATGCAATATGGTAGGTAATGAAATGTTGAGTGCAGTGAACAACTTGAAATAGTATGTACCGAGGGAACATGGTCTCTAATGAAGGGTCTGCACACCGCCTATAAAGGTTGATCAAACATGACTGAACTCAACACAAAGAGAACTCAACTAAAATAGAAAATTGGACCAATATAGGCTAACAACATGTCAATACCCTATACAATAATAACCTATAGATACTAACCAACCCATATCCCATAAGCCAATATCATCTGTAACCTATCTCTCTATATATAAACCTCTCAGTCTTAGGTGAACTACAACTATACTCAAGGACAGGCTCTGGTCATGGGTGCCTTACTGGAAAGGACAAGGGAAAATAATAATAAATCATCAAGGCTGCAGAGCAGACTAACATCCTTTATGGAAACTGGTAGGTATTATAAATAACAGGGGAATCATCTACAATGTGTTATTATTCTAATACCAATGCTAACTATCATCTCTAGGGTACAGACACTCTACAAATTATCATATCATTTCACTATAAAAGAACTACATATGAATAAGCTCTAGAAAACTAAAATATTCCTACTCTTTAAGTTATTTGATAAGGGAATACAATTTTATAACCACGGAAGGGTACGATAGCGATGATATGTTTAAAAAGCTTCTCAAGATACGATCTGATAATCATATGCGTTTGTCCAAAATTATGTTACTTAGACTCCTCGCCATGCCAGTAAGCAAGGCTACGATAAACGATAGATTCTATAACTGGGGTATGCACCTCTACAATCATGTCATCTGGAAATCTCGCTATGCCGACTAGTATAGCTGCGAGAAATTTCAAATCTCGTAACCAAGATATGTACATCCGAAGTCAGGTCTCTATGTTCCCTCTACGCCAGCTAATATGGCTGCGATAAACTACATGTTCCATAATCAAGTAGACATTTTACCATCACTGTTATTCCCGTCAACCTATGTTATCAGAAAATATCGTAACTCAGGTCATAAAATTCATCTCGATAGGAAAATCAAAGTCAACAATGATCCATCAAAAATTAAATTCAATAATCAAGGAGTGAGAGCGAACAAAACAAGGGAAAGGATTTCAAATTAAAGTTTAATAAGATTCTCAAGTGTCATCCCAGGAATCTCTCAAGAAATTCTAATTGTGATTGAGTACCTTCAACAATGTATCCTAATCCTACTGCAGGCTATAGTGATACTCTAGTTCGAATACCACTACATTAACTCGACCTGCATGGGCCACCACTAAAAATGTGTCACGACCCGCAACCTAGTATAAGGGCACGAGAAGTGGGTACGTCCAGCCTACGTCGCAGTGTCGACGGTAGAACGCTGTCCTAGGTCAATCATCTAATAATAAAAGGTACCTGTACAATATATGCACTCCAAATGGAGGTAATATAGCAGAATACAGTCTCAATCACATCTAAGGTAGAATATGATAAGATAGATAGATATAAACGAATCCACACAAGAGATACAATAGATAGAAGTCTAAGTGTCTATAATAACATCCCCACCAACATCCAGATAAAACAAACTCCCAATATATAAAATAATGTATCAATAAGAAAGACAAGGTAAGAGTCTAAGCTAGCAGTCTAAACCACTGGTGGCAGATCCTCTACTGTAAGTGGGACCAAGTCACAAGTGTTTTCTATAGCTTCACCATAATAGGTAGACACCAGAGCCTCATCCTCGTCCTCTGTAATATTTTTAACAGGTCCGTCAGGACAGGAGCGAGCACAATACATCTCATGCAAATCATAAAATGTTAGGAAATATAAACATGCTAGAGAGTAAGATACATGAACTGTAAGAAGAATGTACACGAAAACAGAGAGAGATTTATAAACTGGAAATATATACATGATAAGTAAGAACTGTAAGTGACTAGTAATTCAGAGCACAAGATGGTTATGTAAACGGCATGATGTTGAACACGAGTAATCTACAGAGGTTCACACGATTTAGATTGATCACATAACCACTTCTACTCCCCTGTCCCCAATCAAAACACAAGATCCAGTCAAGTTATGTTATTGCACATGAAGTATAGTTGTACACGATTATCATGTGAGCACATAAGATTACACGATTTCACACGATTTGTACACGAATAACACCAACACAAGGAGTACACGATGCCCATGATAAAGTACACGAACACGAAATATCCAATATATCTGCTAAGGGGATAACATCGCATGAAGAGATCCATATAGTACTAATCCATGTTACCAACGTGTCATCATCAAGCAAAGTAATCTAAAGCAGGAAATATAATCCTAAACAAGATATAAAATGATCAGAGAATATACTTGCCTGGTATCCTGAATATCTGAAGAGAATATATTATCTGAGGAGTGATGTCTGGCTCCTATAGAATAGTACAAGTCACTACATGTCTAAAATAGTAAAATAGTTTGCTACAATACATCTACATGATGTTTGGGGTCAATCTAGGCTAAAGTCAACCTTTGGTCAACTCTAGTCAACTATACTAGTCAAACTAGGTCAACTAGGTCAAGCCTAACCCAAACAAGTCTCACTAAGCCTAAACAGTCTATCCTAGCAAGCACACATCAAAACTAGGCTATACTAGCCACAACACACATTTCATATATAACATATATGTATATACACTCATATATACATAGCATGTATACATATTCAATCAATAGGCATATTCCTACATTAGGAACCATAGGCTATATGCCATATATAGTCTATATCACACATTTCACATATTGTACATATCAACTAATTTAGTGTTGGCAACATATGTGTAAATCATATTATTATCATTTAAGCATATATATATATATATATATATATATATATATATATATATATATATATATATATTTTATATATACATATATATATATGCATAGAGTGATAGAGGGAAATAATGTGTGTATGGGTGATATATGCCATGGCTAGATGTGTGGGTGAATGTGTCAATACATTTCAATTTCAGTATATGGCTAACATGTGTGCATGAATGACAGGTAGATAAGTTATGTGTGTGTGTGGGTCAAGTAGGATAACATGAACAGTGTTGTGTGATACATGCCAAAGGTTGGTGTGTATATCAATGTGTGTGTAGTGTCAAAATAGGTTCTTAGTTAACAGTGTAGAAGATAGGGGGTTGTGTGTGTCTAGCATTATGTGTGTCAATGTGTGTGTATACAAGAAAATTGAAATAAATGCAAATTTGTGTGTGTAACATGTGTGTCTCAGTGAATACTGCAGGTAGGGTGCCATGTATCAATGGGTCTCAGGAACAAGGTAATGTAGATAGGTTTTAGGCATATGTGTGTAATAGAGAACAGGAAAGAGTGTGATAATCTCAGGTTAGTGAAGAGTGTGGCTAATCTCAGATTGAATGGGTGAAGGTAGTGGGGAATCTCAGATTTAAATGACAGTTCAATAACATCAATAACAGTTAACAGTAATCCCATTTACACATTCAATCCAAAAACCAATTCGAAAATCTACTTCCTGTGTTAACATGAAACCTATCTGTATATAATCATTCAAACATTTAGGGGTTAAACAATATTACAAATTAATTATGGAAATATAGGTTTGAAATACATTTAAAACTCAGAATTGCAAAAACAGAGAACATGTATCAGTAGAATTGGGAATTTACAAATCGACAATTAAAACATGTTAATATTACAATTAAGTGGTTGATAGCTAAACCCCCACATGTGCTCGTGTCCCAAGAGTCATCTCGTGTCACCCTATGCCGGATATGGCGTGTCTAAGACACTAAAACATGCACAGACACGCTTCGCACAGACTGCATCGTGCACGCGTTCATCGTGTTCGTGGATACGACACAAGGCACGTGTGGCATCATGGTCATTCACATGTATAGCCCATGTGTCAATCTACACGATTGACACTCTGCTTGTGTCCAAACCATGTATCGTGTCGTGTCCAGCAACGTATTAGTGGCCAAAAATACTCGTATCTGCCTGTGCGTGCGACCAGTGCGGGTCAGATTCCGAGCTAGACACAATACGACTCGACTCGAGGCTTGGGGGCTGACATGTCAGTCAGTGCCCCTCCTCGACACCAAAATTTAGACCACCATGTGTCCTGTACAGCGAGCACTAGGCCCCGTGTAGCAGCACAGCGCGCAGGTCAGCACAGCGTGTTCGTGTCCTCGTGTGGACACGACACGACTCCAAATTCACAGATCAAGGACACGAATCAAGAGACAAACCCTAGATCTAGGAATTCATTCAAAAACATTTTCAAAAACAGCAAGAAAAGTTGGTTGTGGCATTTCAACAAATACCTAGTCTAGGAAATGGATACGTGTCCGATACAGACACGAAACCTAATACAAACGACACCAAACTTTTACTATAGCTAGGGTACACCTAGATCTAGGCTACCATGCTATAAAATCAGAATTAAAATAGAATTAGAAGGTTTTACCTATAGGTTGCAAGGATCAAGAAAAAGCCCCAAATCAAACGGTTTTCGTTGCTAGCCAAATCCTCCAAATTGCACAAAAAGTAAAATTACTCCTCATGAACAGCAAGTAAAGGTTGATTAGAATTATATGCAAAATATGTGGGTCAAAAAAGATTAAAAATGGATTTAATAGGAATTTGGGAAAGTGTGGATTTACCTTTCCTTTCAAGAAGTGGGTTGAGCACAAAAGAGGAAAGAACAAGGAAAGGAGATTATAAATAGGAAGGAAACCTATGTTGGCCGTCCATGTATGGGCTGAAATAGGGTTAGGGTTCAAGCCATGGGCCTATGGGCTAAATTCACAAGTCATGAAATTAAAAGTCACAAGTCATAAGTCATGATCCTATTCTTAATTCTCCTATTTCAAACTAGTTTCTAATAACTAAAATAGAGGTTAACTTAAGTTAGACTAGGGTCACACCATTGCTAACCAAGTCACCATAGCTAGGGTTAGCTTCTAGGTCAGTCTACAAAGTCTCAATTAGTCAAAGTCAAAAATAGAATCACCAATTCAATAAATTAAAATAAATTCAAAAATTAACCAAATGACCAAAATACCCTCAAGCTAAAATATGGTAGTAACATTACGTCGGACTTGGGGCAATTATTCTGCATGAGCATTGGCATGGTAATTCATGTCCAGCAAGAATGATCAACTTGAAGATCAGGTCACGACAATTTGGATTGCTTCAACTTGTGGTTTAAAGAGAAGGTGAATTCGAGGATGGTTCGGACTTGTGATTGATGATTAAATAAACTTAAGGACTGAGTAGATCCAATCTATCATGAATGAACTAGTCTAGACTCAAGGCATAAGTTACACCCCGATAAGGACGATTATCCTACGGGAGCGTTGGCATGGTGATTCATGTTCCACCGAGGATAATGACTTGCGTGAGATCGGGATGTGATATATTGCTATGATAGACGACCTTGTGATCGACTTTGTGAATTGGATAGGATGGATAGATGAATTATATCAAACATATTTGAAGAGATAGACTACAAAAATTTCTAGTTTGGATGTAGGATATTGATATATCGAGGGTTCACTACAACAGATATGGGATACGATAGCGTGCTCAGAACACTGTAGAATGCCTATTATAGCGTATTCGGCCCGCTATAAATGCCCTCGCTATAATTTTCTCATGTACAAGAACACTATAAAGTTATAGCGTTCATAAACGCTATTGATGGATTATAGCGTTTCATGACGCTATAGACAGGTTATAGCATTTATGAACGCTATACAAGTCTTATAGCATATAAGAACGCTATAGGAAAGTCATAGCATTCATGAACGCTATTTAGTTATTATAGCGTCCATGAACGCTATAGACTTGTTATACCAGTGACAAATGCTATAGAGTTTACATAGCATTTACGAACGCTATAGTTTCATAATAACGTTTGAATAGCTTTTCGATACAAATTGGTTTTTATAGTGTTTCTTTCGCGCTATTATATGTGTACCAATATCATGTCAGAATGCTATTCCAGAATACATTAGTGTAGAGAAATTGTCACGACCCGCATCCACTGTGAGGGTACGAGAACGTAACAACGCCCAGCCTATGCCGCAGTGTCGACAGTAGAACGTTGTCCTAGGTCAATCATCTAACAATATAAAGGTACCTGCACAGTATATACACTCCGAATGGAGGTGACAGCAATATACAGCCTCAATCACATCTAAGGCAGAATGATAAGAAGATAGATAGATATGAACAGAAGGAAATCCACAGAGGTACAATCCAGATAAAGACTAAGTGTCTAAGATAACATCTCCATAACATCAGAGAAATAATTCACATCAGAATAGTATTACAGCACATCAAAATAGCGTTACAGATATACAGAATGCCACAAATATCTATTGCATATATACACAGAATGCGGGTATTCAAAAATTTAAATGCTTCTCGACGAATCAATCACAGAATAAATTTCGAACACAAGTAAATTCATTAGTTTCACTGTCAAGAACATTCAAAATCCTTCATAATTTCTCCAAACTTAAATATTAATAGCATAGTCAGCGTTTAGTTGTTTCCATACATATATCCAAAATGTTGTATATCCAAAATTTAGCTCGAACCCTTCAAGCCTATCCACAACCAAAGCTCATCAAAAATCCTCTTACTTCATCCAACCTACACAAATATAGGGGGGAAACATTAGTGTTCCTGGTTAATAAACAAGCAGTTGAATTTATGAGTTAGCTATCAATAGAAAATTGCCTAAAATTCTATGAGTTATAATCAACCAAACAACTGGAATCCATTTTTAGTTGAATTTATTAGTGATCCATTCATATCTATACATATTTAGCAAGTCCACAACTTGTGGCACACCCTTTCTTCATTGCTGGTTAAAACCATTATAATCCTTTGTCTTTTCTGTTTGAAATTAATGCAAATGACTATCATGGAGTTAATTTTATGTCAGTAAACTGTTGCTATAAGAACATGAGCTTTGTGTTATGGCTCTACAAACTAATTTAGCTCATCTTAGCAAGAGCTTTATATTTTTATATTGTTCTTTTCAAGTTAGAATGAAAACTTGTGACGTGTAGTGACAAAATGAATCTACAATTGAAGAAGCAATATGTTACACGTCATCAGTTAATAAGAACAACTTATATCAGAGTTATCAAACTAAGATACAAGAGGCGGTAAGCAGTGTAAATGCATGATCGAAGATGTGGAGTTGGTTGAATGGATGCAGTTGTGGATATGAGAGATGATGCAGCTATAGGACCAAAAAGAGCAACACGAGTCGATGTGGATCTTACTTCTATGATCAGGCTGAGTTTGGGGTTGGCTTGGTGTTGGGACAAGCATCAAGGTAGTGAAGTGTGGAAGTTGGAGAGCGGGAAGTTGTTGAAGGACTGAGCTTGATCAATCCATCACGCTGTGTCGATAAATTGATAAAATAATGAGAATTTGTTTCAATTGGGAGCATATGAGTGCACCCTTCTACAATTTAAAAGGTAAAAGCTCTTACCATTAAACTAAGCAGTAAAAGTAAAACTACTACAATTTAAAAGGTAAATAATTAGAACAATGCTCTAGAAAGATTCAGGTATTCCAGTTAGTCAATACATGATCTATGATGAATTGGTTTAAACACTCTTACCATTAAACCAAGCAGTAAACTTTCATCTCACTGTAATATTCAGTACTTATATCATTCCTGGACTAAGAGAGAGGTATCACTAAAGACGTACCTAGTCTTCAAACGGCATAATATGGTCTGTTGGCCAAGCCATGGTACTTCCAATGATTTTCTCTACTTTGTCGTTACCAAAACATGGCCTAAACAACAGAGCTTTGGGTTGTGTCACTATATCTACCCAAACACGGGATGCACCTTGTCCAAGAGGATAACCGTGAACCGGCACATTCGGATCATCAGTGATCCATCGTCCAATTGCAACAACGTCGTTCTTATTTCCCATCCAATCGAGTAACTTGCATTTTTGGTCCTTTGACAGACGATGATATGACTACAACAAAGATTGAAGCTCAAAAATATTAATATATCATTCGAGTTACAATACTTCTATTTGTTATTGAGATATATTACCTGTGGATTAGATGGAGATTTTGAAATGACCTTTACTTCAAAATCATTCTCGTCGCCACTGTTGTTCTCCTCCTCTTTAGTGTTCTCATCATCACTACCCTCATTGTTCTCCTCCTCCTCTTTAGTGTTCTCGTCGTTCTTCTTATTGGTCATTTTATTTTGATCCTAAATAGGAAAACAGTTACATGTAATTACCAAAAAGAAAAATATAGTATAGCAAGTGGTCATTCTTGATGACTTACCTGACTTTTCATTAATGTACCAAGTAGTTGAGTTTGTTGTTCAATTAACTTTGATATGGAGTTGATTTGCCCTTACATTAACTCAACTTTGCTTTGGGAATTTCTCTCCTCTACACTCACCTCAACATCATCATCTTTTTGTTGATCATATTCCTAAACAAGGCAAGCATCATAGGTAATATATAAAAAAATATCAAAGTAAAATAAAACAAGAGTCAATCTAGAATTCCTCCACACTTACCTTATTTTTCATCAAAGGCTCTATCAACTTTGCTTGTTCTTTAACTAATTTTGACATTGAATCAATTTTGTCCTGCATTCATTCAATTTTGTTTTCCAGTCGAACTATTGTTTGAGAATGCTTCTTTTGAGCAACTAATTTAGATTTAGTTGCTCCGGCTCCTCTAATCCTACCCCGTTTTTCAGATTGTCGTACTACTTGTCAAAGTGCATCACCATCATCTAATTGTTGGGATCCCTCTGAAGGTGGTGCAAGAAGGATTTCCTTGGCCTTTTGCTGAAATTACGATAAAGAAAACTAGAATTAGTCTCCGTTGGACAACGCTTGACTGTCAATACAAGAAAAAACATACTATCCATAAGAAGGTAATTGTGTTATACATACAATGAGCTCATTGTCCTTTGATTTCTAACGTATCCTTTAAGGATCTAAATGTACCTACGAGACAAAAAATAATTTTTATTTAAAGTAAGCAAACGAATAAATGAAAATCAATAAAAAGAAAACAAATGATCACCTTTCAAATGATACATCCAACGATAATGGACTGGGCCACCTAATTTAGCTTCATGCCCCAGATGGATTGGCGAATGAATCATGGTATCGAAAAATGAAGGAGGAAAATACCTTTCAACCAAACATAATATGTCAACAAGTAGATTAGTAAATGAATCACGATATCGAAAAATGGAGGAGAAAAATACCTTTCAAACAAGCATAATATCTCAACAGTTTCATCCTCTAATTTCTCTGTTTGTTCTCTATCGATGGCTCTTTGGCACAAGACATTGAAAAATGCATAAATTCGAAATATTGCAATCCTTGGTCCTTTTGGAAGAAGACCTCTCAATGCCACAGGCAACAACTGTTGCATTAACACGTGACAATCATGTGACTTGAGTCCTGTTATTTTGCATTCTTCTACTGATATACAGTTTCTAATGTTTGAACAGTAACCATCGGGCAGCTTCAATTTATATAATCTCTTGCAAATAATTTTCTTTTCTTTCTTTGAAAGGGTGTACGGTCCCGGTGGAAGAAAAAATCTCTTATTTCTTAATTCTGGATGCAAAACATGTCGGATTCCCATTTCTTCCAAATCCTTACGTGATTCTATGCCATCCTTCGATTTTCCCTTTGCATTTAGCAATATACCAACCATGCTATCACACTAGTTCTTTTCTATGTGCATTAGATCCAAATTATGGCGCAAAACGAGATGCTACAAAACCCCCAAAAAAAGAATAGAAAGGTCAATTGGAAACTATTTACAAAACACATATGAAAATAATATGATATTACCTCCCAATATGGCAGTGAAAAAAATGTTGACTTCTTCTTCCACATCTCTGAAGATTGCCTCTTTCTTTTGCCATTGTCTTTTTCCTTCCCAAAATTATTTCTCATATTTTTTAGTCCTTCTAAAAATTTTGATCCAATCATTAATCTAGGTGGTTCCCTATGTTCTTGCTTACCATCAAACCAACTTTTTTCCAACCTAAATGGATGATTAGCTGGAAGAAAATGTCTGTGTCCCATCTAGATGGTTTTCCTACTATATTTTAACCATTTTGAACATGTATTCACTCCACATATAGGTTTTCCTTTGGTAGTACATCCAGCTAGGTTACCATAAGCTGGAAAATTATTTATTGTCCACATCAAAATTTCTTTCAAGTTGAAAAAAGATTTACTAAATGCATCATAAGCATGCACTCCATTGTTCCATAGCTCTAGCAAATCATCTATTAGTGGCTGTAAATAAACATCTATATCATTTCCAGGTTGCTTCGGTCCAGGAATTAGTAGTATCAATATTATATTTTCTTTTCGCATACATAGCCACGGTGGGAGATTGTATGTTGTGAGCATCACTGGCCAACAACTATATGAATAGCTAAGATCGTCGAAAGGATTAAACCCGTCTGCAGCAAGGCCAAGTCTAAGGTTGCGTGGTTCTTCTGCAAAAGAGGGCCACTTCATATCAACTGTCTTCCATGATAAGGAGTCCACAGGATGTCTCATGATGTCATCGTCACTTTTGTGATTATAATGCCACCTTAAGTTTTCAGCCGATTCAGGTGACTGAAACATTCTTCTAAACCTTGGAATTATCGAAAATTACCTTAGTACTTTTGCTAGAACTTCTTTTAAAATTTTGCCAGTCTTATCTTTCTTCCACAGTTCCATTCCACATTTTTTATATTTTTCCCCATTTTTTAATTCTTTTATGTATAAACAACAGTCATTGGGACATGCATCTATCTTCTCACAATCAAGATCAAATGTCTTAAGCAACGATTCAGCGTCACATGAGGATTCTGGAATTGTATTTACATCAGGTAAAATATCATGCAATATTTTCAAAAGATGACTAAAACATTTATTAGAAATTCCATACATAGACTTGTGCTTGTATAAAATAACGGTTGCCGATAACCTAGTAAACTTTTTGCAACTTAGGTATAATGGATTATTTACATCCTTCAATAAGGTTGTTAATCCATCATCCCTTTCCTTTTCGATAGGTTCAGGATTGGGTTCATTTTGAACATATGCATCTTCAATTATATTAGTATCCTTTGTCTGTTCCAAATTTGAAATTCCTTTGTTCAACCCTTTCCCATGCCAAATCCAAGTTGTATAAGACATTCCATCCCACGTCTTAGCCAATGAAGTAAAATCATATCTTCATTACCACAACACAAATTCTTACAATAAATGCAGGGACATAACATAAACTCTGGATTCTTTGCATTTAACTTAGCAAAATCCACAAACTGACGGGCATATTTCTTATACAATGTCGTATTCCTAAAAAATACAAAAGAATTATAACATAAATAAGACATACATATGGATTTAATTAAGTGAACACATTAGTATAGTGAAAAGGATTTCAATACTTGTTAAGATGAACCCAATCTTTATCCATCATGTTGACACCCACAACTTGCTTATATCGAGTTTGATACCACCAAAAATAATTTGTACGAGGCCCTAAAGAGTTTTGAATCAAATAATTTAGACTTTGTACATGCATTAGTAAACAACAACAATTGTCACTTCCTGAAACAAACCAAAAATAAAAACAAATTATAAACGAAAAAGGAATGACTTACAGAGAGTTGAGAATTTCGTGGCACTTTCTTCTTCTTCAACTTTCTTCTTCTTTAACACTTCACAAATTTAGGGTTCCTGAAACAAACCAAGAACATCAAACACAACAAAAATACGTTACGGTTTCTAAATTGTACATATAAAAAGAATTTCTATCAGAAAAATTCATTTCGTTTTTCACTAATGTATAATATATTTTCAAGGATGATTATCATACGCCATAGAATTGGGGTTCCTGAAACAAAACAAAAAAAATCGAGAGAAGAAGATGAGTCGGTCGGTCAGACGATGAGTGGGTCGGTCGGTCGATCGGTCTTTAGGATTTTCGTGAGGGAAGAGAGAGACCTAGAGAAAAAGATGAAGGGTTTTGTGAGGGGAGCGTTACCTTTAGGGTTTCCTGAGGAAGAGCGGTTTCGTGAGAGAGAGAAGGAGGGGGGAAAGTTTGGGAATTTTCGTGGAGGGTTTTCGTGAAGGGTTTTCGTGAAGGAGGACTGCGCTGTTTGGCGGGTTTTGGGGAGTTGAAGGGTTGAGGAGAATACATTAAGGTTTCTTCAAACATAAAACATAGCATTTTGCTGTGGACGGTCGTGATTTAATTTCTGAATATCTAACGGACGGGAACGCCGCTATCGAGAACGCTATAAATTATACAGCAAAATTGGATCGCTCCTATAGCAGTCAATACATGCTATAAATTATTTTTTTAAATATAAAAAAAACTATGTTGCTTCACCCATGATTGGAACAGTAAATAGTTCAATTGTGAGCATTCGATTAACTCGGTTAACCGAACCAAATTAGCAAATACCAAATATGACCGAAAATCAAATAACAAAAATTGAAACCAACTGAAATATCCCGCATCGAACCAAACTGAACGAAATAAATCTGTTCAATTTTTAGTTTATTTGGTTTAACCAATATTTTAGTTTATTTATATTTTTTTCAATATATAGTTACTAAATATACAAATATAAATTTTGTATATATAACTAAATTTTTTTATTTGGTTTACCAGGGGAGAGGA
Organism: Iris pallida; assembly: GCA_029216955.1. Taxonomy (NCBI): domain Eukaryota; kingdom Viridiplantae; phylum Streptophyta; class Magnoliopsida; order Asparagales; family Iridaceae; genus Iris; species Iris pallida. The sequence continues at coordinate 79,783,143 of JANAVB010003400.1, forward strand.
ATTTTATATCAAATTTTTGAAAGGTTAGATTGATTTGAAGAGTATTCTGCAAACTCCTTAGCATGAAATTTTTTTTTCGGTAACGATTTAATCCCATTACGACGTTGTAAATTATATAGCATCCAATGTAAAGTGAGATTTGTTATAAGCATTGTACTTCAATACAAGTCTTGTACTCTTCTTCAATTATCAATAAAGAGAATAAAGTTCTATATATCTCTGTGTGACTTCAAGTTATTCTTTTATTTCTGCTGCTATAAAGAAGTGATGTATTTCTATTCAATGAGAAAGATTGTCCTCATTAACTTCAATTTGTCTGCTTCTGCCGTTCCTATTTGAATATAATCAATTATGTACCATCTTTTCCTTGTATGAGTGCAATACCAGACTTGTACGACATCACGCCCAAGCGAGGACGATCGATTCCAAGAGATAAAATATGCGAATAAATGACTCTACGAATCGGGGTGTGACAAATTGGTATCAGAGCACGACTTTACGTCCTTGGTCTTTTCTTTGATTCGTTTCAAATCAATGTTGCATCGACGATTAACCAAAGTTGCTTCCGCAATCACTCAACGTTGCTTCCGCGATTAAATCAAAGATTGCTTCTGCGATTATGCTGTTGTTGTTTTGTAATCATCCTATGTTGTTTGTGTCTGAAAGTGCGTTGACCCTCTTGGCTGCTCACTAGATGTTCCATACAATAAGTCTATATACATTGTAATGCCCATGAATGAATGATTGTTGTTGGTTTGGATATAAATAACCCAACAATGACTCAATGCCATAGTATGGTATAGTGTGAATGCTGTTTGGAATGTGGGAATAGAGAAATGTGGCTATGTATGCTGTAACAAGTTAAGAATTGCATGTGACGTTAGAAAAGAATTTTGAATGGGGCAATTGATGGATGAGTTCAACGTAACTGGTGAGTTGACTCATGGGTGCTGGCTGATGCTTTTGTGACCCTAAAAATATTGGTTTGTGATATTGAGACCCCGAGATGTTAGTTAAGTGTGTGATCATTATAGATCGTGAATGTCCGGAATAGATTTGAGTTGGTATTGTTAAGGATGGCTTCATTTCTGAGTGGTATATTGCTTCTACCACCTCAGAACGAGATATTTGTTGACCCTTTCCATAGGATAGTAAGGAGACTATCTGTGGGTATTGGGTAGCACCGAGACTTAGCTGGGAGTCATGTATTGTTGCTAAACTTGAGTGTCCCTTGACGGTGATATTATGTCGGGTAGCGAGATTGTCAGGAATTGTAATCGGTGGCTTGGTTAGAAATTATTTAGTCGAATGATGACTTAGACTAGTGAGACAGTATGCTATGGATAAATGGATTTGGATAGAGATTGTTGTGGCTTAAAATATCTGAATATTGACTTCGATTGGTTGGATGCAAATCATATGTGGCTAATACAAAGTTGGTTGCTAATCCTTGATCTCTTCTGTGATTCGTTTCAAATCAATGTTGCATCGACGATTAACTAAAGTTGCTTCTGCGATCACTCAACGTTGCTTCCGCGATTAAATCAAAGATTGCTTCTGCGATTATGCTGTTGTTGTTCTGTAATCATCCTATGTTGTTTGTGTCTGAAAGTTCGTTGACCCTGTTGGCTGCTCACTGGATGTTCCATACAATAAGTCTATATACATTGTAATGCCCATGAATGAATGATTGTTGTTGGTTTGGACACAAATAACCCAACAATGACTCGATGCCATAGTATGCTATAGTGTGAATGCTGTTTAGAATGTGGGAATAGAGAAATATGGCTATGTATGCTGTAACAAGTTGAGAATTGCATGTGACAAATGATTGATAGAAATCGGTGATGAGCAAGAAAAGTTAGAATAACAAATTTGAATCATTGCTCGAAAGACGTGCTCAATGGTAGTACAATATTTGGTCGTAAACGGGGCTCGAGTTACGTGGATGTTGGTCGACTTTGCTAGAAGAAATTGTATTGATTTTGTAGCTTGAGAAACAAATCGGGTTATCTCGAAGATCGAGATAGACGATAGTGAAACGAACTGGAGTTCGGTTTTAATCGAGTTAGTAAAACGATCGGTTATTCGAAACTATCACGAGTAGCTTGTCCGACTTCACTGTCAGTAAGCTTGGTTGAAATGTATATATTCGGGGGATACCTTGAATATGTGCACGATCCAGACTCAGCGATATGATGAACTCGAATGCAGCTGCAAGTAGATATGTTGAGATGTGCATGGATGAACGGATGAGTAAGTTAGCCTCAGCCTATGACCCTCATGTTTGACGAATTATAACACACCTTGTGTGACCATTATAGTCCCACGATAGGGCACAAGAGTGACCAAGTTATTGAAACATGATGACTGAGTAAGTACCATCAACTCTTGAATGAGTAGTAAAGTCATTCGATGAAATTTACCAAACACATGCGACACGGAACTTAGAAAGGTACTCGAGTATAGTTCGACGCCATCGAAGGATAAAACCATTCGATAGGAATTATTTAAGATATACACATGGCATGAGTTAAGGAATGGTAGGATGATGTGCACTCAGAAAGTCTCGAGGACGAGACTTATTTTGAATGGTGTATTATGTAACGACCCGCTCCGCCCTAGCAGAATGCCGATTCAAACGGCATGTACAACGACTCAAATGAATCATTGACTTGAAGAGTTCCGTCGACCCGATAAAGTATCGATGCGAATCGATGCAAGTGTTAAGTTGACCCTTCAAGAAGAATCGAGACTTAGACTTCAAAGGCACGCTCGGAGTCTCGCTCAGCCGATGCGATCATCGCTAAGGTGGGTAGCTCCAATGAACTTGTCTTTGCTTAGCCTAAGCACATAATAATACAGACAATATTGCTAGATTGCTAGGCGATAACACCGTGCATGCTAATAAAATAACTCAATGCACGTAGCTAAAGCAATAATCCCATCTTGTATGCTTATGTAGAACATGGAATGTTACTTGAACCTCGCATCACAAGTCCACGCACTTGCCAAGGCATAGCATGCCCTTGAGTAGAATTGTTTATATGTAAACTTAAGAACAAATTGCTTGTCACATAGGTCGTACTACAACTTGAAGCACAAAACAATAAATGGTTCACGAAAATGAGGCAGAAAGACTATCAACATAGTCGTTCCGAGCAGATTATAGAAACATCGAAAGACTTCGGCACAGTTGGGTCGCCAAGGCGGTTCTGTATAGGGAACTGCATAATGAATGAATAAACGAATGAACAAATAAGCGAATGAATGAATCAACGAATAAATGAATGAATAACTGAACGAATGAATGAACAAGTGAAAGAAAGAAGAGTTAAGAATGAATGAAAGAAAGAAAGATAAGGAAAGAAGAATGATTAGCGACAAGTATGACGGGGACGTGCAATTGGGCTCGCTACCCGCGCTGTATGGATGCCGCCGCCAACCTAGTCGGTAATCGATCATGGCTCAAGGATGGCATATGGCTCAATGGCAGCCCGTTAAGTTAAAAATGACAAGACAATGTGAAATGGTCGCGGACAACTCGGTGTACGAGAGAAAGAAGTGAATAAGGAAGGCAATAATCATGATATCGTGGTCGGCCTAGCGGAATCATGGCTTACGGGCAGCTTGGGTACGGGCTCGACCACCCAAGAGACGTAAGTCGGGTATTGTATGGCCTATCAGGATGTACCAGCCATCATCGGCTAATAGGGAACCATGATACCAAGATGGATAGTCCAAACTGGCTTGTGGTGCCAGCGACTGGTACATATAGATTAAATGGGCTCAATTGCGGCATTGCGCATGGAAGACCTTGTATGAAACAAGAAATCTGAGAAGCTTGAACCAATGAACTAAAATGAACAACTGAACAAATGAGTGAACTAAACTGAACAACTGAATGAATATGAACATCTGAACAAAGATTTTGTACACAACTTGACAAACTCGAATACTTCGTCCACCTGAGGCAGGAACACGCCCTCGACACATCTTGAATGCTTATACAATCCGTTAAGTCTTTACGTATATTATGTTGGCTAACTTAGTTTATCTTGAACAGAAAATGTCGTATGGTAAGTATGGTAAGTTGTGCATGTTATTCTTATACGACACTTGACATCGATAACACGAGATAGGCTTTAAATCATATGCCATGAAACTGATCTTAAGGCAAGATTAGTAAGACAATAACTGGTATATGGTGTACAAAAGTAAAATGAATATGTTTGGTAATGATATCAACTGGACGAGCTAGCCTTCCCACCAGTGCATAACAATGTACTGATAACTACATAGTCTGCTTGCAGGGTACAGGAGAACCTCGTCGGGTGCGGAGACTTTCCTCGAACGTGCAAAGGTGCGGAGCTAACTCTGGAGCCTTAGAGCATTGCAAAGGAACTGAAGCACCATATACAGGACATAATGTATCAGAATATCGCTATGAATCCTTCCATCTTGTAAGCCACCTAGCATGCCTTCTATATTTTAGAGAGAGTTTGAGCGAATTATAAACTCGGCCAAGCGCCGCTTGCAATACTTTTTAAATATCAATAAAGACTATTGAGTTGTTTCAATTTGTGTTCATTTACTTTCTTCTGCAAATGGAGACACTCTGTGCGACTCTATGGCCTAGCTTCAATCGGCCATTTCTGAACTTAGCCTTGCACGAGTGCAATGTTGCTTCATGCGATATCATGCCTTAGTAAGGACGATCGCTCCTCCGGAAGCAGGGCGTGACACTATCTGTCAATATGGTGATAGCTTAATTTTTAGAAGACGATGATGACTTTATCGAGACTTACGAAAATGAGCCTTAGGTACAGAGGATGGATACTCAATGGAAACTTCGCTTCGAACAGCATGAACCACCCGCTGAGGATGAATTGATCCAGATCGATATCGAGGCAAAGCTTCTCCAAGGCTTAAATTCATCAGTAAAAGCCTCCATGAGGTAGACAAACAAGAATTGATCTAGCTCATTAAGAGTACATTGACGTATTCACTTGGAGCTTTGAAGATATGCCGGGACTAGATCCTCAGATCGCTACTCATAGGCTTAACATTTTGCCAAACTCTAAGCCTGTTAAGCAGCAACAACGATGATTCTGACCTGATATGATGGACGCTATAGAAGCTAAAGTCAAGAACCTCATAACTTGCAGCTTCGTTAGGGAGGAACAGCATCCCGACTAGGTGGCTAATATTGTCCCAGTCATAAAAAAACAGAAAACGTTCGAGTCAGCATCAATTTCAGAGATCTCAATGCAACTTATCCCAAAGATGAGTTTTCTCTTACCATCACCGATGTCATGATCGACAACACCTGCGAGTTCGAATGAATTTCTTTCATGAATAGATAATCTGGTTATAATTAGATCAAGATGAAACTTGAAGACAAAAAGCATACATTTTTCGTACTCCTTTGGGAATCTACTACTATACAGTCATGTAGTTTGGTCTCAAGAACGCTGGTGCTACCTATCAGCAGGCCATGAGCACCATTTTTTGTGAGCATTTATGAAAAATAGTTGAATGTTATGTCGACAACATTGCTGTTAAGAGTCGTTTAAAGGAAGATGACATCCAAGACCTGAAGACTATCTTCGATCTAATGCGCCAGCATCAACTCAAGATAAATTCCACCAAGTCATTCTTGGATGTCTCTAGTGGCAAATTTCTCCGATTCGTTATTACCTCTAAGGGTATACACGTTAACCCTGATAAAGTCAAAGTCATTCAAGAGATGCGTCCTTCAGACAACCTAAAAGAGCTATGAGGATTCCAAGGACAACTTGCCTATATCAGAATATTTATCTCAAATCTCTCTGGACGCTGTAGATCATTCACTCAATTAATAAAGAATGGTGTATCTTTTGTTTGGACTGATGAATGCCAGCAAGCATTTGAAGATATCAAACGGTACTTAATGAACCCTCCAGTTCTTGTTCCTCTCATCACAGAAATACCCTTCTTGATGTACGTTCAAGCAATGGATCATTCTCTCGGTGCTCTTCTAGCTCAGAAGAACAACGAAGGCCATGAGCAAGCAATCTACTACCTTAGTTGTACAATGGTCGATACTGAACATCGATATAGCCCCGTAGAAAAAAATGCTTAGCCTTGATGTTCGCTGTCCAAAAGATGCGTCATTACATCACAGGACAAACCATTCATGTCATCTCCAGAGTCAATCCTCTGTGAGTTATGATAAAAAAGCCTAGTACCCTCAATTCTAGACTTGCTACCTGGGTGATGCAGTTAGCGCAGTATGACATGATCTATGTTCCGCAGAAGTCTATCAAGGGTCAAGCCCTAGCTGACTTCCTGGATGCTCATCTAATTTCTAAAACTTAAAAACTCTATGACGAGATTCCTGACGAAACTTTAGAGTCTAATATGACTTCAGAAGGAATACTCGCTTGGCATTTGTTCTATGATAGTGCATCTAGAATCAAACCTAATGGTGTCATCATCGCTGGAGTAGCGATTGTCTTTGAATCCCTAGAAGCGCTAGTCATCCAGAGGGCTTATTCTGTAGACGAGCCAGGTTCCAATAATGTTGCTGAATACAATGCTCTGCTCATCAATATCCAATTAGCTAAACAACTGGATATCGATTATCTTGAAGTATACGGGGACTCTAAACTGATTCTCAACTAGGTTAGAGGTACGTATGAAGTCTAGCACTAAGATCTTATCTCCTATCAAGAAGAAGCAGTTAAACTTGCTATATCATTAAAAGGTTTCTTTATTGAACATGTACGCCGAGTGTGCAATACAAAACCAATGCACTCGCTAACCTAGCAGCATTGTTAGATGTTCCTTTGAAGGGGCAATAATTAATTGTCATTGCTAATCGAGAATTATTCTGTGACGAGAATAATTTGAGTATCGAATTTAGTAATGCTGTCAAAATTTGCACTACTAGTGAAGATTAGAGGACTCCCTTCATCGACTTCACAGTACATGACATCTTGTCGGAAGACCCTAAGAGGCAACGACAATTCATTGTTAGTCACTCTGATTCTATTACAATCACTCATCCAAGACACTCTATCATCGATCTTTTGATGGTATGCTCATGCGTTGTCTTGTGGGTGACGAAGCGAAACGGATACTACGTGAAGCTCACGACGGTATCTGTGGTGCGCATCATCCTGGTCCTAAGCTGCAAGACCGTATTAGATGCATGGGGTACTATTAGCCCACAATGGTATTGGTCAATTGGTCATGGTCAAACCTGATTTTAATAATTGATCAAACTCTGTCTCAATATAAATGCAAGTCAATTCAGATGTTTACCTACGACGTTTTGGACACTTTTCAACGATGGATATCTACTATGTTCAAGACTGAAGCCGTTTACCATTCAGAATGTATTTCCTTCAAAGTAATGTAATTTTTTATTTTATTGAGACTAGGAATACATTGTACACCAAGTCGTACTGGCAAATAGGCTGTCCGGAATCGTTTTTCAAAATCACTCTATCCTTTTAAAAATGACCTATGTTTTTTAAAAACAACATTTTTACAAAAAGCTTCTGAAGGACTTTTCAAAAAGCCAAATTGATTTTTTCTCAAAAATGAACTGGCAAAACCCTAGCAGAACTCGGCCTGAGTTTGGCCAGAGTTCGGCCAAGATGAACGTTTGTGAACATTTGATTTTGAACTTGGTCACCCTTCAGTTGCGGTTTGTTACAAAGAGTTCTGTCTGAATTCTGCACGAATTCTGTCAGAGTTCTGTCTTTGGAAAAACTATAAATAGAGAAGTATTTCGATCATTTCAAATTACCAATTCACTTTCAATCTCTTCTCTTCTAAAGCTTACATTTCTCCAAAGAGTTCTCAAACGCTTACATTTTTAAATCCTAAGCCAGTTACAATCCTCTAGTCGATTTGCCAGTACGGTGCGGTCTAGAAGTTTCAAGAGTGATTGTAATTAGAGGCTTGATAGAAGATACAACTCTTCATAATTGAAGTTGGTCGAGTTCTTCGTATCAAAGCTTGTGTCAGTAGAAGTTGCAAGGACTTCTTATGAAAACTTGCGGTATTTTCCAATAGTGGATTCAACTGGAAGCTAGAGTTCTTCCGACTGGACTAGTCCTCACAAGAGTGAAACCAGTATAAATCTCGGTGTTTGTGTTTGCCTTCTGATCACTTTTTCATTACTGTCATTTACTTTGTGATTATTTTTATATCTGTTGTAGAAGCATGGAAAAGAACAGGAAAATCCATGCGGCTCAAAACAGAGGGAGTCTCATGCGGTTCAAAGAATGCCTCCGAGCTTCATGCGGCACAAGAGTTTTATGCAGCTCAAAAGTCGCCAACATAGCCATGCGGCTCGAGTAAAAGCCACGTGGCCCCATGCGGCTCGCCGCTACAGCTGGCTACTAAGTAGCAGCCTCATTTAATGCTCTGACACAACAAGACAGCTCTGACATAAAGGTAAACTGACAGCTTTGACATAAAGCTGCAATGATGACTCTGACATAATGGCGTGCTCCTCGGGAAACGAAGAAAATCTCTATAGCTAGTATGATCCATTAAATCCTAAAGTCTTCCATACGGCTTTGACACATGGCCAGCCGCATGCGGTTCAGTAGAGGCCACCCCCATGCGGCTGCTACTCTCATACGGCTCGGATCATGGGGGCCATCTTCATGCAGCTCAAATTCTGAGAAGCCACCCCCATGCGGCCGCTACTCTCATACGGCTCGGATCATGGGGACCATCTCCATGCGGCTCAAATGCTGAGAGGCCACGCCCATGTAGCCTTGATACGTGGCCAGCCTTATGTGGTTCAGTTGGAAACCACCCTCATGCGTCTCAGATTTCGGAGGCCACACCTATGCGGCTGCCACCTTCATGCGGTTCAAATCCTGAGAAGCCACCCTCATGCGGCTCTGTCAAGACACCCTGTCCCTGTGGCTCACGGTTAGGACACGTGGCAGAAGATCTGTTTCCCCCGTATCCCTACGGCTTGCAGCTTAATGATGGTTGGACACGTGGCATCAAATCAATCAAGATTTATCAACAAATCCCAACAACCAGATATAGTGCAATCATCATAATTACCCGGATCAAATCAGATTTATTGTAATCAAACAGATTAAACACGTGGCAGGAGATCCGAGCTTGTCACGAAGATTTGTGGCAATCAACATTAATTGCCCATACGAATTTGGCGTAATCAACATTAACTGCCCAGATTTGTTGTAATCAAAATTAACGGCCCAGATTAATTGCCAAGAAAACATGATCAAGGAAAATAGTAATTAATCCCCAAACCGCCGACTTTTCAAGGGGCAATCAATGCAAACCCTAATGTTCACACCCCACTCCTATAAATAGCAAGGTGCCATTCTCTTACAAACCCCTGACTGGATACACAGAGAGACAAAGGCATGCACAGAAGAGTCTCCCCAGACATTCCGAGAGCATTTTTTCATCAGAGCCAAGGCTATGTCCGATCGTCCAAGGAGTAAGGCATAGCTGTCGTTGCTTTTCCGAGCCTCTACCGTCACTCCCCAGAATCAAAAATAAATAATCGTACTTAGATTGTTGTACCTAGGTTTTCATTCCTAGGCTTTTTTTGTACGAGCAAGTTTGTATTGTGAGTCTAAGTTCAGTCCTCCTATAAAATTATTATGTACTTTTATAATCAATGGCAAACATCTGTGATCTAACTGCTAACAAGATTTTTAATTAGCAATATTCTGCTGCCTACTCTATTCACCCCCCCTCTAGAGTATTCTGCTTTACGATTTCGTTCCTATAATTGGTATCAGAGCAGGCTCTCCATCTAGAGGTATTATATTCTAATCCCAATTGTTCCTACAATTAGTATCAGAGCAGGTTATACAGGTAAAGCAAGGTAAAATTGCAGTTATATTCAATTTTTGTATAGATCACAGCATTACACATGGCAACTGTGAAATTGACAAGTGAAGGCCAAGCCACAAACAGACCTCCACTGTTTGATGGCACAAACTACACTTATTGGAAAACACGTATGAGTTTCTTTTTGAAATTCCTTGATTTTGACTTATGGTCTGTAGTTATTGATGGCTATAAAAAGCCCCCTCGTATAAATGTTGATGGTGTTTTAGTTGAAAAACCCCATGACAAATATACAGAAGAGGAAAAGAAAAAGGCCAATCTTGAAGCACGTGCTATTAACGCTTTATTTTGTACTTTAGACAGAACTGAATTTAACAGGGTGTCTACTTGTACAACATCAAACGAAGTGTAGAAACTTCTTGAAGTAACCCACGAAGGAACAACACAAGTCAAAGAGTCAAAGATCAGCTGACTTACTCAGGAGTACGAGGCGTTCAAAATGAAGCCAAGTGAATCAGTCACTCAGATGTTTACAAGATTCTTGGATATTGTAAATCCTCTGTCTTCACTAGGCAAGGATTACAGTAACCATGAGAAGATTCATAAACTTCTACGAGTCCTTACAAAGAACTGGATTCCAAAGGCTACTACAATCATTGAAGGGAATGACCTCTCAACAATGTCTCTAGAAACACTCATGGGTAAGCTACTCACTCACGAGTTAGAACTTCAAGACTTTGAAGATGCTACACCAAAGGAGAGGTCAGAGAAGACGATCGCTCTCAAGGCTCAACATAGAAGAACCATCGAAGATGATTCTGATGACAGCGACTCCGACTATAAAGATCAAGCTCTTCTGGTAAGAAAATTCAAGAAGTTCATGAGATTTAACAGGAGAACAAAAGACAGCAACAACAACAACAACAACGAGGAAGATCCTATTTGCTACGGATGCAAGAAAAAAGGACACATAAAGAAAGACTGTCCAACAGCTTCATCATAAAAAATAGCAAATATGACAAAGACTATCTGAAAAAATCTACATTAAGAAAGTATGCCAACACAAGCATATGGCATGACAGTGAAGCCAGCGATTCAGATGATGAATAATCAGATGACGCTGCAAATGTGTGCTTGATGGCTTGCGATCAGGTAATCACTAATCCTCTATTTGATCCTTATGATGATTTCACTTTTGAGCAACTAGGAGAGGCTTTCAGTGAACTGTTAGATGATTACAGGAAACTGCGTATTAAATATGAAACCTCTAAGAAGGTACTCAAAGAGTACAAAGGTGAAATAGGAAGACTTACCGACCTACTAGATCATGTTAGAGATAATGAATCTTCAAATGAGTCTGGTGAGCTTTCATCTATTAAGTTGTTGTTATACGAGACTGTTAAGCTATCCGAAGAAAAAGACCAAACTATTATCCAGTTAAAGGAAGACCTATCTAAGGAGAGAAAGAGTCTCCAGTGTGCACAGGTAAGATTAGAATCACTCACATCTGACTATACTAGCTAGATTGTATGATACTTCCAAAAAGTTGGAAATTAGTTTAGGAAAACGGCCTGAAGTTGCTGCTTTCTATTCTAACATGTGTCAATTACCGAATCATCGGAACACGTCCAACACTGTCAGACCAAATCATACCAAAACAATGCCCAAAAAGACTACTAGGCACGCATTCTTCTATACTAGAAAACCAAAACCTACCAATCATGAACCTCACACTACTTTCAACACTCAACATGCTAAATGTCATTATTGTGGCCTCATTGGCCATATATCTTCTGCATGTAGAATCAAAAAATTAGTAGATTTAAATGTTTATGCATGGATACCAAAAACTAACCAATCAGGACCCTACAAGAAATGGGTACCAAGAGTTTCATCTGTAAATTGTTTTGTAGGTGGGACGCCCTTCACATGCTAGAAGCAAATGGATCCTCGACAGCGGTTGCTCACGGCACATGACCGGTGACGGTTCATTATTCGTAATACTGTCGAAGAGGAATAAAGAAGGATACGTCTCCTTCGGTAATAATTTAAGAGGGTACATAATCGGTATCGGTGACATTGGTAAGGCTTCCTATCCAGTGATTAAAGATGTTTGTCTAGTTACCGAGTTAAAACATAATCTGCTCAGCATAAGCCATTTAGCTGATCACGGTTATGGTATTAACTTCATAAAAGATAAATGTACTATAGTTGATAGTTCAACTGGTAGTATTATATTTGAAGGTATTAGGGAAGACAACATATATGTTTTCTACTTCTTGGAAGATGCTAACAAAGCAGGTAGATGTTTGATGGCCAAAAGCGTTGAGAGTCAACTATGGCATATGAGACTCGGTCATGCAAATATGGATACAATTTCAAGACTATCTACAAAGAAGTTGGTATGCAGCCTACCAGATATTTCTTTCAAGAAGGATGCGGTATGTAGTGAATGCGAAAAGAACAAAGCTACCAAATCCGTATTCAAATCTAAGAACGCTGTAAGTACCACTAGACCTTTACAACTGTTACATATGGACTTATTTGGACCAAGTAGAATTGCTAGTCTGGGTCGTAAGTTATATGCTTTTGTCATTATAGATGATTTTTCTAGATATACATGGGTTTATTTTCTTGCACGCAAGAACGATGCATTATCAGAATTCGTCACCTTTTACAAAAAAGTACAGAATGAAAAAGGGTTCATGATTACTCATATTCGTAGTGATCATGGCGGCAAATTTGAGAATGTAGAATTCACGCAATTTTGTGACACACATGGTTATCTGCATGAATTCTCTTGTCCTAGGACTCCGCAACAAAATGGAGTTGTGGAACGTAAGAACAGAACTCTATCTGAAATAGCTAGAGTAATGTTAAACCAGTTTAATCTACCTAGATACTTATAGGCTGAAGTTGTAAATACAGCATGCTATATTCTCAATAGGGTTCTAATTCGATCTATATCGAAGAAGACTCCCTATGAACTATGGTTTGATAGAACACCAAATGTTTCTTATTTCAAAATCTTTGGTTGTAAATATTTTATTCTTAATACTAAAGATAATTTGAGTAAATTTGATGAAAAGGCCGATGAAGGTATATGTTTAGGTTATGCAGCAAAGAGCAAAAGATACAGAGTCTTCAACAAAAGAACCATGATCATCGAAGAATCTATCAATGTCAAGTTTGATGAGCTAAATTAACACTTAGACAATGATGACATTGAAGACATAATCACACCAAGTACAGCTACTGTAAAACCTTCACACAAAGATGCAGAACATCCACGATAATCCGGGCTGGTGATCAATCGGACTTATTCCCTCACAGAGCCCTGCTCAAACAATATGGCCGAGTACAATGCTCGGGTCATTGGCCTCCGACTTGCGAAGGAGCTGGAGGTAGAGTACCTTGAAGTATACGGCAATTTGCAGCTAATCGTTAACCAGATTAGGGGCTCATACGAAGTGCGTCATGAAGACATGATTCCCTATCACCAAATAGCGATTGACATTATCTCATCCTTGGAGGGATTCTTCATAGAACACGTTTCCAGGCTCCAGAACATTGAAGCCGATGCCCTAGCAGGCCTCGTCGCTTCCTTAGCAATTTCGAATCATGCTCACTACTTGGTTGACATAATAGGCCGTGAATTGGTCTGTCCCAAGGACAATGTTCAATGTGTTGAGAGTTACTCCGCTCTGACTGTCGACGAAGCACCAGACTGGAGACAACTATTTATCGACTTTGTTGTCTACGACATCCTGCCAGAAAATTCGAAGGAAGCCACTTCTATCAGAAGGCGTTCCCTCGGATTCTTCTATGATACGGAGACGAAAATACTATATCGACGATCATACGATAGATTACTGCTTCGGTGTCTGTCAAATACAGAAGCCAAAGAAGCTGTGCGTGATGCTCATGATAGCATCTGTGGGGGCCATCAGCCTGGCCCGAAACTATAGGATCGCCTTTGCCGAATGGGCTATTACTGGCCCACGATGGTTGCCGATGCGATAGACTATGGAAGAAAGTGCAAAGCTTGCCAAGTCCACGCAGATTTCATCCACCAGCCATCCGAGTTTCTATATCTGACGGTAGCATCCTGACCATTCGAAGCATGGGGAATGGACATCATTGGTCAGATCACTCCGTATTGGTCTCGAGGACACCGCTTTATACTCGCAATCACGGATTACTTCTCCAAATGGGCGGAGGCTATTCCGCTGACAGAAGTGAAGATTTCGAACGTGATCAGCTTCCTCAAGCATCACATTATCTACCGCTATGGATTGTCCCGAAGGATCATCCACGATAATGGTCCGCAGTTCGCAAGCCACGCCTTCTATCGGTTTTACGACAAATACCGAATCCAGAATATTGCCTCAATACCGTACAATCCGACAGCGAATGGGTTGGCAGAGGCATTCAATAAAACTATAATCAAGCTGCTCAATAAGTTTGTGTCATCAAAAAAACGAGACTGGAATGAAAAGCTCGGCGAATGCTTGTAGGGTACCGTACTACAGTACGAACGGCCACCGGGAACACACCATTTTCTCTGGTATATGGGTGTGAGGCAGTTCTCCTGTTGGAGACTCAAATTCCCTTACTCTGCGTTGCTTTCACCTATCGATTGACAACAGATGATAATCACCATCGTCGACTACAAGAGCTGGAGGCCCTAGATGAGAAGCGCCTGTTAGCTCAACAACGAATCGAGCTGTACCAAGCGCGTATCTCCGGAGCCTTCAACAAGAAGGTTAAAATCAGAACATTCCAAGTAGGCAATCTCGTTCTGGCAGTTCGGAGGTCGATGGTTATGACTCACAAAACCGCCGGCAAGTTCCAGCTAAAGTAGGAAGGCCCGTTCATCATCGAGGCTGTATTCTCCAATGGAGCTTACCGCCTCGCAAAACAAAACGGAGACCTGCTCATGTTGCCCATCAATGGCAAGTTCCTGAAGAAGTATTATGTCTGAAATAACATCCTCCAAATATCCCAGATTGTTGAGTTATGTACCCTCTGGTACCGCTGAACCTACATTCTGACTCCAAATATCCCATATTGTTGAGTTATGTACCCTCTGGTACCGCTGAACCTACATTCTGACTCTAAATATCCCAGATTGTTGAGTTATGTACCTACTGGTACCGCTGAACCTACACTCTGACTCCAAATATCCTAGATTATTGAGTTATGTATCCTCTGGTACCGCTGAACCAACATTCTGACTCCAAATATCCCAGATTGTTGAGTTATGTATCATCTGGTACCGCTGAACCTACATTCTGACTCCAAATATCCCAGATTGTTGAGTTATGTACCCTCTTGTACCGCCGAACTCATATTCCGACTCGAAATCTCCCAGATTGTTGAGTTATGTACCCGCAGGTACCGCTGAACTTATACTTTGGTCACTACAGATGAATTTATATCGCATCTTTTAGGTAGTAAGTCATGTATGATTATACCTCTGAACTTTCTGCCTAAAAGAGCTCCCCCCTCGTGATCCAATACCCGCACTTTCAGTGCACAAAAAGGGTAACAGATCCACAAATTTTTCAAAACAACCACGTCGATGTTACCTCTGAATTGTTTCCCTTCTATAAAAAACAAACCGCCCTTTACATAGAACTTCCACGTCCTCATTACCTCTGAGTTGTTCTATGTACCCTTCATGGAGCCCACTCCTGCCATATCCTCATTACCTCTGAGTGGGAAGGCTCCATCGAAGAAACCCTCATATTTACCATGTCCTCATTACCTCTGAGTAAGTATGATAGTTTTTCTCTCGACTTAGTATCCGTACCCAAGACTGGAGTACGCCAAGGATAATAGGCCCACAAATGTCCTCTGTTAACCATAAATCCTGTACTAAGTTTCCTAGTACATGCCCCTCATTTCTCATCATGCCCCGGGGGCCCAGCTACTCCATGGCATTCTTTCTCCCGATACCAGAAACGTCCATAGCCACCTTACTGTGGAATTGTTCCAAGTATCCCCATCAACTTGTTATACGTACCTAAAACCAAGGTATACCCAGGGTAACAAGTCCACAAACAGTCCCCAATGGGGCATATACCACGACGCCACAAACTCAATAAGCAGTACAAATGAAGGATAGAATAAAACATACTTATTTGAAAGTCAAAAGTTCCACATGTTCTGGGACTACGTCCCTCTCAAAAAAAGGGGAGGAAGAACATGAACAAAAAAAAGAAAGAAAAGGTCGATTATGGTTCGGCGATACATAATTCTATGAGACGGTCCCTCAGCATGACAGTCGACCGCTCAAACTTCTGTTTAGCCCGGTGCTCGGCTTCCTGAGTCAGCCGCTCTGCATCCTCCAGATGCGCATGAGCCCGCCAGCCATTCTCAAGCTTCTTCAGAGCACGCTCCAGGCTAACAGAAGCTCGGGAGACCTTTTCGGCCACCTGAACGATCAGCTCTTTATCCGCACGGAAAGCTTCGAGCTCAGATTCCAGGAAAGCCAGCTTCCTCTGGAGCTTGAGGATCTGCTCCCTTGTATCGACTATTCCGCGGGAGGAGGCCGCTTCCCAGGCCATGCAATCCTCGTTCCTGCGGCTCAGCTGGTCATATTGGAGAGATAGGTCGTCGAGGTCCTTCATTATAGCCGGCTTAGACTTATCTCGGGCAGCCCTTACCTTCTCCAGGTCAGTGGTGAGGAAGTTACGCTCCTGATCTATGGCTGCAGACAGATCAGCTTGCGTAGCACTTGATACTGGGCTACGAGCTGATCAGCCTCTAGCAGTTTGGGCTCCAGAAGCGCAACTATCTCCGCCCCACTAGGGAGTGCTTTAAGAATTTCAATTTGGCCATGAGCGCATTGTCGGGCCAAGGCAAAGGGGGTCCCCCGCTCCACAGCAGCTTCAATCCCTCTCTTCAAGTGGCGGTACAAACTGTCAACCACATCCTGTGACACCTCATTCAGAACTTCCGTAGAGGACGGCGTCAAAGGAAGTGTAGCTGGCAGTGTCGAAGGAGACGCACCAGAACTTGCCACCCCTGCCACCAGGGAAACAAATTTTGAGCGAAAAGACGCTTGGATAGAAGCTAACTCCTCCGCGGCCCGAAGGACCTGGATACTCGGCAAGGCGGAGAGGTCGACCCCCGAAGCTACATGAGCAGAGGAGGACGCAGGAACCATGGCTCCTTGCCCCGGCTGTGCTGCCATCTGTTCTACCGAACTCGATCCAGCGGGAGGCCCCTCAATATAGGTTGGAAGGGGAGGGGGCGCACTCCCTCCCACCAGATTCCCGCTGGTAGAGCCTTCTCTGACAATATTCGTCATTGGCAGTGAAGAGGCAGGACCTGTATATCCAGAGCAACCATCAATCAACATAACCCGAAGGATGTGATGATAGAGCAGATGAGCCTCCTCACTAATCAAGATTTGGCTTATCTTACCAGGGGAGGGTTATGGAGGCTGAGGTTTGCTCACAATCGCCATAGTCCCCTCACCAGCGACCTCCAAGCCAAATTCAGCTGGCTCATCTGCCCCAGCCGCCCCGGAAGGAGATACGACTGGATCAGCGTCACCCTGCTAAAATTCAGCAGTCTCGAGGACGGGTTCAGCGGAGCCCCCGTCGCCCTGGGTCGAGACCTCAGCAACGTGAGATCCCTCAGCCGCCGCCGAGAGAACCCCGACAGAAATAATCTCGGCACACATGTCACTAATCAAAGTATTCAGGGCCGGATTGACTTCAGAAACAGTGGCCGATTCTCGAGAATCCGACTCTTCCGACGCCTACAGAGAAGAGAAAAATGATTAGGTCATAGTTCAGGAAGAGAAAGAGCTAAAGAAAGAGTTGGTCGCAATTCAATTCACCTCCGAAACGGCGTCGTCACCTTCGCCCCTCTCCTTAATGAGCAGCCTGCGGCGTCTTACCGTCGCCCGCTTCACGGAGAAGGTTACGCCACTAATAGAATCATGTCTGCCTCGCTTGCGTGATGGGCCAGGCACAACAGGCGGCTGATCTGCCACCCTCTCATCTGGCACGACAGGCGGCTGATCCGCCCCAAAATCTTCCACAGGAGAAGAAGAGTTATCTGCATCATGCTCGTCATTCTCTTTGTCTGCATTAGTGGACTCTGAGTCAGGCACAGGAACGGTGTTTGCCCTCCTCTTCCTTTTCTTAGACCCCTTGGGCTTCTCCGCTAAGCCAGTACCCACAATGAAGCTGGTACTCGGGTCAAAATTAACGGGAGGCTCACTCGTCGTAACATGGTATAGGGCCGCCATATACAAAATCTCCTCTGTCGCCTCACCATCAGGAACCGAAAAGGTGGTTCTGGTATGAACCGTATTGTAATAACGCCATGCCCTGATACCGTCCAGGATGCTACCTTCAAAGCCCAGGCAAGAGCTGGGACTGTCAAAGAACAGCTGGCTATACCCGAACTGGCGGGAGAACCTGCTGGGTAAGTAGGGCTCCAGGTAGACGTTGTTCCGGTTATGATATACTAGGTGTGCTAGACGGATATTACGCAGCCAAAGGAGCATTTTCTCAGGCAAGAGGTGAGGAGGTCCGGTACCATCAACATCTACGCCCCTTACTTCTTCAGCAGTAAAATAAGAAACAGACACAAAAAAGTCGTATCCGTCCACTCTTGTCAGTGCCCTCCGACAGGCTGGCATGGTGCTGCACTCCCAGGGCTGACGGTGGAATCGAAAAATGAAAGCATCATCAGCCGTAACGTCATCTTCTGCTCCAGGCCTCATCAAAGACAGGCAGTGCATTAACAGCCACCCCATCAGATAATGGTATGGCAGCTCTATGCGCTCAAAATCCATTGCCGTGTCACGGGCGATGACCTTCGACGAAAAGGTGCGAAGGTCGTGGTATATGATGCACACCATGGCCGGAAGAAGGGCCAGTCTGGCCCCAAAGACCAGCTTTACGGCAGGTAGGATAAAGTGGCGGCTGATCCTCTCAATGGAACCCATCCCTCCTGAGACTACGCAGTTCTGTAGCCACACCATCAGGAATCCTGCAAGGAGCGCCTTCTCCGACAGTCGCTGAGTACCATGACAAAAATAACTAAAGGAGTCAGTTTGACTCCCAAATGTGTCGCCCGTGGACCTCGATCTCTTGGCAGTCGACGCCAGGTTTTGTACCTCCTCCGGGGTTTGAGGATCTCGGGAAGAAACTCGGCCTGAGGTGCCTAGTGTAAAAAGGTATGAGACCCAGGACGTGGTGTGAGGAATGCTCCCTTCCGAGCTACCATCCTTCTTGATAACCGTTTGGTGACAAGTACTGTGGTGACATAACAATTCCCGATATACGGCAACAAAGCCCAGGAACTGCCGATCCAAATCCTCGAGCTCTTCTCTCGTAGGAGTATATACTTCAAAGACTTCTTTCCCCCAAGGTAGCTTAGAGATAACGTACATCTCGTAGAGTACGAGTCCCTGCTCCCCTCCAGGCATGAAGAAGGTTCCCGTCCGCCGGTTGTACATCTCCAGGAGAGCCATGAACAACGGCTTATTTATGGGTAGACCATGACAGGTGCCCCGAAAGGCATGGTAGAGGCCGATCTCACGCAGAAGAGTTTCATACTTCCGCAGAATCCATGTGGTCAAGTTGGCCCACGCAGGGATAGGGTTTATCCAGTTCAGCAACACCAACCGGCTGACAGGATATGACCCCTTTCGAGCAAGCTGGTTCAAGAAGGTATCAGCTTGAGAGAACGTGAAATTGGGACCCGATACGTTTATGAAGGTACCCGGAGCCAGTCCCATCACGTACCGACTGACCGGTTCCCTTTCCGCATATACTGACCCTAAATTCCTGTTGTAATGGATGTTTCCCACAGACATCCCCGACCTGCTTGGAGTCAAGGAGTCCACCATTTTTTTGTCCAGCGGTAACATGTTGAACCATGACAGAGGAAAATGACGCTCTATCGGAGGGATATGGATCTCCACCCCGTCAAGAGTAAAGTCCCAACTCTCGGATATATCCAGCACTCGGGGGTTCTTTACAGATAAAGCATCCCTAAAGAGGAATGCCGACTTCAGGTATTTTCCCTCCAATTGCCCGAGTTCATCATGGAGCAGAGAAAATATAAAGGCTGGTTCTTGATAGCATTCAGCCTCTCCAAAGGCTCATCTGTGGGAAGCTGGTTCGTCACATATTGGACTAAGTGGTCGAGTAGCACACCTATAGCAGATTGGACGCGACCCACCAGAGGCTCTCCCGCTGGATTGACTGGCAGATTCACTGGAGAAAGATAAAGAGAAACTAGAATAAAAGATGGCTAAACAAAACCACCTAGTGTTTTTAGGCTTATGCGGCCCAGTCTACATGAGCTTATGCGGCTCTATTTAAAGCGCGAGCTTATGCGGCTCTGTTTGAACATGAGCTTAAGCGGCACTAATTAGTATAAGCTTATGCGGCCCTATTTAGCATGAGCTTATGCGGATCTACTTAGCGGAATATTATGCGGCCCAACTCAGAGGAGCTTATGCGGCTCCGTTTAGCGCAGCCTCATGCGGCCCAGTTCAGATGATTTTATGAGGTTCTGCTTAGCAGGGCATTATGCGGCCTAGTCCAGATGAACTTAGGCGGTCCTGTTTGAGGGGGATTCATGTGCTTCGATTCAGAGGGACTTATGTGGCTCTGTTCGACGGGTCATTATGCGGTTCAATTTGCGAAGTATTTATGCGGCCACTGGACAACTCCCATGCGGCTCGGACAGGGGGTATTCCTCCCATACGGCTCGGACATGGGACGTACATGCGGCCCATACAATTTAAACAGTTCGATGAAGACGAAGGACGCATTAAAGGCTTATGCATAAAATATGCAACAGAGCCATCTTTGTTAGGGTTTGTGAAGCATACAATCCTTCCAAATCCTTACGAGCAATAGTGGGGTGAACGTCGGGATGAACTTCAGGCGCCGCGGTCGACGTCGAAGTCGCTCCCTTACCCTTCGCCGCAGCCTTGGAAGTCTTGGGGGCCATCGTTGGTCGAAGAAGAAAAAGAAGAGGATGACAGTTAGGACAAGAAGATCTTAAATCGGGAAAGAGAGTAAAGAGTTTCTTTCTCCATATTACTCTTATTTATAGGAGGACAAAGGGGGGGCACGTGGACCGATGAACGCTTTGGGTCGTGTGCTGCAGGCAAAATCGACTACTAGGACTTCGTCCCCTTTCATAAAGGAGATTCATCAAAGCACAAAATCCAAATGTTTAATGAACCGACTCTTAGGATTCCCCCAAAAGACGGCTCTAAATCAAAAAATGAATCAAGGGCAATTAATTACACCTACGTGGCAGAAAAGACAGTGTGCGGCCAGAGCGGTCCATGCGGCCAGAGCGATCCATACGGCTAGGAAGGCCATGCGGCTAGGAAGGCCATGCGGTCAGGCAGTCCATGCGGCCAGAAAGGCCATGCGGCTAAGAAGTCCATGCGACTGGAACATCCTATACAGCCAGAAGAGCTTATGTGGACATAGTCATGCTTCTTATTCAAAGTATTTCAATTTTACAAATTGAAAATTTTGAAGGGGGTCTTGTAGAAGCATGAAAAAGAACAGGAAAATCCATGCAGCTCAAAACAGAGGGAGTCTCATGCGGTTCAAAGAATCTCTCAGAGCTTCATGCGGCTCAAGAGTTTTATGCGGCTCAAAAGTCGCCAACATAGCCATGCGGCTCGAGTAAAAGCTACGTGGCCTCATGCGGCTGGCCTCTACAGCTGGCTATTAAGCAGCGGCCTCATTTAATGCTCTGACACAACAAGGCAGCTCTGACATAAAGGTGAACTGACAGCTTTGACATAAAGCTGCAATGATGACTCTGACATAATGGCGTGCTCCTAGAGAAACGAAGAAATTCTCTATAGCTGGCACGATCCATCAAATCCCAAAGTCTTCCATACGGCTTTGATACGTGGCCAGCCGTATGTGGTCCAGGTAGAGGCCACCCCCATGCGGCTGCTACTCTCATGCGGCTCGGATCATGGGGGCCATCTTCGTGCGGCTCAAATCCTGAGAAGCCACCCCCATGCGACCTCTACTCTCATACGGCTCGGATCATGGGGACCATCTCCATGCGGCTCAAATGCTGAGAGGCCACGCCCATGCAGCCTTCACACGTGGCCAGCCATATGCTGTTCAGTTGGAAACCACCCACATACGGCTCAGATTTCGGAGACCACACCTATGCGGCTGCCACCTTCATGTGGTTCAAATCCTGAGAAGCCACCCTCATGCGGCTCTGTCAAGACACCCTGTCCCTGTGGCTCACGGTTAGGACAAGTGGCAGAAGATCAGTTTCCCCCGTGTCCCTACGGCTCACAACATAATGATTGTTGGACACGTGGCATCAAATCAATCAAGATTTATCAACAAATCCTAACAACCAAATTTAGTGCAATCATCATACTTACCCGGATCAAATCAGATTTATTACAATAAAGTAGATTGAACATGTGGCAGGAGATCCGAGCTTGTCACAAAGATTCATGGCAATCAATATTAATTGCCCATACGAATTTGGCGCAATCAATATTAACTGCCCAGATTTGTTGCAATCAAAATTAACAGCCCAGATTAATTGCCAACAAAATATGATCAAGGAAAATGGTAATTAATCTCCAAACCGCTGACTTTTCAAGGGTCAATCATTGCAAACCCTAATGATCATATCCCACTCCTATAAATAGCAAGGTGCCATTCCCTTATAAATCCCCGACTGGATACATAGAGAGACAAAGGCACGCACAAAAGAGTCTCCCCACACATTCCGAGAGTATTTCCTTATCAGAGCCAAGGCTATGTCCGATCTTCCAAGGAGTAAGACAGAGCTGTCGTCGCTTTTCCGAGCCTCTACCGTCACCTCCAGAATCAAAAATAAACAATCGTACTTAGATTGCTGTACCTAGGTTTTCATTCCTAGGCTTTCTTTGTACGAGCGAGTTTGTATTGTGAGTCTAAGTTCAGTACTCCTATAAAATTGTTCTGTACTTTTACAATCAATGGCAAACATCTGTGATCTAACTGCTAACGAGATTTTTAATTAGCAATATTCTGCTGCCTACTCTATTCACCCCCCCCTCTAGAGTATTCTGCTTTACGATTTTGCTCCTACAATTGGTATTAGAATAGGCTCTCCATCTAGAGGTATTATATTCTGATCCCAATTGTTTCTACAATTAGTATCAGAGCAGGTTATACAGGTAAAGCAAGGTAGAATTGTAGTTATATTCAATTTTTATATAGATCACAGCATTACACATGGCAACTATGAAATTCACAAGTGACGGCCAAGCCACAAATAGACCTCCACTGTTTGACGGCACAAACTACACTTATTGGAAAACACGTATGAGTTTCTTTTTGAAAGCCCTTGATTTTGACTTATGGTCTGTAGTTATTGATGGCTATAAAATGCCCCCTCGTATAAATGTTGATGGTGTTTTAGTTGAAAAACCCCATGACAAATATATAGAGAAGGAAAAGAAAAAGGCTAGTCTTGACGCACGTGCTATTAATGCTTTATTTTGTGCTTTAGACAGAACTGAATTCAACAGGGTGTCTACTTGCACAACATTAAATAAAGTATGGAAACTTCTCGAAGTAACCCACGAAGGAACAACACAAGTCAAGGAGTCAAAGATCAGCAGACTTACTCAGGAGTACGAGGCGTTCAAAATGAAGCCAAGTGAATCAGTCACTCAGATGTTTACAAGATTCTTGGATATTGTAAATCCTCTGTCTTCACTAGGCAAGGATTACAGTAACCATGAGAAGATTCGCAAACTTCTACGAGTCCTTACAAAGAACTAGATTCCAAAGGCTACTACAATTATTGAAGGGAACGACCTCTTAACAATGTCTCTAGAAACACTAATGGGTAAGCTACTCACTCATGAGTTAGAACTTCAAGACTTTGAAGATGCTACATCAAAGGAGAAGTCAGAGAAGACGATCGCTCTCAAGGCTCAACATAGAAGAACCATCGAAGATGATTCTGATGACAGCGACTCCGACTCTGAAGATCAAGCTCTTCTAGTAAAAAAATTCAAGAAGTTCATGAGATTTAACAGGAGAACAAAAGACAGTAACAACAATAACTACGAGGAAGATCCTATTTGCTACGGATGCAAAAAGAAAGGACACATGAAGAAAGACTGTCCAACAGCTTCATCATCAAAGAAAAACAGCAAATATGACAAAGGCTATCTGAAGAAATCTACATTAAGAAAGTATGCCAACATAAGCATATGGCATGAAAGTGAAGCCAGCGATTCAGAAGATGAACAATCAGATGACGCTGCAAATGTGTGCTTGATGGCTTGCGATCAGGTAATCACTAATCCTCTATTTGATCCTTATGATGATTTCACCTTTGAGCAACTAGGAGAGGCTTTCAGTGAACTGTTAGATGATTATAGGAAACTGCGTAGTAAATATGAAACCTCTAAGAAAGTACTCAAAGAGTACAAAGGTGAAATAGGAAGACTTACCGACCTACTAGATCATGTTAGAGATAATAAATCTTCAAATGAGTCTGGTGAACTTTCATCTATTAAGTTGTTGTTACACGAGACTGTTAAGCTATCCAAAGAAAAAGACCAAACTATTATCCAGTTAAAGGAAGACCTATCTAAGGAGAGAAAGAGTCTCCAGTGTGCACAGGTAAGATTAGAATCACTCACATCTGACTATACTAGATTGTATGACACTTCCAAAAAGTTGGAAATTAGTTTAGGAAAACGGCCTGAAGTTGTTGCTTTCTATTCTAACACGTGTCAATTATCGAATCATCGGAACACGACCAACACTGTCAGACCAAACCATACCAAAACTATGCCCAAGAAGACTAGTAGGCATGCATTCTTCTATACTAGAAAATCAAAACCTACCAATCATGCACCTCACACTACTTTCAACACTCAACTTGCTAAATGTCACTATTGTAGCCTCATTGGTCATATATCATCTGTATGTAGAATCAGAAAATTAGTAGATTTAAATGTTTATGCATAGATACCGAAAACTAACCAGTCAGGACCCTACAAGAAATAGGTACCAAGAGTTTCATCTACAAATTATTTTGTAGGTGGGACGCCCTTCACATACTAGAAGCAAATGGATCCTCGACAGCGGTTGCTCACGGCACATGACCGGTGATGCTTCATTATTCGTAACACTGACGAAGAGGAATAAAGAAGGATACGTCTTCTTCGGTAATAATTTAAGAGGGTACATAATCTGTATCAGTGACATTGGTAAGGCTTCCTATCCAGTGATTAAAGATGTTTGTCTAGTTAGTGAGTTAAAACATAATCTGCTCAGCATAAGCCATTTAGCTGATCACGGTTATGGTATTATCTTCGTAAAAGATAAATATACTATAGTTGATAGTTTAACTGGTAGTATTATATTTGAAGGTATTAGGGAAGACAACATATATGTTTTCTACTTGTTGGAAGATGCTAACAAAGCAGGTAGATGTTTGATGGCCAAAAGCGTTGAGAGTCAACTATGGCATATGAGACTCGGTCATGCAAACATGGATACAATTTCAAGACTATCTACAAAGAAGTTGGTACGCAGCTTACCAGATATTTCTTTCAAGAAGGATGCGGTATGTAGTGAATGTGAAAAGAACAAAGCTACCAAATCCGTATTCAAATCCAAGAACACTGTAAGTACCACTAGACCTTTACAACTGTTGCATATGGACTTATTTGGACCAAGTAGAATTGTTAGTCTGGATGGTAAGTTATATGCATTTGTTATTATAGATAATTTTTCTAGATATACATGTGTTTATTTTCTTGCACGCAAGAATGATGCATTTTCCGAATTCGTCATCTTTTGCAAGAAAGTACAGAATGAAAAAGGGTTCATGATTACTCATATTCGTAGTGATCATGGCGGCAAATTTGAGAATGTAGAATTCAAGCAATTTTGGGACACACACGGTTATCTGCATGAATTTTCTTGCCCTAGAACTCCGCAATAAAATGGAGTTATGGAATGTAAGAGCAGAACTCTATCTGAAATGGATAGAGTAATGTTAAACCAGTTTAGTCTACCTAGATACTTATGGGCTGAAGCTGTAAATACAGCATGCTATATTCTCAATAGGGTTCTAATTCAATCTATATCGAAGAAAACTTCCTATGAACTATGGTTTGATAGAACACCAAATGTTTCTTATTTCAAAATCTTTGGTTGTAAATGTTTTATTCTTAATACTAAAGATAATTTGAGTAAATTTGATGAAAAGGCCGATGAAGGTATATTTTTAGGTTATGCAGCAAAGAGCAAAAGATACAGAGTCTTCAACAAAAGAACCATGATCATCGAAGAATCTATCAATGTCAAGTTTGATCAGCTAAATCAACACTTAGACGATGATGACAATGAAGACATAATTACACCAAGTACAGCTACTGCAAAACCTTCACACAAAGATGCAGAACCATCACATCAGGCATCCGATGAACCTCCAAGCAAAGAAGCCGAAACTAGTAATCTTGAGACTACACCAAAAGAGATGAGATTCTTGGCTAATCATCCAAAGGACTTGGTAATTGGTGAGATTACCAAGGGTATAAGTACTCGTTCCTCGAATAAAGATATAGCTTCTTGTGTTGCTTTTGTCTTGCAGTTTGAACCCAAAAATATTGATGAAGCATGTATTGATAATTTTTGGTTAGATGCTATGTAAGAGGAATTAAACCAATTCGAACGGAATCTAGTTTGGGAACTTGTTCCCAAGCCCATTGATTATCCGGTCATTGGTACCCGATGGGTATTCCGAAATAAATTGAACGAGAATGGTTTAGTGACTTGTAATAAGGCTCGACTCGTAGCTCAAGGATACAATCAAGAAGAAGGTTTCGACTACGATGAGACTTATGTCCCAGTTGCGAGATTAGAATCCATTCGCATGTTATGTGCATTTGCATGTTTTCATAATTTTAAGTTATTTCAAATGGATGTCAAAAGCGTATTTTTAAATAGTTTTATAAAAAAAGAGGTTTATGTAGCTCAACCACCCGGTTTTACTGATTTCAAATTTCCTGAATATGTTTTCAAGTTGAAAAAAGCCTTATACAGTTTGAAACAAGCCCCTCGTGCTTGGTACGATCGTCTAAGCTCTTTTCTGCTTGATAACGGTTTTTCAAAGGGAAAGGTTGATACTACTTTGTTTATTAAATCTTTGAATAACAATATTCTTTTGATTCAAGTCTATGTAGATGATATTATCTTTGGATCTATTGATGAATCTCTTTGTCAAGAATTTTTAAAGTGTATACAGAATGAGTTTGAGATAAGCATGATGGGAGAGCTGAAATTCTTTCTCGGACTGCAAATCAAACAAACCAACAATGGGACGTTCATAAATCAAACAAAGTACACAAAGGATCTATTAAAGAAGTTCGACATGGAAGCAGCAAAGCCACTTAGCACTCCAATGGCGACTTCAACCAAGCTTGATATTGATGAACAAGGCAAACCCGTCGATATACGTAATTATCGAGGTATGATCGGTAGCTTACTATATTTAACTGCTAGTCGACCAGACATTATGTTTAGTGTTTACTTATGTGCACGTTTTCAAGTTAATCCTAAGGAATCACATATGTGCACAGTTAAGCGTATATTTCGATACCTTAAAGGCACTTCTTCTGTCGGCTTATGGTATCCCAAAACCACAACATTTGACCTAACCGGTTATTCTGATGCTTATTTTGCCGGATGCAAAGTAGATAGAAAAAGTACCAGCGGCACATATCATTTTCTAGGAAAAGCTCTAGTATCTTGGTTTAGTAAAAAGCAAAATTCAGTTGCATTATCAACAACCGAGGCTGAGTATATCGCCGCAGGACGTTGTTGTGCACAAATTTTATGGATGAAACAAACTTTAGAAGACTATGGATTGCATTTTACACACATACCCATTTTCTGTGACAACACTAGTTCTATTAATTTGACTAAGAATCCAGTATGTCACTCTCGTACTAAACATATCGAGATTCGACATCACTTTCTTAAAGTTCATCAACAAAATGGAGATATAGACCTTGTATACATAGACACTCAGAATCAATTAGCTGACATACTCATAAAACCTCTAGAGGAAGATCGTTTCAATTATTTACATCGAGAATTAGAAATTTTAGATATCAAAAATATTAATTAATTTTGTTTTATTAATTATTTATTCGATACTCAAAAACTATTTTTGAGACAAGCCTAAAAAGAGTCTGTCTGTCACCACGACTACGGTCGAAGCGAAGCGGTACTTAAGAGTTCCCCGGTGAACCTCCGTTAGCTGGGACAGTACTCCTACAGCTAATCTGGGACAGACGCTGAGTAAAGAATATTAATTTATAAAATAATATTAATTATATTATTTTGAGATTTAAAATTACTAAACTCTGAATTAATCATTTGAAACGAATTAATGAAAAAGATGTGGCCCCATTTCTATTATTTTTGATATATATATATATATATATATATATATATATATATATATATATATATATATATATATATATATATAGCCAGGCAACCCTTGGCGAATTCGGCCCGAGTTCGGTCCGAATTCGGCCAGAGTTCGGCTGGGTATATATATGTACCAGCCAGAACCCGAGGCCCCAATCTTCTTCATTCTTTCAAACATCCTCAAATAGCAGCAGCCGTTCCTCCAAACCCTAGCTCTTCTCCATCCTTGTTCTTCCAATCCGTGTGGAGATTTTCGTCCAAACTTTGGATTCCTGCGGAGAATTTCGTCCTCAACAGCATATCCAATTCTTGGAAGGTATAATTCCTTCTCTCCTCCACTTTTCAATTTTTAGGGTTTCTAGAATTTTGGAAAAGAATGCCTAAGTTCAATCCCTTCAAGAGGAAGAAGACTAATGCCAGTGAAGAGGCATCGTCTTCGGATCCACATACGGATTACCTCTTTTCTCCGGTCCAATCGGACGACGGTGCATCGGACGAGTTTTACTTTAAAACTTTCGACCAAGCTTTATTATGGTATGCCGATTTCATTATGCGTACTATTTGTACCGGTTCGCCGATCAAATCGACTGTCTTTCCGGATCACCGCCCTTACTTTGAGGTATTAGGGTTACAATACTTTGTTACCTTATAATTTTCTATTGCTACTAATGCTATTAGATTATTCTATTATAATTTCGTGTTAGACACTTTTACCGTGAGAATACGTGTCGGAGGGATCGATATCGAATTCACTGATGAAATGTTAGCAAAAATCCTTGGTATTCCAAATGAAGGTGCCCCGCTCGATGACATCACTGATTTTGATTTCCTCGATGGTACGACTCTCATTAGTTTCAAGAATGAGCTTTGTGCGCCCACACGCGCTCGTCCTTGGAAGTTCAAGGCTAATAGCTTGAACTTGTTTAACTACGAATTACATCACATCATCTATTCTACTTTACTTCCAAAATCCACTTCCAAAGTGATGTCACTGTACTTGAGCTCTCTGCTCTTTATCACATTCTTAAGGGGATTCTTTTTTCTGTCCCTAAGACTATCATTCAGATGATGGATAGATGTTGCGGAAGAGACCGCAACCTATCTTATGCGATAATCATCCCTCGCATCTTTCAGAGATTTGACATTGACCTATCTACTTGTGCTGTTGACCCTGAACCCAAGTTCCTCAAACTCTCTCGTCGCAGCATTGCCAGAGTTCCTCCACCTACTGTACCTACTCCCACAACACCTGGACCTCCTCATTCTTATCCTATAACATTTGAGGGTATTCATCAGCACCTATCAGATTTGTATCCTTTTATGTTGACACTTCCAGGGAACGTAAGTTCCGTGACGTGACTCGGTTCCAGGCTATTGCCAACTCCTTTGCCGATTTGAGATTTGCGCAGACGGGTCACTCTGCTAGCTCTCTACCTCGAGACCCTTCTGTTTTTTGGATACCGCATTGATAATGAGGCGATCCACTCTCTATTCCAGCCAGGGAACACCTACGATTGGTATCGTACTATTGGTGCCACTCCTCATACTTCTGACGTTGGTACTTCTGGAGCTGGTCCTTCTGGACATGTTCGTGCTGCAGCCGCTGACGATGATGATGAGGATGATGACTTTTGAGTTGTTATGACTTTTAAGACTGTTATTATGTCTTATGTTTACTTGGAAATGCTCCAACATTCCAAGATTTTATCTGTACTCTTATTTTATTTTTATCAGCACTCTTTTAGTTATTATTTGTGACTCTGAATAGACATGGTTTTTATTATGCCTCAGTTTGGCATATGTTTCACTTAGTTTATTATTCAGCACTTTGTTTGGTTCAGTTTTATTATATCATTATTTTTTTTGCTTCCATATAAACTGCCTGTGACAATTACCATGCCTGTGTTGTCTATTCAATATCTTTTTAGCTGTCTAAACCATGCATTTGATAAAAGTTTTATATATTTTTTTTGTTTCTTCACTGTGCGTTACTTATACATTTATTGCGGGGGAGCTTTCTCTTTTGCAATTATTTTGATAAGTGACAACGGGGGAGAAATAGATCTAACATCTTCATGAATACAGGTTAAGAACAATTTTTATTTTCTCTGGTATTACACAGTTTTGAATTGATCCAAACTTAGATGTTATATCGGCAAGGTTTGTCAATTATCAAAATGGGGGAGATTTTTGGCCCGTTGGTCATGGTCAAACCTAATTTTAATAATTGATCAAACTCTGTCTCGATATAAATGCAAGTCAATTCAGATGTTTACCTACGACGTTTTGGACACTGCTCAACGATGGATATCTACTATGTTCAAGACTGAAGCCGTTTGCCATTTCAGAATGTATTTCCTTCAAAGCAATATAATTTTTTATTTTATTGAGTCTAGGAATATATTTTACATAAAGTCGTACTGGCAAATAGGCTGTCCGGTATCGTTTTTCAAAATCATCCTATCCTTTTAAAAATGACTTATTTTTTTGAAAAACATCCTTTTTACAAAAACTTTTGAATGACTTTTCAAAAAGCCAAATTGATTTTTTCTCAAAAATGAACTGGCAGAACCCTAGCAGAACTCGGCCCGAGTTCGGCCAAGATGAACATCAGTGAACGTTTGATTTTGAACTTGGTCACCCTTCAGTTGCGGATTGTTATAAAGAGTTCTGTCCGAATTCTGCCCGAATTCTATCAGAGTTCTGCCTTTGGAAAAACTATAAATAGAGAAGTATTTCGATCATCACCAATTCACTTTCAATCTCTTCTCTTCTAAAGCTTACATTTTCTCCAAAGAGTTTTCAAAAGCTTACATTTTCAAATCCTAAGCCAGTTACAATCCTCTAGTCGATTTGCCAGTACGGTGCGGTCTAGAAGTTTCAAGAGCGATTGTAATCAGAGGCTTGATAGAAGAGACAACTCTTCACAATTGAAGTTGGTCGAGTTCTTCGTATCAAAGCTCGCGTCTGTAAAAGTTGCAAGGACTTCGTATGAAAACTTGCGGTATTTTCCAATAGTGGATTCAACTGGAAGCTAAAGTTCTTCCGACTGGACTACTCCTCACAAGAGAGAAACCAATATAAATCTCGGTGTTTGCGTTTGCCTTCTGATCACTTTTTTATTACTGTCATTTACTTTGTGATTATTTTTATATCTGTGATCTAACTGCTAACGAGATTTTTAATTAGCAATATTTTGCTGCCTACTCTATTCACCCCCCCTCTAGAGTATTCTGCTTTACGATTTCGTTCCTACAAATAGTGGCGGTTGCAATTGAGTATGCAAGGAAATACAGAGAATGTCAAATTCATACAGATTTCATCCACCAACCGTCAGAAATCTTACTTCCAACTGCAGCATCATAGCCCTTTAAAGCTTGGGGCATGGATGTTATTGGTCCTATCAACCCACCGTCATCCCGAGGACATCGGTTCATTCTGGCTATAACCGAATATTTATCAAAATGGGCAGAAGCTATTCCCTTGATGAAGTCAAGACGACCAGTGTCATTAGCGTCATCGAACACCATATAATTTACCGATTTGGTATCCCTCGAAGAATCATTCATGACAACGGACCTCAGTTCGTAAGTCAAGCATTTACTCGATTCTGCAATGAAGCTCGAATCAACAATATTGCTTCGACAGCTTGTAATTATGTAGCCAACTGTCTGGCAGAAGGATTCAATAAGACAATCATTAAGCTTCTTAAGAAGTTTGTTTCTGCTAATAAATACAATTGGAGCAAAAAGCTTGGAGAATGCCTATGGGTGTTCCGTACTCTTGTACATACCACGATTGGTTGTACGCCCTTCACTCTAGTGTACGGATATGAAGCTGTCTTACATTAGAGATTCAAATTCCATTCCTGAGGATAGCTATTGCCAATAAACTAACAGTAGAAAATAATGATTGCCTTCGGCTTCAAGAACTTGAAGCACTCGATGAGAAACGATTACTAGCTCAAAGCACATTGAGTTGTATCAAGCCCGCATCTTGAAAGCTTTCAATTGTAAAGTCAAAGTGCGAGTTTTTCAAAAAGACGAACTAGTCCTTACTGTCAGACGTCCTATGGCCATGACACACATGAGCAAAGGCAAGTTCGAGCCAAAGTAGGAGGATCCCTACGTCATAAGCAAAGTTTTCTCTAACAGAGCTTACCAATTGACCGGGATGGACGGTCGAATAGCTATGATGCCTATCAACGACAAATTTTTGAAAAAATGCCATGCGTGAAAGTATGTATTATATTTTCTAACAGATATTGTACATAGATAATCCTCGAATTATTATCTTTTATTCATTCTCTCATGAATAAGTCCATAGATAATAAGTCCTCAAAATTCTCCAGTAGAGTCCAACCCGGATCTTATGGCACATCCTTAAAAGATTAACCCATAACGTCTACCATAATATATCATCACAATCTTTTCTTTTGAAACCCAGTCGTTTTAAAAGATATCTTATTCTTCAGCCCCAGATGGTTTAAGAATAATCAACAGATATACGAATTCATGCCCATATTTTCTCTGAGTTCTATGTTTGTGTTAAACGATTTGTCACGTCAACATTACCTCTGATAACTTCGTCCCAAAAATAACATCACATCAAGTAATATTTTGTCATGTCCAAGACCCCTGAACAGATATAACAAGTGATGCTATTTTTAAAAAATATGTCACGTCCAGGACCTCTTAACGTATTTTTACACTATTATCTATTGCTTGTGTCTCAAAGAGACACGTAAAGTAATAGAATCACAAAATAGCAGCTTTTCCATTTCATCTTAATCTTGAGAATATAAAATATTACATTATTCAAAGATGTGATCAATATTGTTCAAAAAGTTTATTACATTCACTTCATTCTCTGGAAGACCCATTGGGGAGGTAAAGTGCTAAGGTCAGAAATCATCCTCTTCAATGCTTCAGCCCATTCCACCCTGGTAGCAATAACTCTCTCCCTGGCTAAATTCCTCCTAAACTCCAGAGTTAGCGGCTGTATCGATAGGATATGACGCTCCATCACTGCATTTCAAACTCGGATAAGATCATCTCTTTGTTTATTCAGGTCATCCAGACGGCTCGAGGCGAATTGATGCAGTTCAATAACCTCCTCTTGGTGTTTTCTAGCCGCTGAAACCGATGCATGGGTTCGATCTAGTTCAGTTTCTAGCTCTTGGATGCGAGCCTGGTCTTTAGTCACTTTTCTGTCTTTTTTTGCTTTCTCGACCTTGTAGAGTTTAATAGAGGAAGTGGCCTCAGCTATACTAGACTCTATGTCTCCAAACTGTACCAAGAAAGCTGCCATAGCATTGTCAAGAATGGCTCACCGTCCTTCATGTTCTCGGGCTATGGTCTCACATTCGGCATCCACCGGTCTCTATATATTCCCTCTAGTCAGAACATAGTAAATCCTGGTAAGACTGGATTAGCTCATCTACCTCTGATAGGATTTGCTCTAAGGTCGATACCCTCTCTATGTCGCCAAAGTTGCATATAGACTCAATTGGATAAAGAGAATATCTCCTTACAAACTCATACAAATAATTCTTCTCCATGGCCAACTGAACCAAGGAGTACAGAGAGGTGAATATGGTAACCTTATAAGTATGGATGAGACTAGTCATCAATGCCTGCACACCAGGTATCGCCGCTACATTTGAAACTTCTCCTTTTACGAAAGTTGGAAGAATATTGGCAACCGGTTCAACATCAACACTTGAAGGTCTTGGTACAGGTGTCCCTGATGAGCTCCCCTCCATGGCATGAGTCCCAGCATCTAGAGGAGCCATAGTTGAACTGAGGCTGAACACAATGGAGGCTATTAGGACATCAGTAATCGTCCCTATATGACTTGATGTAATGTAAAGTAAAATTATTATATCATATGTCATTAAATAAAATGTAATGGTGAATAAAGTCAAAAATTTATACGGGACTGTGGGAACATAAGGAGTGTCGACAGGTGCAGTATATCTTTCTGTAAAAAGTATTTCTATTATAGAAGCAGATACTACTGCACCTGCTTGACTGCATTCTGCTTTCGAGCCTCCTGACATAAAGTGGCTGCTTCCAGCCTCTGAGCTAGTATGGCTGCTTTGAGTCCCTAATTCAATTTGGTCTCCTTGGGATTCCATCTATGTTCCCTCCTCTTAAAAAATATGTTCGATAAGGGCTTGAGTCCCCTTGATATTAGCATCAGGGTATTCATTACCCTTGGGACCTTTGAGACTTTTAACAAAGCCTTCGTCACCCTCATCTTTACCGAACGGGCTTCCATCGCCCTCGATATCGACATCAGAGTTCTCATCGCCAAGGGGCTCACCGAGACTGATCATCTCCTGTAGGGCTCTGGTCGCCCTCATCTTCAATGGGGTGCTCATCTGCCTCAATCATAACTTGGCAATCCTTGGCCACTAAGGCCTCGTTTGGTTTACGGATTCAAGGAATCTGAAAAGGAAACTTGTTCCTTTCTTTTGTTTGGTAGCCACAAATTTGGGAAATACTTTCCTAACATGGGGGAAAATAGGAGGGAAAATGGTTCCTCTCATGACCCATGGGATTTATTTTTCCTCCTCCTTTCCCAACATTAATTACCAAACATTATGACAAAAGTAGCCTTGATTTATTACTTATTTATTAATTAATTCTTCATTATAATTATGTTGACATTGGATATTGTTGGAACAATGATATATTTTTTTTCCTTTCCTACACCAACCAAACAAAAGAAAGGAAATTTGATAGGAATTCTACTTTCCCATCCCCATGGAAAATACATGGGAATTGATTTCCTTTCCGTGAACCAAACGAGGCCTAAGTCCTAACCCTCCTAGGTCGCTAATTGATCTTGGCTTGGTTCAACCATCTCAAAATCTGGTACAACATTAGTAACATCCTCTTCGAGCTGCTCATCCCCATCGTTAAAATGCTACAGCGCCTCTATAACCTCTTCATCCATTGAAGGTAGCTCGCTTGGAGAAATGGCTTCGGTAGTCTGGATTGTATAAAAATCTGGAACCTCTGCAGCAGTTTCCCCTCCATCTTGACTTCTGACACTCTCGAATGGAACTGATACTTCCTCGGGGACGGTAGTTTTTGAAGCATCACCAGAAGCCGAGGGAGACATCAGACCATCTGAGACAAGTACCGTGAGCACCCTCGCTGGAAGGGGAGTATCGGCCTCAATAGTCACTGGCTCTGAAACAGTAACCGGAGGGACGTCCAGTGAAGTAGTTGGAGCTAGTTCGCTAGTAGACGAAAGTTCTAGAGACGAAGAAAGGTCAAAACAAATAGCTACATGGTTAGTATATAATAGCTATTGTTGAACTAAAAGACTAAGGATATCACCTTTCGAAGAGGACATGCCCCCGGGTGACGGCGACAATGGTTCTTGGTGACCAGGAGACTGCATTAGCGAGGGTGGAACAGTAGAAGCCACAGCATTTTCCTTCAAAGATCTAGACACCACTAAATTTCTCTTAGTTTCGTGTATGATCAATGGTTGAAGAGAAACGACAGCGGCAGGTTGATCTTCAGGAGCATCCCGCTCTCTACTTGTTTCTTCCACCCTACTCTTCATCTGGACCAGAGATGGAGTTGTACCTCTAAAAGATGAAGCTTTCTCGAGAGAAAACTTAGCTTCCAATTGTCGTGTCTGAAACCTTGTCTTCTTCTTTCTTTTCCCCTTAACAGGAGAAGAACGTTCTTCATGAGCTGCTTGGAAGGATGAAGTCTCAGTCTTTTGCTTCTTGTTGTTTTCCTTTATGGGAGATTTTCCTTTCCGCTTCTTAAGAGAGGCACGTAATATACCCTACATCTCGTCGTAGAAACCAACATGTGAAGCCTTTAAAGGAGCATCATTAGGGACATTCTCCTCGGCTTCTGCCAAATCTACGACAACTTCTATCCCTTCTCGTGCTTTTCTCACACCAATAAAGCTATCAGATATGGAATAACCTTCGAAGAAGGTGTTGGCGGAAGTATAAAAATTTGCGTATGTGTTCAACATACGTGGACCTGCTTCAAAGGTAGCGAAAGGCATGGTAAATATAGCGTTAGTGCCTCCCGCACTATAGTATATCCATCCTCGAACCCTATCGCTCAAATATCTGAAGGCTTAAAGGCAGGTAGTCGTATTCCCGACGTGCATCTGGTCGTAGCCGAACTGATGAGAAAATTGGCTAGGCAGGTATGGTTCCAGATAGCATTCATTTTTGAACCGATATACCAAATGTGACGGTTTGATCATCTTCAACCAAAAAAAGGCTGCTGAAGGCGGATAGGTACTAAAGGGTTCTAGATCCATGAGAGAAGCCGGGTAGGTCTCTTACCCGGGTAGAGGAACGACGCAAAAGAACTTCCAGTTAGAGCCTATATTTAGTGCCTTTCTATAGTAAGTCTACCTTCTATCGAAACTCGGCATATCTACCGATGAAGTCTCCTGATAAGGCCCCACCAGCACCGAGAGCATGATCCATCAGAGAAGGATGGTGCATTATCAACCCGTCGAACAATTATGTGAACGACATCTCCATACAAGAAAAGTTATCTCGAGAATCGAGTTTCTCCATCGTGGCGGTCGTGAACTCACGGAGACCCGCATTCAGCCGACTTGTCATGGCGGAGAGGATGTCCATCTTGTAGCCGAATACTAGATGCACTACAGTAAACAGTATGCCTCGGTAGATGCGATCGATGGCACTGGCTCCGAGGACCACAAACCATCTTAACCAGATGGAAAGGAAGCTCGCCAAGGTAGCTTCCTTATACATGGTTATACCGCCCTGTCGTATGTAACTTTCGATGTCACGACCCGTACCCAGTGTAGGGGCACGAGAAGTGGGTACGTCCAGCCTATGCCGCAGTGTTGGCGGTAAATCGCTGTCCTAGGTCACTATCATAAACTAAATACAATATGATATACTCTCCGAACGGAGAACAAATCACATAAGGTACAACTCAATCACAAATCTAGAGATGGAAATAGCACGATATGATAAATATGAAATCCTCAAACTGAGGTACAAACAGAAGAGAAAGACTAAGTGTCTAAACGACACAACATCACAAACATCCAGAAAATAATACAACTCTAAAGTCAATACAAATGACATAAGTAATAAGATAAAGCCTAGCTAATCTAGTCTAAGCAGTATGGATGACGTCCTCAGCTAGAGCTGAATCCTCCTGTGGGTCCAACTCACAAGTGTCGTCTAGATAGGCTCCACAGTAGGTTGGACAGAAGTCCTCGGTATCATCTGTAATATTTTCAATAGGTCCAGTCAGGATGGGAGCGAGCACAATACATCTCACACATATCATAGCAGGTTAGGAAATATAGACATGCAAAAGAGTACGATACATAAAAACTGAAAGAATATACATGATGTAAATATAGAGAACTGTAATAGAAATATCTACTATAA
Source organism: Iris pallida (assembly GCA_029216955.1). NCBI lineage: Eukaryota > Viridiplantae > Streptophyta > Magnoliopsida > Asparagales > Iridaceae > Iris > Iris pallida. Next base: position 79,820,922 of record JANAVB010003400.1, read on the forward strand.
GTAGAAAACTATCAGTGACTAGTGATGTAGAGTACAAAGTCGACATATGAACGGCTGGATTTCACATGAATATACTAAAGAGGCTCACATGGTTATTCTACTTTGGAATTGTTCACATGACTATTTATACTCCCCCATACCCCAATCAATACACAAGGATCCAGACAAGTTATGTTATGTACATAATTTTCACATGAAAGCCCATAGATGGGTGTACATGAAGTATACATGAGGGCTCAGAACTGAGTGCATATGAATTCCACATGAAGGCCCATGAAGGGGTACACATGAAGTATAGGTTACACATGAAGTACATGAGAAACATGACCGAACATGAGAGCACATGAGAGTACACGAGCATACATGAATGTACATGAAGCACATGAAAAACATGAATAACATGAGAGCGAGAAATACATGATGTACATGAAACACATGACATAAAGTATCCGATGCTCCCTGTTTGCCGTTAAAATCTTTATTGCAATTTCAATTACAAACAGTACAGTAATACAATGTAGGACTTAGATGTAGTCCTAGGAGTACACTTTTGTTTATCTGGGTCCTATGTCGATGGAGCGAGTGGTAATGCGTTGACTCCATTGACGATCTGACGATAATTTTCAGTTCTCTGAAGGTCTGAGTTGCTCTGGGTGTTGGAGCTTATGGAGAGGAAGAAGACGTTGAGTGTCTCTTTCGATCTCTGTGAGTGAACTCTGATACTCTGGTTGCAGTTGTCTTTGACTGGGCGTCTCTATATATATGTCTGTCCCTCTGTGTGTGTGTGTCGGAGAAGGAAATGATCCCTCTATTTATAAGCAGCAGGTTAGGCTGCTCATACGCGCACATATAGGATGCGCTTGTACGTGGGAATTCCACGTGGCTGATGCTGACGGGATGAGGGCGCATGGATGATGCACCATGGTTTGTAGGTTGAATCCTTTATCCTGTATTTATGGCTGGCATGTGGCAGTGGAGAGAATCTTTCTGTTGTTGAGATCTTGGATGGTTAGCACCCCTTCATAGGCTGAACTGAGTCAAAGGACACGTGGCGTACGTCTATGGCTCAAAGATCTCGAATTTAGTGGAGAAGGATCTGATAAGCTACGTCTGGAATCGGGCGCATGAGGAGACTTAGCTCTTAATCTTCAGGAATCACAAACCAGTCTGGGCGCATGGCTTTTGAGGCGCATGCGGGGCTTCAGTAGCATGGCCGGGGAGGCGCATGCGAGTGGTTGGTCGGCCACATGGCTTGTAACCGTCAGAGGAGAGTAATGATGATGCTGACGTCTGCGGTGCTTCATTTTCTGTAGAAAGCTGTCGACTGTTCAGTCCTCGGGGGACGTGCTGCCAACTCTGTCACTTTTGCATTATTTGCTTGGTGGGTGACGAGCCGAAGTGGGCGCATCGATTTGTACCCCACTAGACGCATAGGTCCGTATTCACCAGGACGCATAGATCTGTGCTTTGTTGGGCACATCCATACGGGGCGCTTGGTGTTGATGGCGCTTCCTTATTGGTCTGTCTGTTAAGTTTTTTGGGTCATTTAATGACTCTCTGACTTAGCTGAATTCGAAGAGGCAAATTCATCATCGTAAATGCAAGTTCAATACACTAACTTCAGAAAGGTTGCCACTTGGCACATGGGTTTGATTTGCCCTAGCCTATAAATAGCAACAATGAGAGAGTTTTGTTGTCTCTCCCTTAACTTCTCGATGAAGATGGATTCGACTGATCCTCCTCCTTGGCAAGATGTTGCACTGTGGGTGATGGTTCTCCTTGTTCGAAGAAGCTTTGACGGTGAACTCCTTCATAAGACTGAGATTCGTCGAGTTGGAATGGACATAGCAGTTTATGTTCGAGCCGCTTGTTGGTAGTATTCTTCTACGAGACAACATCGAGTGCCAAGTTGAATGCATGGTTTGGTTTTGATGTGCCTAAGCTTTATTATGATAGAAGAGCCTCAGGCTGGCAGATGTGCCTGTGCATTGACGAGGAAGTGATTCACTCTGACGGGACGGAGTGATGTACTGGAAGAGTAATACGCTGGGATGAGACGACGCGGCTAGCTGAGACGATACAGCTAGCTGAGACATCTGAGTGATGGGCCTAGTTGAGAGTAGGCTGTTACAAAGTCTTCAATTGGCATTATGTTTCTAAGACAATGTCGGACATGCACAGCATGTTGCAACTGCTGGAACACAGACTGCCTTCGTGGTGGATCCACTATCTTGCGACAGCAGTAGTTAATGGCGACCGTAGCACAAGTATGTCCCATAAAGGGCGAGTTGTGCATGATGGTCATCTCTTCCGATCTACGTCTGTGAGTGATCATATTACGTAAATCATGTGAGGAGATATTGACACTCGTACCCTCTTCAGGTGCATGGCAAAGCCAAGCGTCAGGGTGAGTGTATGAGTGACACTCGTACCCTAATCAGGCGTATGGCAAAGCCAGGCGTCAGGGTGAGTGTATGAGTGACACTCGTACCCTAATCAAGCACATGGCAAAGCCAGGCGTCAGGGTGAGTGTATGAGTGATGCGCCCCATGATCCAGTTTCAGCGCCTGAAATGTGCCCAGATTATAAGTAGCAGAGCAGCACATATTGCGAGTGGAACCCACTTTATATGCACAGCCCACGTGGGCGCATGGGTTTGACACTGCAAGATTTGTTCCCTGACTTGGTTCCAGTGCATGTAATGCACCCAAATGGAAGGAGGACTTTGAGAGTTGACCCATTCCCGGTGCCAAAGCACCTGAGTCAACCCTGTACAGCTTACCATCAACTGTGCGTATGACCTTCAACGCATATTTCTGGTTTTGCTGCTAGCATAGCACGTTGACGGAGCATTGCTTGTGCCGCCTTGGAGTTCTTCGTATTAGCCCGCGAAGGCGTATAGTACTCAGAATCCAACTTTTTTTCGCCTTAACAGCGAGTGAAGAACTTGTAGCCAACCCAGAAGAAGAGAAGAACTACTGCAACTTTTTGTGGCTCGAACGGGCTCTCTGGATAACGGGCTCCCTTTTCTTTATTTATTTTGGTGCCCTTTTCAAAGGAGGCAATAGGGCTCTATATATAGAGTGGAATGAGACCTCTCTTCTTCTCATTTCTGATGTGGGATTAAAAGCAATATCCCTATTTTTTATGCTTCTACAAGACCCCCTTCAAAGTTTTTAAAACTTTTGGACAAGTTTTGAAATACTTTGAACAAGAAGCATGGATAGTATAGCTGTTTAGGTGTGACAATCCTATCAGAGGTAGTATGGACGTGATAGGTTTGGGTACTTCCACCGGGGCCATGATTATATGGCTGAGATTCTGGAGACGTCGGTGGCTGAGCTGGACCAGCAACTTTCCGAACTTCAGAGTATTCGGCGGAATGACTTTTCTGCTCTGATAGAAGCAGAAAAAATAAAATTGATAGCTGATGTTGAGTCATCTTATCAGGCCACGGTAGCCATCTGGGATCGCGAGGTGGCCGATGCTGAGGCTGCGGCGGAGAGACTATCTTAGTCCATGCAGGAGAAGGTGGAGCTGCGGGCCTCATTGGATGCTAGTATCGCGGAGGTCACAGCTAAGATTCGCCTTCTTGAAGACCAGCGGGCCAAACTTTTGTTAGATGCTGAGCGAGCCCAGGCTGAGCACATCGCATCCAAGGAGAAGGAAGCATCATTTACACATGTCATGACCCGCTCCCGAATAATCGAACACGAGTCGAACACGTCCAGCCTTCGTCATTAGACACGACGAAGTAAGCTGTACCAAACTAGGAAAATCTAACCAGATAATCATAAATGTATATAATCACAGCATCTATAACGTATCCCAGAAAGATCACCATAATCCACAAATCCAGATATAGGAATGAAAAGTGCTATGAACTCTAAAGTCAATATCTAAAAGTAAAGCTAAGTAGTCTAAACCTGAAGCCTCAAGCTAAGCCTCATCCTGCTCAGCTAATATCCTGGGCTCTGGCCCATAGAGTATAACAATGTCCTGCAAGCATACCTGCAACATATCCTATTCAGGAGTGGAGCAAAGTACAGTTCTAGGTAATAAAACATGAACATGACATGAACAGAGTACAGGAGTACATGAAATAAAATACATAAATGAACATGAAAGTACAGGAAAGTAGTACACAAAATAAGTACAGGAACTATAGTACATGAATGTAAAGTACAGGAACATGTAAAGTACAGGAATGAAACTATAATCCTGAAGTACCAGACATAACAAGTGCACAATATCGAAATACATCTAGTCCATGTGACCGGCTGGGGTGAGAACATGTACAGGAGTACATGAATATGGTACGACTTAGGACCCGCATGCACAGTGCGAGGCCTAAGCTAGGCACAGGAATATATAATAACTGGGATTGGTCACATGGCTAGTGTATTTCTCCACCCGACACTAACAAATACAAGAGCAAGGGTACAAGAGTACAGGAGTACATCAATATCGTGCCATAACGTGTCATAAGAAAGGGTACAAGAATGTAAATGCACAAAACCGTAGAAAAGTACTTGTCTTGCTCCGGTAATCAAGGGTAGGAAGATGATCTGTAAGTCCACCTGAATTTTAGTACAAGTTGGTTAATCCCTAAATAAGTATCAACTAGCCATCTTTCTACTACACATGTGTCTAATTGTAGAATCTTTATAAGGTATACTTGTAGTACTTCTAAATATAGAATAATTAGGTATTTAAATTATCCTTCACAAAGTACTCTCTACTGAGAATTTATAATTTGTAGTTACAGACATTAACTACTGAGACTACTAAGATGTGGTTTGACAACACTACCATCTAGACTTTGGCTTAATCTAAAAAGCCCAACCCACAACTGAACTTACTTCATATCCATATAAGGCAAGTCCTTGTATGCTATACACATGTAGGATCACAATAGCTGCTATATAACAACCAAAACTTATTATGTTATAACAGCTATTCTCAAATTTAAAATATAAATTAATAGTGAGATTAAATTTTCAGGCATTTATAATTATACAAGACAAGGCTTAAAGTATAGTGGAAACAAAGTAACAAATATATACTTATAAATTGATTTATTTGATTCAATACAGGCCACTTCTGGCCCATTAAACCCATTATTCTAGCTCCAAGTCAAACCCAGAATTGTACAGAACCCTCCATAGGGCAGGATTCGAGCCCTCTTAACCTGGTTGTTGCGCAGACTCACTCATCCACACTAATCACATACACCATCAACTGGCAAAACATATAAGTTTGAATCCAACTTCCCTTTCCATTTGAACTCTAGAGACAACCACATAACCCACAATGCAATCTAGTTCAAATCCAATTCCACAGTAAGGATCGAAATGTATATATGAGCAACTATACTACTGCTTTGCAACGACATAAACACCAATCACATAAAATTAGATCAATAATTCAATTCTCTGACTCAATCTTGACTTTCCAGCACCCGCCACTGCTACCCACGTGTCCGCCCATCCCATAATAGCAATGATCAAGAGACACGACCCCTACATTGGACACGAACATGATACGCACCCAACACATACAAAATTGCATTTCGCGTTCCGACCCTATCCCTGGCCAACACTATCAATCAATTCCATCTATGAATCAAATTTAACATGCTCAGGAAAGGTAATGCAATACCTGAAGGAGGAAGGATCAACCCTAAATGAAGAAGACTGCTATGAGGAGTCGGACACGTTCTCCCGAGTCCGATTGGAAATTTGAAACTCTGTTGAGACATTATGTCGAACAAATACCGAGCATCAAAATCTAAACAAGATGTTTAGATAAAATTAAATCTCCTCCACTTAGAAAAATAGTAGGAAAATCAAAATACTAAAGTCAACACTCACAGCTCAATTTCGATCCAATCAATTGCTACTACCACCGAACAACCGATCTGGTTCTCAATCCATCCATAATTGATCTCAAGCCAAGAACAGAGGTATTTACACTCAAAAATCCATCCGTACATACAGTAAAGTATCCAAATCGAATCAACAAGGGGATCGATACTCACCAGGATTGATGTCGACAAAAATGGTGATGATCGTCCCGTCGGCGAAGACGATCTTCTTGCGATCGTTCGGAGAAGAATGTGATGACTCAGTTGTCGGGGAAGAAACCCAACGTCGCTGATGTCGCGAAGGAGTTCGCCTCGCAGTTGCTTCGAGGAGATGCTGCCGTTGATCGCCGGAGATCAGCGAACGTAGCCGCTGTCGGCGTCGTCGTGGAGAAGAGGGCTGGCCATGTTGTCGCCGAGATGATGAGGGCTCGCGGTCGAAGTCGTCGTCGCCGTCGGGTTGGAGATGATCGAAATGTAAAGGATCGAATGGAGAGGATGACTGAACGAAAGAATGGAGGAAAGAGAATGCTCCTCTCTATTCACAGCTGCTGAATAAATACACAAAAGTGTATTTATTCACTTAACCCCTTTCGCTCAACACAAATTCACAAAAGTTAAGGAAAAATCTCCGAAACCCCCCTCCCCTTTTCAAAATTTATAGTAGCTGTTGAAAAATAGTTAAAACTTTATTATAATTATTATTATTTAAAACAAGGGTGAGGGGACCACTAAATTGGTTGTAACCACTTTTCAAATTTGAAAAATTACTCCCAATTTATTTTCCTCTAAAATATCAATGACCATATTAAAATAAATAAAATTAACTTTTTATTTGAAACCCAAATAAATCAATTGCTATTATTAAAATCAAATTTTTATTTTCACAAAAAGGAAAAATTGGGAAGTGTTGTTACAACACGCCATCTTCTTTCTCTGACTCACCAACGGCAAGAGTTGGACGACAAGTATGAGAATGATACTGCTCCTGAGGTTGTAGAGATGATGCGTCAAGAAGCTGAACGCCGAGTCTTGGCGACCGTGGGAACTCGGGCTGAAGACTTAAAGTATCGGATCGAAAAGCTTTCTGCCAATCCCAATGATGCTTAGGGATTGTAGTCTCTCTTTATTTTTTTATTTTTTTGGCAACTTTGCTAGGGATGTAATCCTTTACTTTTGAATGCAAAATAAAGAATTTTCTGGTGTGTTCATCTTTTACTGTCATGAACTAGAGATTTGTGTGGACCTATTATCTTTTGCGCACCTTAGTTTTAAGTACAAATAATAAGTTGGAGAGGACCGACATGTTTGCTCAGAGGTAATGCGGACGTGGCAAATATGGGGTTCAAATAACGGAATCTTCCTACTCATAGGTGTTATGGACGTGGTAGGAGTGACTGTGAAGGGATACGCAGAACAACTCAGAGGTAATATGGACATGAAAGTTCTGCGATTGATGTACGACAACGCAGGGGTTGTCTGTACGGGATGTTTACTCAGAGGTAATGTGGACGTGGTAAACATGATAAGTAGCACAATCCTATATAGTGTAAGATTCTATTTTTCAGGGCGTAGAGGAGCAACTCAGAGGTAATGTGGACGTGATTGTTCTTCTACTAAGGATAGAATGCCACGAAACAACTGGGTTCTGAAAGCATAAGATTTTGTGAAAGGGAGGTGTATGTGAGCTCTGATAATCAGGTCTACTGATTCCCTTGCTTGGTAGAGATAGAAGTACATATCTGAAAGATGTCAAGAGTAGTACTTCTTTAGGAACTTGCCGTTGATGGGCATCATAAATAAGTCCCCATTTGGTCGGACGAGGCGGTAAACACCGTTTGAGTATACCGTCTCTATGATGAAAGGGCCCTCCCACTTGGGCTCGAACTTTCCCGATATTTTGTGAGTCAACACCATCGGCCTCCTGACTGCCAGGACCAGGTCGCCTACTTGGAAAGTCCTCTGCTTGACCTTTTTGTTGAAAGCCTGTGATATACGGGCTTGATAGAGTTTAATATGCTGCTGAGCTAGGAGACATTTCTCGTCAAGTGCTTCCAATTCTCGCAGACGACGACGTTGATTGTCTTCTTCTATCAATTAGTTTATGATCGCTACACGGAGTGAGGGTATTTGGATCTCAAGAGGCAGTACTGCTTTGCTTCCGTAGACTAAGGAGAACGGAGTGTTGCCCGTCGGAGTCCGTACCGTTGTACGGTAGGCCCAAAGACATTCGCCAAGCTTTTCGTCCCAGTCGCATTTGTTGGATGACACGACCTTTTTGAGTAGCTTGACGATAGTCTTGTTAAAGGCCTCGGCCAATCCGTTTGTTGTCGGATTGTAGGTGGTTGATGCTACGTTCTGAATACGGTTCTTGTCACAGAACCTGCTGAAAACATAGATGATGAACTGTGGACCATTATCGTGGATAATCCTTCGAGGTACCCCGAAACTGTAGATGACATGATGCTTGATGAAGCTGATCACCCTGGAGCTTTTTACTTCCGTCAGTAGTACTGCTTCTGCCCATTTGGAAAAGTAGTCAGTGATGGCTAAGATGAAGCGATGTCCCTTCGATGATGGAGGGGTGATAGGTCCTACAATGTCCATACCCGAAGCTTCCAAGGGCCAGGAGGCGACCGTAGGATATAGTGGTTCCGACGGTGTATGGATGAAGTCGGCGTGAAGCTGGCAAGCATGGCACTTTTTAGCATAGTCGACAGCGTCGGCTGCCATGGTTGGCCAGTAGTAACCCATGCGTCATAGTCGATCCTGTAGCTTAGGGCCAGGTTGATGAGCCCCGCAAGTCCCATCATGAGCTTTCCAAAGGGCTTCGGCTGCTTCTTCGTTGGATAGACATCGAAGGAGAAGTCCATCGTAGGAACGTCGGTACAGCATTTTAGTAGCTGTATCATAATAAAATCGAAGGGAACGCCTTCTGACTGAGACGGCTTCTTTTGGGTCTTCAGGAAGAATTCCATAGACAGCGAAGTCGATAAACGGGAACCTCCAGTCTCGGATATTAACACCGGCACTTGTCGTCATGGCATGGGCCATCTGTATGCATAGATTGTTTTTAGGACAGACCAAGTCTCGTCCTACTACCGTGACATAGTGTTGAGTCCTGAGAGGTGCTGCTCATAAAGCTGTGAGGCCAGCCAGAGCGTCAGCCTCCAGGTTTTGTAACCGAGGTACGTGTTCTATGAAGAACTTGGTAAAGGTTGAAATAATATTCAATACAGCTTTATGGTAAGGGACCAGATCTTCATGGCGAACTTCGTACCGCCCTCAGATTTGATTAACGACGAGTTTTGAGTCGCCGTAAGCTTCCAGATGATCCACCCCCAGCTGTTGCGCCAGTTGGAGTGCCATGATGAGAGCGTTGTACTCGGCAACATTGTTGGAGCACGGCTTCGAAAGGGAGTAAGCACGCTAGATGACCAACTGATCGGGGGAGACGAAGACCACCCCCACTCCGACGATAATTTGGCCCTTGGGGTCTGTTCTCGAAGCGCCATCGAAAAATACCCGCCAGACGGAGCTTTCTTCGATGATATTTGATTCTTGGACCTCATTCGGGATGTCTCCATAGAGTCTGGAGGACTCTGGGATGGGGTGTACTGCTAAAAAGTCGGCTAGGGCTTGACCCTTGACGGCTTTTTACGGAACAAACACCATGTTGTACGGCGTCAACAAGATTGCCCATATAGCTAGTCGGGAGTTCAATGATCCTGGCTTCGTCATGAGAACCCTGAGCGGATTGACTCGGGAGATGACATGAATTGCCTGGCCCGAAACATAATGGCGAGTCTTCTGGATGGCGAACACCAAAGCCAAATACTCCTTTTCAACGTGGTTGTACCAGTGTTCGGCCCCGATCAGTGTCCTACTGAGGTAGTAGATAGCTTGCTCGTAACCTGTATCATTGTTCTGAGCCAATAAAGCACCGAGGGAATGATCCATGGCACGGACGTAGAGGATAAATGGTTTGCCTGCGACGGGTGCCACCAGGACTGGCGGGCTCATCAGGTAAGCTTTGATATCATCGAAAGCTTTCTGACATTCTTCTGTCCAGACGTAGGAGCCTCCCTTCTTCATGAGCTGGGTAAAGGGTTGGCATTTTCCGGAAAGGTTTGCTATAAACCTTCGGATGTATGTAAGACGCCCTTGTAGGCCTCGAAGTTCTCGGAGGTTCTTCGGAGGGTCCATGTCAAGGATGGCTTTGGTCTTCTCAGGGTCGACATGAATGCCTTTTACCGTGATAATGAAGCCCAATAACTTTCCGCTGGAAACCCTAAGGAAGGATTTAGCGGGGTTCATTTTGAGTTGATGCGCTCGCATGAGATCGAAGACTGTCTTTAGGTCTTGTAAGTGATCACTTTTGAGCCGGCTCTTGACTGCGATATTATCAACATAGCATTCAACCGTTCTACTTAGATGTTGATGGAAGATGGTACTCATAGCTCGTTGGTATGTAGCACTAGCATTCTTTAAGCCAAAGGGCATTACTGTGTAACAGAACACCCCCTTCGGAGTCCTCAATGACGTGTGTTTTGCGTCATCGGAAAACATTTTTATCTGATTATAGCCCAAATACCCGTCCATGAAAGACATGCGTTCGAAGCCACATGTATTATCGATTATCACGTCAGTGATTGGAAGCCAGAATTCGTCCTTCGGACAAGCAGTATTGAGATCCCTGAAGTCGATTCAGACTCGTATCTTCCCATTCTTCTTGGTGACAGGGACGACATTGGCCACCCAATCCGGATGTTGCTTTTTACGGGTGAACTCGCTGCTCAGGAGTTTGTCCACCTCCTGATCAATAGCATTCATGATGTCAGGACGAAAATGTCGTTGTTGTTGCTTTACAGGCTTAGCATCAGGCAAGATGTTAAGTCTATGCATCGCGATCTGGGGATCAAGTCACGGCATATCTTCGTAGCTCCAGGCGAAGACGTCTATATATTCTTTGGCTAATTGGACCAAAGACTCCCGGTCTTCTCCCTTTAGGCTCTTGCTGATGAAGATGGGTTTGGAAGGAGATCCATCCCCAAGGTTAACCTATTCGACCTTGTCTTCGGTAGGGGGTTCATATAATTCAAAACAAGACTCCCACTGTGCTCCTAGACGTTGAGCCCAAGGTTCTTCCTCAAAGAATTCTGGCATTTGGTCATCGCCTTCATCCTCTTAATATTGTGCAGATGTCATGTTGACTGATAGCACCTTCCTGAAGACTGAGCCGATACTGGTATCGGAATCCCAAGTTGATGCTTCGGACGAATGAGAGTGTTCTACTTCTTCTGCCTCCGAACTCTCTGGAGTAGCCGGCGGCGTGACATAGCCTACCCCTCGTCGAGTGCGATGATAGTAGTCCTGCGGCTTTCCTTTAGGTGTTAGGAGCCGGAGGGGAAGACGCCGACCTTTGCCGTAGTTCAGACCTTTGTTGCTTTTTAGGTCATAACCCATCTTTTGAATGAGGTAATTTTCCTTGTCCGTGTACCGATAGACTTATATTCTGCCGGTATCTGGTTCTGGCTCGAGTGGCGGAAGGTGCTGATGACGCTCGACTTTACCGAAGATGATGGATTCTTCATCTCGATTTCACGGTGGGACTATAAAACAGACTCCTTGGGACGGCACTACTCGATTTACATGATTAGCGGTCGTTATTTATGTTTGTAACGACCGTAGAGCATTATCTAGTGTATATATGGCATTCCAATGTAGAAGACTAGAATAATTGAAAGAAACTCTATTATTGATAAAACATGAGATTTTGTCTCGTGGGATTACATTATCAAGAGAAGGTGCATATATATCAGCAGATATATACTCTCCTGGATGATTGCGGAGGCTTGCCTTTAAGACGCACTTTCAGGGGTGCCTCGACTGCGCCTTCGATGACAGGTGCCTTCCCCTGTATTTTTGCCACAAGGGGAGCCAACGTTTGAGGTGGTTTTTCCTTGAGCCGTATCTTCAAGGGAGCTTCAGTAGGTACTCTACCTAGAGAAGTCGATGCTTTTCCAGGTAGCTTGATGGTCATGGGAGGTAGCATCTGAGGCGGTTTCCCTTTGAGTCAAATTTTCAAAGGAGCGTCGGGAATCATCTCTGGCTCCATGTCTGGCTCTGCCGCTGTTTCTGCTTCGTCATCAGCATCGTTGGCTTTTCCTTCATCGAGCGACTTATATAAGCTAGCGTCGGTGAAGTAGGCTTCGACCCCCTTGAAAGGGTCAATGTCTGCGAACTCTGTCCGGATGATGTCGTTGGTGGACACGTACTTCATACATTGGTGGAGTGTAGATGGCACCACCATGTATTCATGCAGCCACGGGAGACCCAGCAGGAGGTTGTAGTTGACATCGGCGTCCACGACATAGCAAGTCACCTCGGTTCGGAGATTACCGATATGACACTTCAGCCGTATTTTGCCCAGCGGTTCACTTTTGCTAGCAATGAAACCGCTGATTGTAGTATTGAAAGGCGCCAGACGGTACATCGAGATCCCCAGTATTGACAGCAGAGTCCTAGGGATGATGTTGAGGGAAGACCCTGGATTAATCTGAATTCGCTTTACCTTGACGGAACCCACATGCCCTGTGTAATACAGTAGCCTATTGTGCAGTTGTGCTTGAGCAACATGTCTTGTTGGGTGAAGGTTATATTGGGGATAACCTCATCCGCACAATGGCAGTGCACACATATGGTCGAGATATCCTCAGGCTGCTTGACCTGACTGATGAAGGACTCAGCATCCTTCAAGTCTTCATAGAGAGCTTCATGGGTGTCTTTGGAAAGACGAAGAAGCTTGAACAGTGACAAACGGGCTGGAGTACCGGTAGGTTGTGCCAGTATGTCGAAGTTGTGGGGCTTGGCTAGTCCCGAAGCATTTTTCCTTCGCAAAGGCTTGTCGAAACGGGCCTCTACATGCTTCTGTTTATTGGCTGCTGGAGGTTTGGATGGACCTCCTTCTTCGGCAGCAGGGATAGCGCAGGGCGGTACCACCTCGACGGCAGCTTCGTTAGGTTGGGCGTTCTGATGTGAACGCGTTTGTACAGGAAGAGCCTCTTCTACGGAGGAAGAGACCATACGACAAGACTTAATCTTCTTGCCCTTAGTTTTGGAGGCAGAGCGTACCCCCGGTTGGATAACTTCGGAGACGAGATCGGAATTAACCCAGAAGATCTCTCCCCGAGATGTGGTGAGTGGGATGAGTCCACTCACGTTGTCTCGGGTAGGTGGTAGGTTGACCACCTCCATTATCGCCTTTGGGATGGGGACGACGCCATCTTGTGTTGTGGTTGGAGGCAAGGTGCCGAAATGGAGCGACACCAGGTTGGCCGAGACTGTCTTCTCCTTATAGTCGACGGAGATAACATTCGCATTGATCATGCGCTGGATGTAGTCTTGAGGATGTAGCAGTCCTGAGTTGGATATTCGACAAACTGATGGGAGTAACAGTACCTCGGATTGTCCACTCTCCCAACCTCGTCGGGACGCTTTAGGTCCGACAATTTGATCTTATCACCCTGTTTCAGCATCTCGAAGAGTTGTAAGGTGTCATCATCATTGAAAGAATAGACCTCCTTTGGTCTTGGCACAAGCGGAGGCTTCTGAGTAGGTGCTTGTGCGCCTTTGGAGGCATTGACAGTCAGCGTCTGCTTCCCCTTCATCTCACATCCAGGGTTGTTGGCATAAGGCCATTTTCTCTTGTCTTCAAAAGTAGGGAAACTGACTCCTAGAAGGCGAGCATTGGATGCCTTCTTTTCAGCTGCTTCCGCCTCAATAATAAATGAGCTCCAATCGGAAGGAGGAGAGGAGTTGAGCCAGAGCTTGATCGGAGGAAGCATGTTCATGCTGCAGGAGGAGAGGAGAGCATGTTCTGGCATGCCCGGGGGCAGTCTGAAGCAGGCTTGTTAGAATCGTTCGATGAATGCTCGAACCGTCTTCTTCTTCTTCTGACGCACCTCTATCAGGGACGCCATTGTCATGTCTTTCTCTCCGTTGTAGAAATGATCGAGGAAGAGACGTGTCAAGTCGTCGAAGGAGGATATGGAGTTGTCAGGGAGACTGCAGTACCAGTCGTAAGTTACTCCTTTCAGTGCCCCGACAAACAGGCTGGTGAGTAGCGCGTCTTCCTTCGGGAGATGTCCCGTTTGAGACTGGAAGTATGTTAGATAACAGCGTGGAGAGTCCTTTCCGTCGTATGGTGTCAATGTTTATAGTTTATACTTGGAAGGACAGACCACTTTGTTCCATTCGAGGGGGTATGGTTGTGGGATCCCCATCTTTTGGCGCTCCTACTGTCTGTTCTTTGACTCGAAGTGCTCACGCAAGTCCCTGATCATCTCAACCACGTCCTTTGTGGAACTGGGAGTCGGAGATGGTGGAACAGTCTGGAGTTGTACATTCGAAGGTTCCGACACCCGAGGTGCTTCTTGGCAGTCGGTATTCAAGGATGCCCGTTGAAGGTTGGCTCCTGGGTCAGGATTAGTGGAAGGTGCTCTGGCCAAAGCTGACCGTATCTCGAACACTGCTTGAGTCAGTATCTGTATGGAGGCAGAGAGGGTTTTGAGTCCTCTCTCCAAGGTATCCATGCACTAAACGAGATCTGCTGGTGGCGCATCTGACTCCGTATCACCACCTCCCGTCATGTAAACTGTCATGACGTGACTGGAAGTTGATGGATCGATTGAAGCTTCGCTTTCAGCATCACTCTCTTGTAGAAGAGAAACTTCCCCCGGAGCTTCGTCTTGGCTACCCCCAGCTATGTTCTGGAGGATGTCTTTGTCTTCGGGTTTAAGATCCACAGGGGCTTGACTACCCCCAGCTATGTTCGGGGGGCTAACTTCGTCTTCGGGATGAAGATCCACAGGGGCTTGACTACCCCCAGCTTCCTCTGAGATCTTCTTTCTCCCCCGGGTGCCCTCAAACACTCCTGAGGACGGGACGGTCGTCTTGGGCTTCCTCGGCTGGCTCTTGGATAAGGACGAAGTCGAGGAGTTGTCGTCGCCTTTCGAATTGATGGGGAGTTGGAGATTGCGTTGCAAGAAGCAACCTTTAGTTCTGGCCCCTCTTCAGTTAACACCTTCTTTCCAAGGAAACGTTGGAGGGGTGTTGATGATTGCAGCCGCTGGAACATAGACTGCCTTTGTGGTGGAACTGTTGTCTTGCAACAATAGTTGATGGTGACTACAGCACAGGTGTGCCCTGTGAGGGGCGCATTGTGCTTGTCAGTCGACTCTCCTGATCGGCGTTCGTGAATGATTATATTACGCAAATCGTTAGAGGAGAGTGCCACCTTCACACCCCCATCAGGCGCATGGCAAGGCCAAGCGCCGGGGTGGTCAAGTGAATGCTGCACCCCCTGATCCGACGTAAAAGATGCGCCCAGATCAATAGTGGGGGAGCAACATTTAGAGTGGTTTGAACTAGCCTCAGACGCACAACCAATGTAGGTGCGGGGGTTCAAGACCACAGAGTTTGCCTTGCACGACTTGGTTGCGAATGCAGCAGATGCGCCCAAGTGTGACAAGAACATTGAAGGTTGGCTCATTTCTGGCACAGAAGCACCCGAGCCAACTTTGTACAGCTTACCATCAGCAGTACGCATGATTGCGAGCGCATGCTTCTAGTTTGTCGTTGGCGTAGCACGTTTGAGGCGCATTGCCCGTACTGTCTTGGACTTCTTCGTACCAGCCTGCCGGGGCGCATAGTACTCATAGTCTAAATTATCCTCACCACGACAGCGAGTGAGTCTGTCAAAGACAGATGCCTTCTATGGCGCATCAGAGTTAATGTGCAGGACGTTAGCTGCGCCCCTTCTCCGTCGATGCATCTTCTTTGTCTGAGAAGAAGAAGGTTGGGGAATGTGGTCAGCCCCATGTTTCCCTGAGAGATGTGCTGCACCCACAGGCGCATCCTGGCTGCTGAAGACGTCAGTGGTAATGGTAGGCTGCATCGGCACATCCCCTTCGGTGATGGTGCCAGGGGCCTCGACCTTACGCACCCAGGCTTGACGAGTCTTCTTCGGCTTCGACAGCCGCTTCGAAGGACTCGCAATGCCTTTAGAGATGAACTCCTTATACGCCTGTTGATTGAGACGTACGACCAGCGTCTTGTAGGAGGAGCCCACCTTCACGTCGTCAGATTGTGACACAGCATTCTCAACGGAGGAGAAAGAGGTCTCCAGCAGAGTCGCCAGCTTGTTTGCCATTAAAATATTTATTGTAATTTCAATTACAAACAGAAGAGTATTACAATGTAGGACTTAGATGTAGTCCTAGGAGTACACTTTTGTTTATCTGGGTCTTGTGTCGATGGAGCGAGTGGTAATACGTTGACTCCGTTGATGATCTGACGACGCTTTTCGATCCTCTGAAGGTCTGAGTTGCTCTGGGTGTTGGAGCTTACGGAGAGGAAGAAGACGTTGAGTGTCTCTTCCAATCTCTGTGAGTGAACTCTGATGCTCTAGTTGCGGTTGTCTTTGACTGGGCATCTCTGTATGTCTGTCCCTCTATGTGTGTGTGTCGAAGAAGGAAGTGATACATCTATTTATAAGCAGCAGGTTGGGCTGCTCATGCACTCACATGTAGGATGCGCTTGTACGTGGGAATGCCACGTGGCTTATGCTGACGGAAGGAGGGCGCATGGATGATGCGCCATATTTTGTGGGTTGAATCCTTCATGCTACATTTGTGACTGGCACGTGGCAGTGGAGAGGATCTTTCTATTGCTGAGATCTTGGGTGGTTAGCACCCCTTCATAGGCTGAACTGAGTCAAAGGACACGTGGCGTACGTCCATGGCTCAAAGATCTCGAATTTAGTGGAGAAGGATCTGATGAGCTGTGCCTGGAATCGGGCGCATGAGGAGACTTAGCTCTTAATGTTTAGGAATCACGAACCAGTCTGGGCGCACAGCTTTTGAGGCGCATGCGGGGCTTCAGTAGCATGGCCGAGGAGGCGCATGCGAGTGGTTGGTCGGCCACGTGGCTTGTAACTATCAGAGGAGAGTAATGATGATGCTGACGTCTGTGGCGCTTCATTTTCTGCATAAAGCTGTCGACTGTTCAGTCCTCGGGGGACGTGCTGCCAACTCTGTCACTTTCGCATTAATTACTTGGTGGGTGACGAGCCGAAGTGGGCGCATCGATTTGTACCCCACTAGGCGCATAGGTTCGTGTTCACCAGGATGCATGGTGTAACGTCCCAGTCCCAAAATACGTAGGACTAGGTACATCGACATGCCAGCTGCATACATACGAAGTATGCTCCAATATATAGAAACTCGTATGTATACATAAGCTGTAAAATGCAGTAAACCAAGAGTAATATAATCTCATCCACAAATGAAGAATAAAATATATCATAAAATCAACTGTAATAAGTCTTTGTACAATGCATTGGCGGAGACAAATCCACTACCAACAAGTAAGGAAAAATATAGATGAAACTGAAATGAATTGGCGGGAGTAGCAAAGGAAGACCCAAGACGCATCATCTCCGAATGAATAGAGAAGATCGCGACCTCGGCTAGAACACCTGCAAATTCACAGAAGCACACACCTGGAGAGATAACCAGGTCCTCAGAGGGACATACCAAGATACAATAAACATGCCATATAAATACGGAATATAAATATGCCACAATCAAAGAAAGTGACAAGACATAAATAAGGTAAACTAACCGTACTAATATGAACATGCAATTTGAGAAATAATCCTTCAACGCATGAGCCCTGGCTGTAAATGGGATCTGGTATGGTCCCCACTTGGGCACCAGTGACCACAGTGCATGACGTTCAAAAACGACAGTGGCAAACCTGAGAGGGTCATCATACCAGTATCTCCAGCGGAGCTTCCCGGTTACTAGGGAAGTACAATCGAAGCCCATATGTCAGGTATTGTTCTCCCTACCCAATGTACGTGTCAAGTCGCATCCACGACCATGTACCTCTACTAACTGCTAAGTCCCCTAACGTGCCTCTATTAGCAGTTAGCCCTAACGCATGCACATGGGAGATCAGCCTACACACAAGAACCTCTACATGCTACTCATCTCACACATCCTCATGGTACAACTGTGTTAAAGTATATGTAATACACTACAACGGTAGTCTCTTAACTCTAAGTCCATATGCAATCAAAGGATAATAACAAAGTATATCTAATATCGCTGAGCAGACAATAAATCAAGAACTGTAAGAACTGGAAATAAATGAACGGTGATATGTAATAAATACAACTGAATATAAATGGTATAATGGCAAGGTATCTTGCCTGAGGATATGTGCAAAAGGGAATAATCCAGTAGCTCGAACCGGCAAAATAAATAAAGCAAAAAAAGCCAAATCCTGCAGATGACTCCGGATGCTGCAACAAATATCACGAACGAGTTTGGAATATAAGATATGCGCAGGAAACGTCTGTCCAAAAGTTAAATTTTGGATCAGGGGCAATTTTGTAATTTCGGGTCAAAACGATGTCCGCCGTTTGACCCGCTTTGTACCGAAATGCACGCCAGAACCTACGGTCTCTAAAGTCGTCAAACTACATGCCTACAGATTTGTTTTGATGAGACAAACCCAACGGTATGTCCAATTTTGGATTCCGGTGGATCGTGCACAAAATCGCCCGTTGAGTGGGATTGTGGGCCCGCCAAAATAGCATCCCGATCAACGGTCTCAGAATCGGACCAAACTTGGCTCACAAGACCAAAAAAATATTTTGAGTCCAATGGCGCAAGTTTCGACGCAATTTGATGAGTGTACACGAAGTTGTGACTTAATTTGCAAAGGATCGATACGGGATATCTCGACGGATACGTACTGATTTCGTCGCGCACATACAACGAAATTGGGTTCCGTCAGTTCCCACACGTCGACAACATCCATACGCGTCTTTCGATGTGTATAGTGTGCGACCACGTCACCCGGTTTGTCGGGGCGGATGCTGTATCGAAATATTTTTCTAATTTTCGAAAACAGAATTTATAATTTTTCGTGAAACTTTAACAACATGTAACTTTCTACATACTAGATGAAAATTGAATCCAGAAGGTGCGTTACAATCTCGGTTATATTGTCTTTTACTATCTTTAATTAGTTTCTAAAAATCCTATTGTACAGAAAGAAAAGTGGCCGGCAAGTTGGTATTTTACAACAGTTTTTAATATTCAAAAAAGTAATTTTTCTCCAACTTCGTCTCGATTTTTCAAGCAATTTGGATGGCCATGTCAAAATCCACCTAGGGGATCCTAAAGAGGGTCATGTGGGCTTTCTACACGAATTTACGGATCTAAAAACGGGTTTAAAATGAGGGAGACATCGAATGGAGAAGTGGGATACCTTAAAGTGGAAAACTGTTGTTGTTATTGTTGTCGTGACGACCGGAAGACGGGACTGTTGTCGCTCCGGCGAGGTTGGGCACGCACGCCGAGGAGAGGGAGGAGGATGGAGGAGGAAAGAGGAGGAAGGAGGAGGAAGGAGGAGGTATGTATATATATATATATATATATATATATATATATATATATATATATATATATATATATATATAAGTATATAAGAGTTGGTGGGGGGGGGGGGGGGGGGGGGGGGGGAGGGGTCGGCCCTTATAACAAAAAGTTGCTGCTACTACTTGTAAAGGGCTCACAAACATAATAGAGCTGCTGCTCCTACTTCGTTTTTTTTTTTTTTGGTGGGTGGTCGGGTGGGGCCGACCACCCATGGCTTTATTTTATTATCTACTATTTTTTTTCTTTTCTTAAGTAAATCTTTTATATATATATATATATATATATATATATATATATATATATATATATATATATATATATATATATATATATATATATATATATATATATATATTTCTATTATCTATTATTATCTATTATTTTTTATCTATTTTTTTTCTTTTATATATATATATTTTTTTATATATATTATCTATTATATATATATATATATATATATATATATATATATATATATATATATATATATATATATATATATATATATATATATATATATATATATATATATATATAATATATATATATATATATATATATATATAAATCTATTATGTATATATCTAAATATACCATAAAATCTTCACAAATTTAAATAACAATTTAATATTATCTATTCAAATAATTAATGTATTTAAACACATGTACATACATATATACAAATTCAATTTACCATAGAAGGCAACAGTTAATAATATTAATATTATTTAATCATAACAAAAATAAATTAATAATAATAAAATATTAAATAGTCAAATGGGGGTTTTGGGGGGCTTATACCGCACACCCTTATTTGGGTCCAAAAAATTTGTACAATTATTGGGAACATTATTTTAATAAATAAATACCAATAATTGCACGAATAATTAAATAATTTGAAATTGTACATAAAATTAATTTAGAAAATATTTCTACATACATAAAATATATCTACATCGCCACCTTTGGTCACACCACATACCTACATGGGTTAAATTGGTTCGAGCCCAATTCGGACTGGTTTGGACAAACCGGGTCATCTAAAATCAATAAATAAAATAATAGTTAAATAAAATATTTTAAATGAGTTATTACACAACTCGGCCTGGTTTTTCTAGTTCGGTCATCCTCATGGCAAGGCTTCCCCTAGCATGGTTAGTACACAAATCAAGACACACTGCTACATCTTCCGTGCCAAAATTCATGGTAGTCTTGTGTTCCAAAATTTTAACAATGGCTAAGGTCATTCCTAATAAAAATCATAAATTGAATAAATTCATTTTTGAAGTCTAATAAAATAATAAAAAATAAAAAAGAGGGGTTTTACATCCTACCCAACTTACAATAATTTTGTCCTCGAAATTAAAAATAAATAGGGGTTGAGAAGGTCACATAGGTATATCGATGAGGAATCATCAATTCACAATGCTCAACAAAACATGAATTAGAAAATCGTGATTTAGATAGATACGAAAAGAATCATGGATATGGCTAATTAATGCAAGAATGAAAATGATCAAGGGTTTTAAGTAGATCAAGATAAAACACGAGTTTAAAGAATAGAAAAGAATCGAGTAGATTAAGGGGGAAAATAATTTAGAGACTTAAGAGAGATGGTTCCTTGAGAATAGCTGTATATTGGTCGTCCAGTTTGAGGGCATGATTAAGAGAACGGTTTGAATCATCCTCAAGTATCAAGAATGATTAGGAGGTCGCGATAGTAGATATGGAATCGACGAGTAGTTCAAAGCGAGGATATAGTCACCTTGGTTGGTCCATGGCTAACTATCTTGGTAATAGATGGTAGGACAACTAAAGGCAATACTTTGGGTCTATCTATCAAGTACGAGTCTTCGTCTAAATAGGTGAAAGACGAAAACCAATATGAGTCCAAAGAAGTTGCTTTCGAATACCAATATGTGGTTCAAAGTCGAGTGAGTAATTCAAAAAGAATTGCCAAGGCTGTCGCAGATGGGACTCTAGAGGGCAAGTTTAGCTATGTCCCCATCTACGTAGAACGATAGATAAAAGCGAACCAAAGTACAATAGGTTGATCAGACCATCATGCACCGGTTCTGATTAGACAATATATTAGTGGGTGCACCCAATAAAATATGTCATGATCAAGCTTGATAACGAAATAAGCTTACAAAACTGAAGCTACATTAGCAGCATGAGATAGTCAAAATATGAGCAAGGGAGGTACTGATGAAGGAAATTAAATAGTCCAGGATCTTTTAAAATCTAATTTCCGCCCGAAGTTTGGGCCTGTGCAGTTGGCTTGGTTGACTATCTAAGTTAGGGTCCTCTGAAATTATAGTCTGAGCAAACTTATCAACATGGGTCACAAGGACAAAGACTTTGTTGGACCGTGAGATATTCTACCCAACTTACAAGAGTTAAACCAGTAGTGTGATGGGACAATGGGTCAAGCAATCAAGATAAAGCACAATTTTAAGTATTTAAGGAATTAAGTAGAACAAAATCACATATCGGGTCGAAAGAATCGAGTCGAGGTTGAATCCTTATCCGTGGTCGAAAAATATATCGGTATCATGGTAAAGATTATAGTTTGGCCATTTTGACCATAAGGTCATATCAAGAAATAGAGTACAAAGAGATGGGGTTTGGTGGGACATGATATGTCTACAGGAAGGTGGGCTCGTCTATGTCTTACATATGAAATTTGTTGGAAAGAAAAGTTTAGTGTTGTACTCCAAATATACAAGTCACGGTAGGGGATGCCAGAAGATCAAAATAGAAAGTGGGAGTTCACGAGGTGATAATTAATGCACAAAAATAAAAAAGATCAAGTTAAAGCATGAAATAAAATTAATTAAAGAATCCAGTAAAAATAATTTAGGAACACAATTCCGGAGAGAAGATAGTCTCCTAGATGAATACAGTTAAAGAACCATTAACTCATTATTCAAATTGCAAATGGGTTAGAAGGTCGCAATTAAAAGATCTAGAATTGAAGGAAGATCGAGTAAGTCAAGATTGGGATACAGTCGCATAGTTTGGTAGATGACTAACAACACTTGTGTACATACTACTATCATGGTCATGAGTGATATGGCAATTAGTGTGGAGTACATCTATCTTATTAGAGCTATCTTGATGGCCTACCATTAAGATTTCAACTCAAGTTTCCTCCAAAAGTTTTAAAAATAAACCACCAAAATTTGTATTCACTCCAAGCCGTTCAAATTTATCATAAAATTTTTTTTAATCACTATCATAAATCTCAAGGCAATTTTTATCACGTTACTACTAACCTTTTCCAAAATTAACGTTTAAATTCAACTATTTAACTCAAGAGTTCATAATTTACGAATCCATAAAATTTTACAATCAATCAAAAATTTAACACTCTAAAATTTTCCAATAACTCATAATAAAACTCTTAGCATATTAAAAGCAATCTCAAAATTAAGCTCAATGCTCTCATCAATTTTAACCTCTATTCATGCTAAGTTATTTCAACAAAATTACAACTTTTAAATGGTAACTTTATTTGATCAATCAAAACAACCTTATCACATCATTAATATATTTTTATTTTATTTCAAAAAAATTTGTGATATTAGTAATCCAACATTAAACTAAATTTTTAAATAATCTTATCAGTCAAAATCTTTTTTTTACCAAAAATCTAAATAGATTTGTAAATCCTCAATCATAGGACACCATTTAAAATAAAAATTTCTCAAAAATCGTTTTCATAACTTTCAAATATTTTAACCCAAAATTCACCGTCATTACTTCCACTTAAAATTTAAAATTTACTAAACACGAAAATCGCAAGTTGTACAACTCAAATTTAAATAATTCCTATGGCCATTTTTAAAAGCTAAGATCATCTTCAAACCAAATTTATAACTGTTCAAAGGTGTATAACTATAATACAATAAATCATAAACATCAAAACTCTAATATCAAATAAATTTTATATTTGTTCAAAGATGTATATCTATCGCCCAAAACTCATAAATATTACAACTCGAAAAGCAAATCAATTTTATACTTGTGCAAAGATGTATAACTATGACCCAATAAATCATAAATATCAAATCTCAAAAAGCCAATCAATTTCTTAAATCAAGGGTATAAAGATTCTAGCTATATATTTTTTTCCTCCTTCCTGCAGTATCAATCCTATGGTGTTTACTATTTAGAAATCTCAAGATTAAAACCTTCCTTGGTAGTATCCTACTTTACAAATTACTAATCATTAATTCACACAAAAAAGCCTTTTTAACTCAATTAGCTAGAGTCTTGAATGTATTCCAATTGCCAATATAACCATTCTAGCCATATGTGTTTGACCTACGAGCAAATACTAGTGTAGTCATCTTCCTAGTTGATACTAAGTACGAAAATAAGAATCAACGGTAGAAAGGAATCAAGCAAGATGCAATTCAAGGAGGTCGAACAAAAGTTCAAAATTTGAAGCCAAGGGAAGAGGTCAATCTGTATGGATGAGATTCGTAGATTCTAATCCTATGTTGTAGGCTCACATCGGTACAGTAACGTAACCGAAGTGACAAACTTGACCTGCATGGGCCACCACAAAAATATGTAACGTCCCAGTCCCAAAATACGTAGGACTAGGTACATCGACATGCCAGCTACATACATACGAAGTATGCTCCAATATATGAAAACTCGTATGTATACATAAGCTGTAAAATGCAGTAAACCAAGAGTAATATAATCTCATCCACAAATAAAGAATAAAAGATATCATAAAATCAACTGTAATAAGTGTTTGTATAATGCGTTGGACGAAGACAAATCCACTACCAACAAGTAAGGAAAAATATAGATGAAACTGAAATGAATTGGCGGGAGTAGCAAAGGAAGACCCAAGACACATCATCTCCGAATGAATAGATAAGATCACGACCTCGACTAGAACACCTACAAATTCACAGAAGCACGTACCTGGAGAGATAATCAGGTCCTTAGAGGGACGTAACAAGATACAATAAACATGCCATATAAATACTGAATATAAATATGCCACAATCAAAGAAAGTGACAAGACATAAATAAGGTAAACTAACCGTACTAATGTGAACATGCAATTTGAGAAACAATCCTTCAACGCATGAGCCATGGCTGTAAATGGGATCTGGTATGGTCCCCACTTGGGCACCAGTACCACAGCGTATGACGTTCAAAAACGACAGTGGCAAACCTGAGAGGGTTATCATACCCGTTTCTCCAGCGAAGCTTTCGGGTTACAAGAAAAGTGTAATCGAAGCTCATACGTCAGGTATTGTTCTTCCTACCTAATGTACCTGTCAAGTCGCATCCACGACCACGTACCTCTACTAACTGCTAAGTCCCCTAACACGCCTATATTAGTAGTTAGCCCTAACGCATGCACATAGGGGATCAGCCCACACAAAAGAACCTCTACATGCTACTCATCTTACACATCCTCGTGGTACAACTGTGTCAAAGTATATGCAATACACTACAACGGTAGTCTCTTAACTCTAAGTCCATATGCAATCAAAGGATAATAACAAAGTATATCTAATATCACTGAGCAGACAATAAATCAAGAACTGTAAGAACTGGAAATAAATGAACGGTGATATGTAATAAATATAACTAGATATAAACAATATAATGGCAAGGTATCTTGCCTGAGGTTATGTGCAAAAGGAAATAATCCAGTAGCTCGAACCGGCAAAATAAACAAAGCAAGAAAAGCCAAATCCCACATATGACTCCGGATGCTGCAACAAACATCACGAACGAGTTTGGAATATAAGATATGCCTAGGAAACGCCTGTCTAAAAGTTTTGTCGCAATTTTATGAGTGTACACGAAGTTGTGACTTAATTTGCAAAGGGTCGATACGGGGTATCTCGACGGATACGCACTGATTTCGTCGCGCACATGCAACAAAATCGGGTTCTGTCAGTTACCACACGTCGACAACATCCATACGCGCCTTTCTGTGCGTATAGTGTCCGACCACGTCGCCCGATTTGTCGGGACGGGAGCCGTATCGGGATATTTTTTTAATTTTCGAAAACAGAATTTACAATTTTTCGTGAAACTTTAACAACGTGTAACTTTCTACATACTAGATGAAAATTGAATCCAGAAGGTGCATTACAATCTCGGTTATGTTGTCTTTGACTATCTTTAATTAGTTTCTACAAAATCCTATTATACAGAAATAAAAGTGGTCGACAAGTTGGTGTTTTACAACAGTTTTTAATATTCAGAAAAGTGATTTTTCTCTATCTTCGTCTCGATTTTTCGAGAAAGTTTGATGGCCATGTCAAAATCCACCTGGGGGATCCTGAAGAGGGTCATGTGGACGTTCTACACGAATTTACGGATCCAAAAATGGGTTTAAAATGAGGGAGATATCGAACGGAGAAGTGGGATACCTTAAAGTAGAAAACTGTTGTTGTTGTTGTTGTCGTGACGACCGGAAGACGGGACTGCTGTCGCTCCGGCGAGGTTGGGCACGCACGCCGAGGAGAGGGAGGAGGAAAGAGGAGGAAGGAAGAGGAGATTAGGATTTTTCTTTTGAGAGTTAAATATATATATGAATATGTGTATATATATATATATAAGGGTCGGAGGGGGGGGGGGGGGGGTTTCGGCCCTTATAACAAAAAGTTGCTGCTACTACTTGTAAAGGGCTCACAAACATAATGGAGCTACTGCTCCTACTTCGTTTTTTTTTTTTGTGGGTCGGCCCCATGGCTTTATTTTATTATCTATTATTTTTTTTCCTTTTCTTAAGTAAATCATATATATATATATATATTATATATATATATATATATATATATATATATATATATATTTATATATTTATATATTTATATATATGTAAATCTATTATGTATATATCTAAATGTACCATAAAATCTTCACAAATTTAAATAACAATTTAATATTATCTATTCAAATAATTAATGTATTTAAACACATGTACATACATATATACAAATTCAATTTACCATAGAAGGCAACAGTTAATAATATTAATATTATTTAATCATAACAAAAATAAATTAATAATAATAAAATATTAAATAGTCAAATGGTGGTTTTGGTGGACTTATATCGCACACCCTTATTTAGGTCCAAAAAATTTGTACAATTATTGGGAACATTATTTTAATAAATAAATACCAATAATTGCACGAATAATTAAATAATTTGAAATTGTACATGAAATTCTAAAATAATTTAGAAAATATTTCTACGTACATAAAATATATCTACATGGCCACCTTTGGTCACACCACATACCTACATGGGTTAAATTTGTTCGGGCCCAATTCGGACTGGTTTGGACAAACCGGGTCATCTAAAAATTAATAAATAAAGTAATAGTTAAATAAAATATTTTAAATGAGTCATTACACAACTCGGCCTGGTTTTCCTAGTTCGGTCATCCTCATGGCAAGGCTTCTCCTAGCATGGCTAGTACACAAATTAAGACACACTGCTACATCTTCCGTGCCAAAATTCATGGTAGTTTTGTGTTCCAAAAATTTAACAATGGCTAAGGTCATTCCTAATAAAAATCATAAATTGCATAAATTTATTTTTAAAGTCTAATAAAATAATAAAAAATAAAAAAATAAAAAATAGGGGTTTTACACATGGATCTTGTCACCATCGAAATCCGTGTTACATATTTTCGTATACGTGTACATATTTCGGGCCCGTATTTTTTTAGTCATGGTTAGCTAGTCATGATTTTATTTTTAGCATGTTGCATTGGCATGGTTATTTTGGCATTTCATTGGTTATGGTTTAGCTTGGTTTGGTTTAGCTTGGTTTGGTTTGCTTTTGGGTTCATCATGAACCAAAAGAAAACTCATACCTACCACCACCATCATCATTTAAAACCCAACCCCCTTTCTCTCTCATCTTTACTTTCATTTATTTCTTCATCTTCTTCCTCTTAACTTCTCCACCTACCAAGAGAAGCTTAGGCAAGTGCAACTTGCTTCATGGAGAAACTCCATTTTTGTTGTTTTATAGTCTTCCTCGCGAGATTCTAAGATACTTTAGAACTTGGCATTTTTTATTTTGATGGATATTTTCTTGTAGATCTAAGTTTATATTATTTTTGGTTTTTTTTGTTTTGATCTATTAAACTTTATTATTTTCATGTTTTGATTGTTCCATGTTGTAGAGAATTCGATTTTACCCAAAATAGACCTTTGAAAAGTTGGATTTCGATTTATTTTGAGGAAGTTATTGTCAAAAGCATTTTTGGCCATTTTTTTGTTCATCTTTGCTGATTTTGGCAGGGACGATGAATAGTGCCGCATAGTGCCTAGCCGCATAAGGGTGTTGTATAGTGCCGTATAGTGTCCAGCCGCATAAGGGTGCTGCATAGTGCCGCATAGTGTCCAGCCGCAAGAGAGTACTGCATAGTGCCGCAAAGTGTCCAGCCGTATAAGAGTGTTACATAGTGCCGCATAGTGCCCAGCCGCATGAGAGTGCTGCATAGTGCCACATAGTTCCCAGCAGCATAAGGGTGCTACATAGTACCGCATAGTGCCCGATCGTATGAGAGTACTGTATAGTACCGTATAGTGCCCAGTCGTATAAGAGTGTTGCATAGTGCCGTATAGTGTCCAGCCGCATGAGAGTGTTGCATAGTGCCCAGCCGCATAAGAGAGTGCTGCATAGTACCGTATAGTGTCCAGTCGTATATGGGAGTGCCGTATAGTTCTGTATAGTGCCGCATAGTACCTATTTTGGCTGTTTTGGCTATTTCAAGTCCTATTTGGCTGAATTGTGGCCAGAATTTCTCTCAACTCCCAACATAAAAGTTGTAGATCTTTTCCTTGGCTTCAAGAATATGTTATTAGTTATTTTATGCAAGTTTATCTTATTCATGATAATGTAAGAATAGAATACGATAGGGGCCCGCTGTGGCGCACACTTGACAAGTAAACTGACATAATATATCATGACATGATGTTACGACAGCAAGCTTGACATGACAAGTATGAATGACCTGGACACAGTAGGCGATTGCGTTTGTACAAATAAACTGGTACTGTCTTACATCATATCTAGGATGGGGATCCCTGAGTACCACGGTCAGGGGTACCACTGTAATCGACTAAGGCTAATAAACTAGAATAATTCAGTAGTCATGAAGAGATTTCCCAGCTACAGGCAATCCCGTTATCTGGGCGCACTAAGTGGACTTGTAGCCTACCGACGAGTAGGGAACATTTCCAGCACACTGTCACGTGTTGCATCCTTTATAAACGGACATTCGATCTAAAAAACCAGATGGTCTGCAGGGCTTATGGTTGTTGGGATAATCTCATTGCATCTTGCTAGTAACTAGGCATGTGATAACCCTAGTTAGTTAAAAGTATCAAGCCGTACTCTTGATTGGCCGTGATTGATTGGATGGAGTTTATTCCATTTTAGTCTTATCCTGATCCTGTGCAAGATTGTGACATGATACGATTATTGATGCTTGCCTTAACAATAACGATCGGAGGTCCAGTTTTGTTTAGGCGGAGGGTTACAACCCCGGTCTTTGTTTGGTTTAAGGGTTATAACCTGGCTCCCGGAGCAGTTCTGCGTTCTCTCTTCGTTTATTATCTTATTTCAACCCCATGCCATGTTCGTCATATTTTACCTTACCTTAATACCATGATTATTTATACTGGCCTTAGCAATAAAGATCAGGGGTCCAGTTCTGTTCAGGCAAAGGGTTTCAACCCCGGTCCTTGTTTGGTTTAAGGGTTGTAACCTGGCTCCCGGAGCAGTTCTGTGTCCTCTCTTTGTTTATTATCTTTGTTGTACCAATAGTATTTGAGACGGGTTTCTATTCAGGTGAAGGATTACAACCCCGGTCTTTATTTGGTTTAAGGGTTATGACCTGGCTACTTGAATGGTTTCCTCGTACTCAGTTTACTGTTGTTATCACTATTATTATCCATTTTTTTATTTATTATCTTTAATATTCTATTTTGATATGCTGGTTTTAGTTTCTGAGTAAAGCCTCCTTTGTGGAACTTGCTCTTTCTGGGGTCTGACCCAGCTGGTTTTGTGTGGCCAGATATCGGAGTAGCACCAGAGGATCCACCTGTCTTCCAGCCAGATAGTGACCACCAGGCGTAACCCTGGCAATGAGTGGATTTCTTTTTGCCCTCCCACTTTATTGTAAAAATTATTCTTTTGAGGAGTTTAGCCGACGAGCATGTGTTAGCTCGTATTGCACCTTTATTTACTGTCTGCCTACGGGCTGTAACATGATTGACAGATCCTAGGGTTGATCATGTATAACTAAACTCTTGCTAGTCTTGATATTTTGTACGACTAGCTTCATGATCATCTAATATGTAATGTATGGGATGCCTTGCTATTATATATTTGGTGCTCTGACATCTTGTAACAACTATCGCTTGCTTGAGATTGAGACAATAGGCTTGTTCATGACCATAGGAGACTGTTGGCTTGTAATTAAACCCTCATGTATCTAGACAGCCGTGACCGTATAGCGAGGTGGGTTGCACTTCAATATACGTAGCTGGCTATGTACGCCCCCGCTCTCCAGTATACTGGTTCTGGGGCGTTACATGGTTTTAGTGGTAGCCCATGCAGGTCTTGTAAATCAAGATATGTGAGGGTTTACCGAATAGATGTCTCAATCAGTACTCGCCCTTGATCTTTGCTCATATCTTCTGAATCCCTGTAATCTTGACCTGATCACATGCTTGTATCGTTGATCTGTCATGGTCCTTTCTTATTGTTCCCTATGTTATCTTTTTCAGCGGCATTGTTCCTGGACCTGCCGATCAGCAAGGTGGAGCACCTTTCGTGGACCAGCAGCAACCTGGGGATCAAGCCCAACATTCAGGAGTAGCCTCCAGAGTCATGCCTACTGGAGGAGAGCCTCCAGTTCAGCCCGTCCAGCCTGCAGCGCCTGATGATGGCACTTTGGTGGGTCTCATCAGGTCACTATTCACCTCTCAGGATTGATGAGGAGATGCCTTGTACCAGGCGGTGGCAGATGCTTTGACCAGAGGAGGTCATCAGGGTAATAGTACGGCCAACAGCTTTAAGCGCTTGAACCCTCCCTTCTTCGACGGCAGTGAAGATGCGATCGCTGCAGATGCATGGCTTCAGGATACAGAGGTGATTCTAGAAGCAGCCAGGACTCCAGAGAACGAGAAGGTGGCCATAGTGCGCCTGTAGTTACTAAATCTTGCCCACAGCTGGTGGACAGCGCAGGCCGATGGATTAGTGGCCCCTATTTTATGGGCAGTATTCAGGAAGAGATTCCAGACCAAGTACTTCGATGCTGTACCTCGGTACGATCTACAGACGAGGTTCACCAATCTGAAGCAGATGGGCAGGACGGTCGATGGATATGAGGCCGAGTTCTCCAGGCTTAGTCGGTTTGCTCCCACCTTGGTGGCGACCGAGTTCGATCGAGCCCAGCGATTCCAGCAGGGGCTCCACCTAGAGATTTTATTGGCGGTAGAGTAGTTTGAGCATCAGACTTTTGATGCAGTATTGAGAGCAGCCCGGAGGCATGAGTATACCTCCCAGAGGATCGTGGATAGGACCGTAGGTCAGAAGCGATCTCA
The DNA here is from genome assembly GCA_029216955.1 of Iris pallida. NCBI lineage: Eukaryota > Viridiplantae > Streptophyta > Magnoliopsida > Asparagales > Iridaceae > Iris > Iris pallida. The sequence goes on from JANAVB010003400.1 coordinate 79,851,923, forward strand.
CGGCCAGATGAATCAGTCATCAGCTCCAGCCCCGGCAGCCAGGGCTTTGACCATTGGAGTTCCGAGGCGGACAGCCTCAATGACATCGGTTCAACATTCCACCCCGACGCAACCTTAGCAGTAGAAGCAGAAGCAGTCTTCTACAGTGGGATGTTCACACTGCGGGAAGCCAGGGTATGTGGTGTCAGAGTGTCGCAGAGCACAGGGTTTGTGCTTGGTTTGTGGTGCCCCAGACTACAGGGTTGGGAACTGCCCGAACATGGGGAGTTCATCGGCCTTCTCTAGTCCTTCAGTTAGAGGACCACCACCAGTCCAGCAGCAGCAGCAGCTGCAGTACCCGTTCCCGAGGCTATTGCCGACGTAGGCCCAGGCATTCCAGCAGCAGAGACCGCAGCAGTATGCCTAAGCCCAAGCCCTGATCCCGAGCAGGCAGAGGAATTTTTAGCAGAGGGGACCCGCACCCAGAGGACATGGTCAAGTGTTGGCTTTGACCATGGAAGTAGAAGAAATAGCACCAGGTGAGGTAGTGGCAGGTACTATTCTCGTCAACACCTTTCCAGCTTCAGTATTATTTGACTCTGGTGTATGGCATTCATTTATGTCTGCATGATTCGCGACACGGGTAGGACTGGAGCCCGAGTCATTATCAGTAAGGCGCAATATACTTACAGGTAACGGACTTGTGGGAGTAGATAGAGTGTTTTTCTCGTGTCGGATCGTAGTTAGCGGTAGAGAATTCCTCGCTAGATTGATAGAGTTCCCGATGGCCGATTATGATGTGGTCTTAGGGATGGATTGGTTGAGGGACCAGTATGCTAGGATAGACTGCCACATTGGCAGGGTTATTTTTAGCATTCCAAGCGAGCCGGAGTTTTCTTTCTCTCGAGGCAAAGTTGAACCTTCTCCTCCATTATTGCGGATGGCAGTAGCAGCAGTGCAGTTGCCTCGGATAGTCAAAGAGTTTCCAGATATTTTCCCAGAAGAGCTTCCAGGAATGCTGCCGGAGCGAGAGATCGAGTTTACCATCGACTTGATTCCCGGGACAGCCCCAGTGCCAGAAAGAGTCTACAGGACGGTGCCGTCAGAGCCAGAGATATTGTATAAGATGATTGAAGAACTCAGAACCAAAGGATTCATTCGTACAAGTGGATCGCCTTGGGGAGCCCCGATGCTTCTTATAAAAAAGAAGGATGGTACGTCCAGATTATGTATAGATTATCGTACCTTGAACTCAGTGACAATCAAGAACAGATACCCTCTTCCGAGGATAGATGACTTGTTTGATCAACTCAAAGGGGCGTCAGTATTTTCGAAGATCAACTAGCGATCAGGATACCATCAGATCAGAGTCAGAGAGCAGGACATCTCGAAGACAGCTTTTAGATCGAGATATGGGCATTGTGAGTTTCTTGTGATGCCATTTGGAGCAACCAATGCGCCGACAGTATTCATGGACCTCATAAATCGTATCTTTATGCCTTATTTGGATCAGTTCTTGATTGTGCTCCTAGATGACATCCTAGTCTACAGCAAGAGTGAGGCGGAGCATGAGCAGCATCTTCGTATGGTTCTTCAGATTCTCAGAGAGCACTAGTTGTATGCCAAGTTCAGTAAATGCGAGTTCTGGCTCGATCACATTTCGTACTTGGGTCATATCATCACCAGAGGAGGAGTAGAAGTGGATCCCCAGAAGATCATGGCCATTGAAACGTGGTCAGTATCTAGCACAGTGGTAGAAATTCGCAGTTTTCTTGGCTTGGCCAGCTACTACCGGCGATTTGTTTTAGACTTTGCTCGAATTTTAGCGCCATTGACCCAGTTGACCCGCAAGGATGTGCAGTTTGCTTAGACAGCAGAGTGCCAGGATTCTTTTGAGAGGTTGAAGCGAGGCTTGATGATGGCTCCTATTCTCACGCTTCCAGATGGAACTGGAGGATTCTCAGTGTATTATGATGCTTCGGACAGAGGTTTAGAATGTGTTCTGATGCAGCATGGGAAGGTAATAGCTTATGCGTCATGACAATTTCATGATCATGAGAGGAATTATCCAACCCATGACTTGGAGCTGGCAGCAGTAGTGTTTGCACTTAAGCTTTGGAGGCACTACTTGTATGGAGATAGGGTAGAGATTTCACCGACCATAAGAGTCTGAAGTATGTGTTCACCCAGAAGGATCTTAACATGCGTCAGAGGAGATGGCTAGAGTTGCTTGTAGATTATGACATTAACCTGCAGTATCATCCTGGGAAGGCTAACGTTGTTGCAGATGTATTGAGCAGGAGAGCTGGAGTTTATTTCCTAACAGCGCAACCAGAGCTGTTAGTCGATCTTCAGAAGATGGGTATAGAAGTTGTCTTTCTTTTTCGTGTGGCATTGATGGCCAGCATGTAAGTTCAGTCCACTATAGTTGAGAGGATCCGGATGGCGCAGTCAGCAGATTCCAAGCTTCAGCGACTCAGAGCAGAGTGTGAGGCAGGACGAAGACCTGAGTTATGTATCCATAAAGACGGTACACTTCGGCATAGTACGCGTCTTTGTTTACCCAGTGGAGATATTAGACAGAAGATCATGGCAGAGGCCCACAGTTCGCAGTATTCCATTCATCCTGTTGGCACAAAGATGTACCGTGATATTCGTCAGCACTTTTAATGGAATGGCATGAAGAAGGAGATATCCCGGTTTGTCTCACGTTGTTTAGTCTGCCAACAAGTTAAGGCTGAACATCATAGACCAGCTGGACTACTTCAACCATTGTCAATTCCAGAGTGGAAATAGGAGCATATAACCATGGATTTTGTGACTGGATAGCCTAGATCCCCGGATAGCAGAGACGCTATTTGGGTTGTCATAGACAGGCTCACGAAAGTGGCTCACTTTCTCCCGTTCATAGTTGGTCAGTCGACGGCTCAGCTAGCGGAGATGTATCTCCGGCAGATTGTCAGATTGCACGGTGTACCATTCAGTATCACCTCGGACAGAGATTTCAGATTTACGTCGCACTTTTGGCGTAGCCTACAAGAGAGTTTGGGGACTCGCCTCCAGTTCAGCTCAGCGTATCACCCACAGACAGATGGTCAGTCAGAGCATACCATACAAACCTTGGAAGACATGTTGAGATCTTGTACACTCGACTTCGATGGTTCGTGGGAAGATCACCTGCACCTGGTAGAGTTCTCGTACAACAACAGTTTCCAAGCTAGTATCCAGATGGTACCGTTCGAGGTACTGTATGGTAGGAAGTGCCGATCCCCGCTAGCATGGGACGATGTCGGGGAGAGACAGATGCTCGGTCCAGAAATGATTGCTCAGATCGTTGAGGTGGTCAGGAGAGTCAAAGATCATCTTCGAGTTGCCCAAGATCGCCAGCGTCATTGGGCCGATTCTCATCGGCGCCCTCTTGAGTTTTCTATCGGCGACCATGTATTCCTGAGGATTTTACCTAACCGTGACGTCATTTGTTTCAACGTGCAGGGAAAGCTTAGTCCTAGGTATATAGGGCCATTTGACATCCTGGAACGAGTAGGAGATGTATCATATCATCTTGCTCTTCCACCATCGCTACGTGAGGTGCATGACGTATTCCATGTATCCCAACTGCGATGGTATATTCCGGACCCGAGCCACATCCTGGATCATTCGGAATTGGTTGTTGGTACCAACCTTTCGTATGAGGAGAGGCCCGTGTCTATATTGGACCGAAGAGAGAAGACACTCAAAAACAAGACTATCAAGTTAGTCCGAGTTGCTTGGGGTCATCACTCTTTGGGTGAGTCAACGTGGGAGCATGAGGATGATATTCGATCGCGATATCCCGACCTGTTTGACTCGTGAGGTATAATATCTTTCTTATGCCTTACACTTCGAATCCTTGCTTGCATATTTGATTGCTTGATTGATTACTTAGCTGTAGATTGCATCTGATAGTGTAACTTGTCCCGACACCTCTAGCCTCTTTAATTAAATTTCGAGGACAAAATTCTGTTAAGGTGGGTAGAGTTGTCACCCTCGAAATCCGTGTTACGTATTTTCGTATACGTGTACATATTTCGGATTTGTATTTTTTAGTCATGGTTAGCTAGTCATGATTTTATTTTTAGCATGTTGCATTGGCATGGTTATTTTGGCATTTCATTGGTTATGGTTTAGCTTGGTTCGATTTATCTTGGTTTGGTTTGCTTTTGGGTTCATCATGAACCAAAAGAAAACTTCTACCTGCCACTACCATCATCATTTAAAACCCAACCCCCTTTCTCTCTCATCTTTACTTTCATTTATTTTTTCATCTTTTTCCTCTTAACTTCTCCACCTACCAAGAGAAGCTTAGGCAAGTACAACTTGCTTCATGGAGAAACTCCATTTTTGTTGTTCTATTGTCTTCCTCGCGAGATTCTAAGATACTTTAGAACTTGGCATTTTTCATTTTGATGGATATTTTCTTGTAGATCTAAGTTTATATTATTTTCAATTTTCTTGGGTTTTGATCTATTAAACTTTATTATTTTTATGTTTTGATTGTTCCATGTTGTAGAGAATTCGATTTTACCCAAAATAGACCTTTGAAAAGTTGGATTTTGACTTGTTTTGAGGAAGTTATTGTCAAAAGTATTTTTAGCCATTTCTATGTTCATCTGTGCTAATTTTGGCAGGGACGATGAATAGTGCCGTATAGTGCCCAGCCGTATAAGGGTGCTGCATAGTATCGCATAGTGTCCAGCCGCATAAGGGTGCTGCATAGTGCCGCGTAGTGTCTAGCCGCATGAGAGTGCTGCATAGTGCTGTATAGTGTCCAGCCGCATAAGAGTTGCATAGTGCCGCATAGTGCCCAGCCGCATGAGAGTGCTGTATAGTGTCGCATAGTGCCCAGCCGTATAAGGGTGCTTCATAGTACCGCATAGTGCCCAGCCGCATGAGAGTGCTGCATAGTGCCGCATAGTACCCAGCCGCATCAGAGTGCTGCATAGTACCGTATAGTGTCCAGCCGTATAAGAGTGTTGTATAGTGTCCAGCCGCATAAGAGAGTACTCCATAGTACCGCATAGTGTCCAGCCGTATATAGGAGTGCCGCATAGTGCTGCACTGTGCCGCATAGTGCCAATTTTTGGCTGTTTTTGGCTATTTCAAGTCCTATTTGGCTGAATCGTGGCCAGAATTTCTTCCAACTCCCAACATGAAAGTTGTAGATCTTTTTTTTGGCTTCAAGAATATGTTATTAGTTATTTTATGCAAGTTTTTCTCATTCATAATAATGTAAGAATAGAACACGATAGGGGCCCGCTGTGGCGCACTCTTGACAAGTAAACTGACATGATATATCATGACATGCTGTTACGACAGCGAGCTTGACATAACAAGTATGAATGACCTGGACACCATGGGCGATTGCGTTTGTATAAATAAACTGGTACTGTCTTGCATCATGTCTAGGATGGGGATCCCTGAGTACCACGGTCAGGGGTACCCACTGTAATCGACTAAGGCTAATAAACTAGAATAATTCAGTAGTCATGAAGAGATTTCCCAGCTACAGGCAATCCCGTTATCTAGGTACACTAAGTGGACTTGTAGCCTACCGACGAGTAGGGCACATTTCCAGCACATTGTCACGTGTTGCATCCTTCATAAACGAACATTCGACCTGGATAACCAGATGGTCTGCAGAGCTTATGGCTGTTGGGATAATCTTATTGCATCTTGCTAGTAACTAGGCCTGTGATAACCCTAGTTAGTTAAAAGTATCAAGTCATACTCTTGATTAGCCGTAATTGATTGGATGGAGTTTATTCCAGCTTAGCCTTATCCTGATCCTGTGCAAGATTGTGACATGACATAATTATTGATGCTTGCCTTAACAATAACGATCGGGGGTCCAGTTCTGTTCAGGCGAAGGGTTACAACCCTGGTCCTTGTTTGGTTTAAGGGTTGTAACCTGGCTCCCGGAGCAGTTCTGCGTCCTCTCTTCGTTTATTGTCTTATTTCAACCCTATGCCATGTTCGTCATATTTTACCTTACCTTAATACCATGATTTTTTATACTGGCCTTTGTAATAAAGATCAGGGGTCCAGTTCTGTTCAAGCGAAGGGTTACAACCCCGGTCCTTGTTTGGTTTAAGGGTTGTAACCTGGCTCCCGGAGCAGTTTTGTGTCCTCCCTTCGTTTATTGTCTTCGTTATACCAATAGTATTTGAGACCGATTTCTATTCAGGTGAAGGGTTACAACCCCGATCCTTGTTTGGTTTAAGGGTTGTGACATGGCTACTTGAATGGTTTCCTCGTACTCAGTTTACTGTTGTTATCTCTATTATTATTAGTTCTTTATTTATTATCTTTAATATTATATTGTGATATGCTGGTTTTAGTTCCTAAGTGAAGCCTCCTTTGTGGCACTTGTTCTTTCTGGGGTCTGACCCAGCTGGTTTTGTGTGGCCAGATATCGGAGTAGCACCAGAGGATCCACCTGTCTTCCAGCCAGATGGTGACCACCAGGCGTAACCCTGGCAACGAGTGGGTTTCTTTTTGTCCTCCCACTTTATTGTAAAAATTATTTTTTTGAGGCGTTTAGCCGACGAGTATGTGTTAGCTCGTATTGCACCTTTATTTACTGTCTGCCTACGGGCTGTAACATGATTGTCAGATCCTAGGGTTGATCATGTATGACTAAACTTTTGCTAGTCTTGACATTTTGTACGACTAGCTTCATGATCATCCAATATGTAATGTATGGGACGCCTTGCTATTATATATTTGGAGCTCTGACATCTTGTAATAACTATCGCTTGCTTGAGATTGACACAATAGGCTTGTTTATGACCATAGGAGACTGTTGGCTTGTAATTAAACCCTCATGTATATAGACAACCGTGACCGTATAGCGAGGTTGGTTGTACATCAATATACGTAGCTGGCTATGTACGCCTCCGCACTCCAGTATTCTGGTTCTGGGGCATTACAGATCTGTGCTTTGTTGGGCGCATCCATACGGGGCGCTTAGTGCTGATGGCGCATCCTTATTGGTATGTCTGTTGAGTTCTTCGGGTCATTTAATGACTCTCTGACTTAGCTAAATTCGAAGAGGCAAATTCATCTTCGTAAATGTAAGTTCATTGCACTAACTTCGGAAAGGTTTCTACTTGGCGCATGGGTTTGATTTGCCCTAGCCTATAAATAGCAACAATGAGAGAGTTTTGTTGTCTCTCCCTTGACTTCTCGACAAAGATGGATTCGACTGATCCTCCTCCTTGGCAAGACGTTGCACTGTGGGTGATGGTTCTCCTTGTTCGAAGAAGCTTTGACGGTGAACTCCTTTATAAGACTGAGATTCACCGAGTTGGAATGGACATAGCAGTTTATGTTCGAGCCGCTTGCTGGTAGTATTCTTCTACGAGACGACATCGAGTGCTAAGTTGAATGCATAGTTTGGGTTTGATGTGCCTAAGCCTCATTATGATGGAAGAGCCCCAGGCTGGCAGATGCGCCTATGCGTTGACGAGGAAGTGATTCACTCTGACGGGACAGAGTGATGCGCTGGGAGAGTAATACGCCGGGCTGAGACGACGCGGTTGGCTGAGACGACACGGCTAGCTGAGACATCTGAGTGATGGGCCTAGTTGAGAGTAGGTTGTTAAAAAATCTTCAATTGGCATCATGTTTCTGAGACGATGTCGGACAGGCACAGCATGTTGCAACTGCTAGAACACAGACTACCTTGGTGGTAGAGACACTGTCTTGCGGCAGCAGCAGTTAAAGGCGATCGTAGCACAAGTATGTCCCATGAGGGACGAGTTGTGCATGATGGTCATCTCTCTCGATCTACGTCTGTGAGTGATCACATTACGTAAAACATGTGAGGAGATGTTGACACTCGTACCCTCTTCAGGTGCATGGCAAAGCCAAGCGTCAGGGTGAGTGTATGAGTGACACTCGTACCCTAATCAGGCGCATGGCAAAGCCAGACGTCTGGGTGAGTGTATGAGTGACACTCGTACCCTAATCAGGCGCATGGCAAAGCCAGGCATCAGGGTGAGTGTATGAGTGATGCACCCCATGATCCAGTTCTAGCGCCTGAAATGCGCCCATATCGTAAGCAGGAGAGCAGCACATATTGCGAGTGGAACCCACTTTACGCGTATAGCCCACGTGGGCGCATGGGTTTGACACTGCACGATTTGTCCCCTGACTTGGTTCCAGCGCATGTAATGCACCCAAGTGGAAGAGAAAATTTGAGAGTTGACCCATTCCGGGTGCCAAAGCACCTGAGTCAACCCTTTACAGCTTACCATCAACTGTGCTTATGACTTTCAACGCACATTTCTGGTTTTGCTGCTAGCATAGCACGTTGATGGAGCATAGCTCGTGCCATCTTGGAGTTCTTCGTACTAGCCCGCGAAGGCGCATAGTACTCAGAATCCAACTTTTTTCTCGTCTTGACAGCGAGTAAAGAACTTGCAGCCAACCCAGAAGAAGAGAAGAACTACTGCAACTTTTTGTGGCTCGAACGGGCTCTCTGGATAACGGGCTCCCTTTTCTTTATTTATTTTGGTACCCTTTTCAAAGGAGGCAAGAGGGCTCTATATATAGAGTGGAATGAGACCTCTCTTCTTCTCCTTTTCCGATGTAGGATTAAAAGTAATATCCCTCTTTTTTTCATGCTTCTACACTCCCGAAGGGGATAACATCTCAATGTAGGAATTCATATAGTACCAATCCGTGATAATATCATGACAGCATCAAATAATATAATCTAGAGCAGGAATATCATCCTAAGCAAGTTATGAAATGATCAGAGAATATACTCACCTTCGATCTGGATGTCCGTGAGAATACACCGTCCGAAACGAGGTATCTGAGTCCTATTTAGAGCAACACAAATTATGATGTATACAAGTGGGTTATAAATGAAGTGTACAATGCATCTACATGATTTCTAGGTCAATCTTGGTCAAAGTCAACTCTGGTCATCTCTGGGTCAAACCAAGTCAACAACTAGTTAAACTAGGTCAACAACAAGGCTATATTGGTCAACTGGTCAAACTTAGGCTATCAAGGGTCGACTTTAGGGTTTGGTCAACTAAGTCAATTGGTCACTATTGACTCAATGTTGACTTTTGGTCAACTATAAACCTAAACCAACTCATATACATATATATACCATATTTAAACATAGACAAGATCATAATAGCCTATAGGGCAACACTATACACTAGGCCTATGTAGAATATAGGTACAAAAACATGCATTCATGTATCAATACTTGGCTTACAAAATATCATGCATACCTTACATGTTATGTATATTACATTACATGATACATACATGTATACTTGCATTACATTATACTTACATTCATGCATATTAGATACTTGCATTTATATTAACATATTGCATACATTCATTTCATTCATGCATCTATGCATTACCTACATGCTTTACACATTTGCATACATTGTATATTCATATCATTTCATACATTAACATAGGGGCATACAAACATGCATACATCATATATTTCATACCTTGCATTACCTTATATATCATGTTATATATTATAATTCATTCCTTTCATATATTACATTCACACTTTACATATATTCATTCATACACTACATGTATTCATATATGCATACTTGCTTACATGTTTCACTACAATACCTTGCATACATACATTCATTCATATACATTCAGCCTTGTATACATACATTCAGTTCATGCATATATTTCAGTTCATGCATACATTTCATTTAACAGTTTATATTACATCCATTCATGCTTGCACACATACATGTATTCATATATGCATAATGTAAAGCATGGCTAACCAACCCAATTTTCAGTTTTAACTTGCATTAGATTTAGTTCCTTACATATATACAATCAGTTAACTCCCAGGTTTATGTGTAAGAGGTTGATCTCAGGTTTCCCTTTTTCAACCCAAAACTAATTTCTCAGTTTCTCTGTTTAACCATTGCATTAATTCTCGGGTTCAACATAATTGGGAAATCTCAGTTTTCACATTTGAAATAAATTCTCAGGTTTCAATTCTCTATGTTCAGTAGACATTTTCTAGTACAATTTGAATATACCCATCTCAATTGAATCCCCCAGTCAAGTACACAGGTTTTGAAAATCATAAATCTCATGTTTTCAGGTTTTGTAATCAGGAAATTTCTCAGTTTTCAGTCTATGTATCCAGTTTTCTAAATAATGAATTTGAAAACAACATCCAACCATTTACACCCCAGTTATCTAACATCCTATCAGTGCATTTATAACATGTACAATATCTATTTAAACAAATTTAAATTCAGTTAAAAACACACAAAACCCCATTCGAACACAGTTTCTCAGTTTCAATATTTCAAAAATTGACAACTCATCCCAACCCAAATTTAATTATCAAAACCATTCAAAAACCAAATACATTCGTGCACAGTGGTGTCAGGTATGTGTGTGTACATATGGAGGGTGTCCACGTGTTCGAAAACTGGACACAGGTATCAATAAACGAAATATAGGAAGTATTAGGACACATTGTTCAATATGGCCTCGTACGGCCATGTCGAGTCCAATAGGACTCAACACATAACACGAGGAGGGTCGTGTCCGTGTCCAGTGATAGAGTGGGTATAGGGCTACGTGTCTAGCACCCTGACACGTGTCCACAACGTGTCTGTACGTGACACAAAAGCCATGTCAGAAGCTACTGTTCGTGCAGAACAGTACAGTGTAAAATCGGTGCACTCGTGATTTCGTGTCCGACACGACATGAGGTGTCGTAAAACTCGAGGGGGGGTCTGTCAGTGACGGCCCCCACCTCTGTGCCAAGTGGCACGTGTCCACGCGGTCTATACAGGAAGAATTTGGGCTCGGGTAGCAGGGCATATACACGGGGTCTGTGCGCGTGCGTGCCCATTTTCGATACAAAAATGACACAATCTTCGACTCAGTCAAATAGATTTAGAATCTACATACCAAGGGCTACACAACCATGTAATTACTTTTGAAATTTACTAAAATAATTTCCAATGTGGCATTTCATCGAACACAAGTTCAAAAATACTGATACGTGTCCGATACGGACACGAAATGGACACGAATTCCTACCAAACTTGGACTACACCTAGGGGAACCCTAAATGAATGCATCTATGGAAATAAACTGAAATTTAAATAGGTTTTATGGCAATTACCTATCGAGGGTGAAACCTCAATGAAAAATAAACAAGGAAAGGTGTTCTTCTCCAATTGAATGGTAAATTCACTTCGAAACCTTGCTAGCTTGCCTCCCTTAGCACCCTCTCCTATTGGGGATGATGATGCAATTTATTTGACTCAATTTGGATTAAATGGGAGAAGTTTAGGAAAGAACAAATTAGGGCTCTTTCTAGGTATTTAAAAAGAGGCAAGAACAACATAGGAGCCTACTTATAGGAGTGGGGGGGCTTGTATGGATGGCCACTAGATGAATTAGGGTTAGGTTTAGATATAGATTGTTTGCAAAAACAAAAGTATAGAACTTTATTGATACAAACTGTAATAAAGATTACAAGAATTCTGAAAAAATTACAACTGTAGGAATCCAATCTCGATGACGATTGCTTTATCCCTTGGACGATGTGAACTGTAAAGACGAAGCCTTTGAAGTTGAAAACAACTCTGGAAACTGAAGGCAAAAGCCTCTGAAGTTGAAGACAAAAGTCTCGGAAGAATGCAGCAGCACTTTGGCAAGAACTCCTGAACTCTCTGATTTCTGATTTCTGATCTTGATATCTGATCTCTGATCTCTGCCCTTGAATGAAGACTTGAAACTCTATTTATAGAGTTCTGGAAATAACTAACTTTCAGTTATTTTGGACTGCGCATGATGATTTGCGCAGCATTGGTTTGCGTAACATTGATTTGCGCAGATAGTGACTGGATCGTGGGCCGACTATCATGGACACATGGCATGATTTGATAGAAATGCGTATGATCGTGCATAAACAGTTGCCATGTAATGACCAATCGATGGCATGAATGCCACGTGTAACTTAACAGTTACGTTTGATGGAGTGCGCAGAATTGAATTGCACATACATGGTTTGCGCAAACTCAAACTGCGCAGGATTGGTTTGCGCTGCCAGCTGTCAGCCGCCCTCGAGCACTGTGCGGCGCAGGAAACGAACAGACTCCTTGTTATCCGCGCTGTTAGTTGTCAGAAAAGATTTGATTTGATTTAGAAATGATGACTTCTGCCACGTCAGCTTGCGCAATCGGTTGTGTGCGCAAATTAGAATGCGCAATCGGATGGCTGCACAATCTGTTGTCTGCGTAATTCAACAAGATAATGTATATCTTGATTTCTTGATTTTGTTGATTGATACAACTTGATTTTTTAGGACCTACAAGACCCCCTTCAAAGTTTTCGAAAATTGATTTGATTCAAAATTTCGAAATACTTTGAATTTTTGAATATTGAACCAAGTTGCGCATGTTGATGAGCTGTCTGCGCAAAGCGAAGTATTCCTCGATCTTAGGCGCAATCCAAGGCAGCCGTTTCGTATTTCAAAGGCTATAAATAGCCCACTTCTTCATTTCATTTTTTTACTTTGCCTCCTTTGTGCTTTTGAGAGAAAAATCCCCGAACCCTTTCTGTCTTCTTTCTCCGACAACTTCCATGGCGCCCCGACGATCTAATGTTGCCGCCACCGCCGCTGCGAAGGGAAAAGCTCCGGCCGAATCCTCTGACAGAGTTGCTCGGCGAGCATCTCGACATGAGTCTGCGCACCCTGCTTTGATAGGTAGTAAAACCGATCGAAACCCCTTTTTTAGGGTGTTTTGACTTCCTTCGATCTTCGAAACTCATTTCTTTTTAGAGATGAGTTCAACTTGCGCCACCCTTTTTAGGGTTTTTGGTTGCATAAACAGTCAATCTTCATTTTTATGAAGACTGTAATCCTGCGCAATCTATCGAATTGTGCTGACAGAAAGTCAGTGCAATCGATTGATTTGCGCTGAATGTCAGCGCAATCGATTGGTTTGCGCTGAATGTCAGCGCAATCTGAGGATTGTGTACTCTTCTATTTTGCTTGTCTGAAAAATAGAGTTTTTGACTTGTACTGATCTTCATCTGTTTTTGATGCAGTTGAAACCAATGAAGATCCAAACTATGAACATTTTGTGGGAACTTTGTCTGAATCTGAATATAAAGAAGATTTGTCTCACGTCCATTATCCTCAGTACGATCTGCCGACTTCTCGTCAGGCAATATTGATTTCTCAGGACAACGAAACTTTAATGTGTCTGATGAATGGACAGCCTCTGGAATCAGCAGATGCTGTTATCCACAAGAAACCCTTATTCTTGTTTGGTGACGCCTTTGAAAAAGTCTCCCAGCCTAGGCCAATGATGGAGGAGATGGTAGTCCACCGGGAAGACAGATCATTCTTCATTCCTAAAATTGCTCGATGCCTTCCTTTGTCACGGTACGCTCATGCGAGCTACCCAAGGAAAATGGATTGGAACATCACCCTTCTCCAGGATGCTCGTGCAGGGAAGATCTTTGTAAAGAAGGTTAACGGGAAAGATATGTTTTACAGCTCTTCTGACAGATACAGTGTTATGTTAAGAGGTTTAAGACCCAGCTGCATCACACCGGAAAACTCCTCTATGCTGATGCCCGTCAGAACCCCTATATTCGCAAATGAATTTGCGAAGGAAGAAGGAAGATACCCTGAACAGGATAGCAGAATGACTGGATTAGTGAATCCATATTACAAACGATGGAATTGCATTGCAAATTGGGTTCTGACAACCTTCCAAGACAAACTTCAACAAATTAACCTGTTTCAAGCAGTGCATGCCACTGTATACGGGTTTGCTCCTAACCCTCAAATGTTTTTGGCCTTGGCTGAGCGATACAATTACAGAACAGGAACCTTCATGACCCCGGGTGGAGAGATGGGGTTTGCACTCCACGAGATGAAGTACATCTCATACTTGCCCATGGCGGATGCTCCATATGAGGAGTTTGTTCCCACAAATGACGAGTTGGAGAAACTCAGAAAAGAAAATGCAGAAATGGTAGCAGTGTTTGAAGAACTGCTATGCCATTACAAAATTTGCTCTTTGTACTATAAGAGTGCTACGCCCAACACTTGCTATTCTTCGAAGTGGTTGCCATATTTGTTCTTAAATCATATTGAAGAGAAGAAAACCAAGGAAAATGACAAATGTTACCCTCATTTTTTCAAACCCTTAATTAACACGGAAGTCATGAAGATGATGGAAGAAAGTAAACATTATGATAAGGAAATGAAGGATGATTATCAATATCCACCTTTAAAGAAAGGTGACATTTTGGAGAGTTTTTTGAGAATGGGTTATAGACCCATGTCCAAAGAAGCCCAGTTAGCAGGGTTTCTGACACACTGGCTCAGACGATTCGTGGTCCCGGGATCTAGTGCAGTGGACCGTTTTCATCGCGGTGTACTTTTTGCTGCCGTCAAGCTAGTCTTCGGTTATAAGGTTGACTTGTTATCGGCAATGACCTGCAGATTGAATGCGAGTCTTCGCTTGTATGTTGACTCGATGCTGAAGGCAAAGGGAGAGAAAGAATTCCCCCGTCTCGAAATGCCGTACACTTATCTCTTTGGATGGTTACTCCTCCACTATCCAACTTTAATGGACCCTGGTATGGGACCAGTAGATGGCAGCTTCTTGCGCAGATATTCTCAGGGTAAATGGAAGTATACCTCTCTGAGTGAGTACAGATTTGTTTTAAATTTGAACAGAGGATGGAACTTCTGTTGCGCCCCTCTCCCGGCCGGTCATGACCAGATGCCACCCAACATGGTAGATTCAAAACTGCAGCCCTTAAACCGTGTGGCCTTTGAATGGTTGAAGACAATTCGACCATCTCATTTAGTATACCGCTTTGAAGAAGAATGCTTTTTGGAACCATACCTCCCTAGCCGTTTTGCTAGACAATTTGGGTATGATCAGTTCCACGTAGGGAACGCAATCACCTGCCTTCAGGGCAAGGGTTTCTTGATTGACGGGGCCCGAGCTTGGGCCTACTACAATGCCCGTGACACAAAGGCTACCTTCTCGATGCCACCAAAGAGCACTCCTCAAGGGCCTCGGATGCTCTTTACATACTCGATATTTTACACATCTGCAAATACTTTTGCCGAGAACTTTAATCTCGCCGATAGTTTTGCTTCTGCGATAAGATTGAGGAAAGGGAGGATAGCTTTATCAATCCCTGCCAATGATGAGGCAAACGAGCCGGCGGATGAACCCCTAGAAACTTCAAGAGAAATGATGTTCCAACAAGAGATAAACGCAGCAATACGGATCTCTCTAAGAGTGGAAAAGTCTCCTGCCAAGAAAAGAAGAAGAGAGGAGCCTCCTGCTCTTGCAGCAAAGAAGAAATTGGTCTTGGAGCATTCTTCTGATAAAGTGACTACAAGATCCCAATCTCGGCAGCTAGCCGAGACAAATCAAGAAGTTGCTACTACACCAACTTCTGTACAGAAGCAAATAGCACCAATAAATGTAGAGAGTCCCGACAGACCTCTACACAGAAAGAAGAAGAAATTGGTCACCAGAAGAAATTTAGAAGCCTCTTCTTCTAAGCAACTCCTGACTTCAGTAGATGCTGCAGCAGGATTTATAATGTCATCTCCTACACCTATTTCTGAATCAGGGAGTAAAACCCTTGAAGAAACTGAACAGAGGGAAGATCTCGACCCCAGAACTGAAGTTGAAACATTCAGAGAAAACATCATTGAGGATGAGCAAAATATTACACGACCTCTTTCACCCGTCGCGGAAACAACTCAGCTTCCTCCTACTCCTAAGACTCTTCGTGAAGAAGAAGAGCATGAAATGATAGCAGCTTTGGCCGATTGCAGTTATAGCTTGCAAGAAGATCAGATTGCAACCGACAGTGGGAATGCAGCACAAGAGGAAGAAGAAGAGGATGAAGAAAGCTCGTCATCTGGAAACATTGATGAGTATATACAGGATCCTGAAGGGAACAACAAAGAACACATATCTCTTGATACCGCCGATGATGCTTCGAATCCTAAAAAGGATATTGAAGTGGAGGCGCTCGCAGAAAAGGTTGTTAATCCTGATGAAGACGTCGAGATAGAAATATCTCCTGAAGAAGCGGCCGGTGAAGACGTTCCGAAAGAGAATCCCACCACCGAACCCCAAGGTATAAAACGAGATTTAGCAATCTTCTTTCTTTAAAATAGATTGATATATAATATCTTCATTTGTAGTTCTTGCAGATCTTGATACTCTACCAACACCTCCAATGGACCTCACCATGGTGCATATTCCGATGGTGGTTGTTAGTAGTAGCCATCACTTATCTTGCGGTTCTGAAGCAGGTAGTAGCCAAGCTGTCGCAATTGAAGCTACTTCCGTTCAACGGGAGTCTATTCCGGCAGGAGATGCAGTTGTTGTTAGATCAAATCAAGGTAAGACTGTTTTTTTTATTTGATCTTTTTGTTTATTGGCAAATTAGTAAAATAATAATTTTACTTTTTACAGAAGAACAAGCAGGAGGAGCAACCAGCTCTACTTTGGCTCCCTTATTTAAAGAACCCATCATTCAGCAGCAAAGGTTTGAGCAACCGACTACTCCATCCTCAACAGGGGTAGCTTCGACTCCTGGAACCATAGCCATCAATCAGCAAGTTGTACAATCATTTACCAGATGTTTCTTTGAGTCATTGGGATCTCTTGTCCGTAAAATGATAGAGAAAGAAGGAGCTGACTTCATTATGGTCAGGAAGCCCACTTCTTTCTTGATAAAAGCCATAAGAGGCCAAGGAGATGAAGCCCAAGCCATTCTTCTTGAACATATATTAGATGAGTTGGAAGTATCCATAAGAAAATATAAAGAACTCAAGAAGAAGAATATAGACTCTCTAGTGCAAGCTGAATATGAGCGACTAGCCCAAGAAGCTGATATAGAAAGAATAAACCTTCAGAACCTTTTAGAAGCTCATTCTGCAAAGTCAGCTGAATTCAACTCAAAGATAGAATCAGTTACTTTGGCAGCTGAGAACAAAGGACAGAGGCTTGCTGGATTGAAAGCGGAAATTATTCGCCTTCAGAAGGAATTTGAAGAAGAAACTGCCAATCAACGACTTATGATTGAACAACTCAATGTCCTAATTCAGGAGAAAAATGAGTATGACGAGACTCATAGTGCTGAAATTACCCGCAGGACAGTGGATATGCCTATCTTTGATGAAGAAAATGGGATGGAGGAAGCAAGAAAGATAGTAGAATCAACACATGAAGAAGAGCTGCGGACATTGAAGCAGCAGATTGACAATCTGATTGTCCCTCCTTCTTGATTTTGTATTTGTGTTTTATTGCTATAGCTACACTTTTGTAATGTCCCGTATTTTGATATAAAAGACATTTTGTTGTGGCTCCATTATTTATTGCATATCTTATTTAGATATAAATAATAGAGATAGAAAATATATTCAGAGGTGCAAGGCATGATATATTTCCTGATGATTTTATAGAAAATAATTATATTCATTATATCTGCTCAGAGGTAATATGGACGTGGCATAATATATTGAATATTATTATTTCGACTTGACAACTTAGTCGAAAACAACCAGTTGCTGATATAGATAATAAACGATGATGAATCGTCAATGTATGTGAAATGAATGAACAGGTAAACTGTCAAATGATGGATGACAATGAACGGGTAAACCGTCAAATGAATATGATAAATGAACGGATGAACCGTCGGGCCTTAATGAACAGATGAACCGTCTGATGAATGTGATAAATGAACGGATGAACCGTCAAACGAATATGATAAATGAACGGATGAACCGTCGGGCTTTAATGAACGAATGAACCGTCTGATGAATGTGATAAATGAACGGATGAACCGTCGCTTCATTATTTGAGGAACTTCTGCCTATAAATATAGCAGAAATCTGACAGGAATGAACACTTCTGCTCTTCAACATAAAAATGTCGTCCGGAGAAGCATCTAAGAAAGCCGAGGTTGCCCCGAAGGTTGAGAAGGGCACTGAAAAGCGCCCTGCCGATCCAATCCAACCAAAGGAGGCAAAAGCGGGCGAAGGTCCGTCTGCACCCCAGCCGCCACGGGATATCTTGGACTTCCTGCTCGAACCAGGAAGGACTGAAGAAGAAGAAGCCATGAGGATGGCCGCCTACAAATTCCTCGTGGGTTCCAGCAAGGAGGTTCTTAGCTCTTTTGCTGATCATGTCTTCGAGAAGGACGGCAGTGGGCCTCGTCCCAATGTAGAGAAAGATGATAGTGACCTTTAACATTATGTACTATCATCTAATGAAATAAAATTTGCATTTTATTTATGAACTTGATTCTGTTTGACAATTTTACAAGCATTTACATTTATACATAATACTTCTTAAGAAATTTGCCATTGATAGGCATCATGGCAATTCGACCATCGAGCTCTGAAAGTTGATAAGCTCCATTTGAGAAGACTTTGCTTACAACATAGGGACCTTCCCATTTCGCATCGAATTTCCCTTTGCTCATATGAGTCATAGTCATAGGACGTCTGACTACTAGAACAAGTTCTCCTTGCTGAAATGCTCTGACTTTAACTTTGCGATTGAAAGTCTTTGAGATGCGGGCTTGATATAGCTCAATATGCTGTTGAGCCATTAATCGCTTCTCATCTAACGCTTCCAACTCTTGAAGTCGAAGAAGATCGTTGTTCTCTGTAGTAAGCTCGTTAGCGACGGCAATCCTTAAAGAAGGAATTTGCAGCTCTAAAGGAAGAACGGCTTCACAGCCATACACTAAAGAGAAAGGTGTAAAGCCTGTTGGATTACGGACTGTAGTTCGATAGGCCCAAAGACATTCGCCAAGTTTCTCGCTCCAGTTCCGTTTGTTAGTGGAAACAAACTTCTTGAGGAGTTTAATGATGGTTTTGTTAAAAGCTTCAGCTAAACCATTAGCGGCAGGATTGTATGCTGTTGAAGCAACATTATCAATCCGATGATCATCGCAGAATCTAGTGAACTTCTGACTGATGAACTGAGGTCCATTGTCATGGATGATTCTTCGGGGTACACCAAATCTATAGATGACGTGGTGTTTAACGAAGTTGATGACACTGCTAGTCTTAACCTCAGTCAGTGGTATAGCTTCAGCCCACTTGGAGAAATAGTCCGTTATCGCCAATATGAACCGATGTCCTCTAGAAGAAGGAGGATTAATGGGCCCTATGATGTCCATACCCCAAGCTTCAAAAGGCCAAGAAGCAGCCGTCGGGTGTAAAAATTCTGATGGTTGATGAATGAAGTCTGCATGGATTTGACAGGCTCGACATTTCCTTGCATACTCAATGGCATCCGATACCATAGAGGGCCAGTAGTAACCCATGCGTCTAATGCGGTCCTGTAGCTTAGGACCAGGCTGATGTGCTCCACATACACCGTCATGAGCTTCACGCAGTACTTGCTTAGCTTCATCACCAGCGAGACAGCGTAAAAGAAGACCGTCATAAGTTCGCCGATAGAGAGTTTTAGTAGTTTGATTATAATAGAATCGGAAAGATCGTCGACGAACGCTTGTAGCCTCCTTAGGATCTTCGGGGAGTATGTCATGTACCACGAAGTCGATAAAAGGAGTTCTCCAGTCATCATCGATAACATTAACTTCAGCAAAATTGCTGAATTCAATATTACGATTATTTTCAATACAGAACAGTTCTCGGTTGGAGATAACCACCACCTGCTATCTTTTAATAGGGATAGCTAAGACAGCTGCAAGATTGGCTAAAGCGTCTGCTTCAGTATTGCAAGCCCGCCGTACATAGTCAATGAAGAAAGCTTTGAATGATATAGCTAAGTTGATTGCCGCCTCATGATAAGGTACTAGGTCTTGATGACGGACTTCATAGGTTCCTCTAACCTGATTAACAACCAGTTTAGAATCACCGTATACTTCAAGATATTCAACATTCAGTTGTTTAGCTAACTGAAGGCCAATAAGTAAAGCATTATACTCTGCTACATTGTTAGAACAAGGTTCATCTAAAGAGTAGGCTCTTTGGATAGTTGATCCGTCTGGAGAAACGAGGACCACTCCAACACCTGCCACAACAGCACCATTTGGTCCAATCCTTGATGCACCATCAAAGAATAAACGCCAGGTTGGAAATTCTTCGGAGATCATGTTGACTTCCAATGTTTCGTCTGGAATTTCGTCATAGAGCTTAGATGTCTCAGGTACAGGATGAGCCGCTAAGAAGTCCGCCAGCGCTTGACCTTTGACAGACTTTTGTGGAACATACACCATATCATATTGAGCTAGCAGGATTGCCCATGTAGCCAACCGAGAATTAAGTGTACTTGGTTTCTTCATAAGTACCCGGAGAGGGTTAACTCGAGATATAACATGAATAGTTTGACCAATGATATAATGCCTCGTCTTTTGTACAGCAAACATGAGAGCCAAGCATTCTTTTTCAACTGGACTATAACGGTGTTCAGCACCAATCATAGTACGGCTAAGATAATAGATGGCCTGTTCGTGACCTTCTTTGTTCTTTTGGGCAAGTAAAGCACCCAATGAATGATCCATAGCACGGACATACATTAAGAACGGAATACCAGAAATAGGTGGCACCAAGACTGGTGGGTTCATGAGATATCGCTTGATATCATCGAATGCTTGTTGACATTCTTCAGTCCAAACGAAAGATACACCTTTCTTCATTAGTTGAGTGAATGGTCTGCAACGTCCAGACAAGTTTGAAATGAATCGCCTGATGTATGCAAGTCGACCTTGGAATCCTCGTAGCTCTTTTAAGTTGCGTGGAGGACGCATCTCTTGAATGGCTTTGATCTTCTCGGGATCTACGTGTATACCCTTAGAGGTAATGACGAAGCCGAGAAATTTGCCACTAGAGACACCCAAGAACGACTTGGTGGGATTCATTTTGAGTTGATGTTGGCGCATGAGATTGAAGATAGTTCTCAGGTCTTGGAGGTGATCTTCCTTTAGACGACTTTTGACAGCAATATCATCAACATAGCATTCAACAGTTTTGCGAAGATGATCTTTAAAAATAGTACTCATAGCACGTTGGTAAGTTGCACCAGCATTCTTAAGACCAAATGGCATCACCGTATAGCAATAAACACCACGAGGAGTGCGGAAAGAAGTATGCTTTTTATCTTCAGGATGCATCTTGATTTGATTGTATCCAGAGAATCCATCCATAAAAGATATTCGTTCGAACCCACAGGTATTGTCGATCATGACGTCCGTAATAGGAAGAGGAAATTCATCTTTTGGACATGCTTCATTAAGATCCCGGAAGTCAATACAGACTCGAACTTTGCCAGTTTTCTTCAGAACTGGGACGACATTGGCTACCCAATCAGGATGTTGTTCTTCTCGAATGAAGCCACAAGCAATGAGCTTTTTGACTTCATCATCAATCGCGTCCATCATTTCTGGTTTGAAGCGTCGCTGTTGTTGCTTAACAGGTTTTGTATTAGGCAAAATGTTCAATTTATGTGTAGCAATCTTGGGATCTAAACCCGGCATGTCTTCATAACTCCAAGCAAAGACATCAATATATTCTTTAATAAGAAGAATCAACTCTTCCTTGTCTGTTTCTGGAAGATTTTTGCTAATAAAATTTGGCCGAGGTGAATCTCTTTCTCCTATATCAATTTGAAGTAGTTGATCTTCAGTAGGGGGTTCACGTTGTTCAAAGCGAAGTACCCATTGATTATCCATATGCTGAGCCCAAGGATCTGTTTCAGGATTTTCTTCCACATTCTCGTCATAGTCTTCTGGAAGTTCAACGGAGACCATGTTAGATGATACGACCAACCTATGGACTTCACCAATGCTAGTATCAGAATCCCAAGATCTGGAATCAGATGAGTTAGAGCGTTCTTCACTGTCGGAGTCGGAGACTGCTGGGGATAACAATGGAGGAAAAGCATATCCGAGACCTCTCTTAGTCCTGCTATAGTACATGTCTGACTTTCCTTTCGGAACAGTTGTACGAATAGGAGTTCGTCTACCCTTACCGTAATTGAAGCCACTTTTGAAATCATAACCCATTTTCCGAATGATGTCTTTTGATTGTTGACTATAACGATGGAGTTGGATACGCCCCGTGTCGTTAAGTTTACTGTCATCCGTATAACTGAATTTTTGTTCTGGTCCTTTAATAAAAATTATTGGACTTTCGCCTCTCTTTCGAGAAGAGACAACAAAGTATGAATCATCTGAGTGTTCGAGTAAGACCTCTGTATGAAGAGATTGCACAACTCCCATTGTAATTGATTGGAAGTTATCTAACATATCTAAATAGTATTTAGTATGATAAATAACATCAGTATACTGGAAAGTAGGTGCTTTTTCATTGATTTGTACATTAGTATTTACAACAGGACCTTTGGCCTTAGCAGGCTTAGTCAGATTAATTATAAGAGGGGGAGAAGAAGAACGTGGAGGCGGTTTGTTACGACGGAGGTCGATAACAAGTGGCTCAGAGGAAGTGAGCTCCTTTTTTTCTTTGTTGCGAACGAGATCAACAACAATTGGCTCAGAAGAAGTGAGCTGCTTTTTGTCCTTGTTACGACGTAAATCGATAACAAGTGGCTCAGAAGAGGTGAGCTCCCTTTGATCTTGATCAGCATCAATTGACTTCTTTTGGGCTGATAAGTGAATAGCCAGTGGCTTGGAAGATTGAGGATGAGAAACTCGCCCTTTGACGGGTATGATTAGAGTGTCTTTAGGCGTCGCTTCTTGTTCTTCTTCAGTGTCTAATGCTAACACGATTTTCATGAATTCATCCTTATACATCCGAGCGTCGTTGCAGTATGCTTCAACACCTTTGAAGGGATAAAGATCCGCAACCTCCTTACAAACGACGCCTTTGTCATCAACATATTTGAAACATTGATGAAGGGTTGATGGAACAACATTGTGCTCGTGTAAGAATGGTCTCCCCAATAGACCGTTGTAAGAACAACCAAAATTGTCAATAATGTAGAATGTAACTTTTGTACGAAGATTGCCAATTTGAAGTTTTAGGCGAATCTTGCCCAAAGGTTCACTCTTTCCTTGATTGAATCCAAGGATGGTAGTGATTGTAGTGGAGAGACTATGCACAGGAATTTTCAAAGCATCGAGCATTGTCTTCGGCATGATACTAAGAGCAGACCCTGGATCTATCAGAATACGATCGACTTTCATCGAATCGACATATCCTGTATAGTAAAGAGGACGGTCATGCCTGTTGTCTTCCATCAGCATGTCATCTTGCGTAAAAGTTATGTTCGGAATGAATTCCTGAACACTGTTGCAAGAGACTGATTCTGCTTCGGGCTTTTTGAGAAAGGTTAGACAAGCTTCTGCTTGCATAAGAGCTTCGCTGAGGGTTTCTCGAGTCTCTTTGGAAAGATGCAAGAGTTCAAAGATAGACAACTTTGCTGGGGTATTGGCTAGTTGAGCCAATATATCGAAGTTGTAAGGCTTCTCGAGTCCTGTAGGAGACGATTTCTTCAAAGGTTTGTCAAAGCGGATTTGTTGTTTGCCTTTATCAGCAGTCACTGGCTTGGGAGGAATATGAATCACAACTGGTGAAGGTGCAGCAGGATTCTCTTTAGCTAGAGCAGGTTGTGCTGAGGTAGGTTCAGAAGAAGAAGCAGGATTCTCTTGAGTTTCAGGGTAATCCTTCAAATAGGGCTTTCCTGATCTGGTGCCTAATAGAATTTCTTCGTCAACTATGGGATCAAAAGATACCATGTTGCAAATCTTTGTCTTGCCTTTGGAGCGACTTTTCTTCTTGGAAGAAGAAGAATCCTCGAACTCTGAAGTAAGATCGGGGTGAATCCACATAACCTCGCCATTGTCTAGAGACAAAGGAACGAGACCTTCATTTGGTGAAGAAGGAATATTTTCAATCTCAAGAGTAGTTTTCGGAATAGGAATGACACCATGCTGTATCATCTGCGGGGGAAAGTTACCGAACTGAACTGAAACCATATTGGCAGTGACAGTCTTTTCATCTTGTTGCAGAGTAACAACTCCAGCATTAACAAGCTCTTGAATCTTGCCCTTGAGCACATAACATGCTCTAGTAGGATGTCCAATAAATCGGTGGTAAACACAGTACTTAGGATGATCGGTCTTACCGACTTCATCAGGTTTCTTCGGGTCTGGGAGCTGGATCTTATTGCTTTTGAATAAACAATCGAAGATACTTGCCGTGTCATTCTCGTCAAAAGAATACTCTACCTTAGGACGAGGTTCCCTCGGTTGTGGTGCAGAAGGAGTGGAAGTGGACGTAGGCTGAGCTACGTTGACAGCCAAAGACTCTTTGCTTTTCAGATTAATGTTCAGAGTCTCTTTGTTCTTGCGGTTGTTTTGGCGATTACTACCGCCTGACGCTTGATGTTCATCCCGATCGGGGTTAGACATTTGTACCCCCAACTGTTTGAATTTATCAGCACTTACTTCAGCTGCTTTGGCATTAACAATGAAGGATGGCCAGTCTTGAAACTGAGTTGAGCCTGTCCACATACTGATAATAGGCAAGAGATTTGCCTTACAAGTATCTATGGTAACAGCAGCAGGAGTCCCTGGAGGCATTTTCAGGGCTTCTCGACGAAAACGTTCAATGAAACTCTCTGCAGTCTCGTTATGTTTCTGTTTGATTTTATTTAGGGCTGACATAGTCATGTCATTGAATCCCTCATAGAATCGTTCTAGAAAGATTTGCTTGAGACCTGAGAAAGAAGTGATACAACCATCGGGCAGACTTCTGTACCAGTCATATGCTACGCCGGCTAAACAACCGACGAACACTCTGGTAAGAAGAGCGTCGTTTGGTTGAAGTTGAACAGTCATTACCTCGAAGTGATTGATGAATTGACTTGGTGAGGTACTACCATCAAAGAGAGCGATTGTTGGAATCTTGTATTTGGAAGGAAATGGAACTTCTTTCCATTCGACGGGATATGGCTGTTTGATTCCCAACCTTTGCAGGTTGTCTTTCTCTTTGAAAGCTTCAAACTGAGTTCGTAAAAGCTTGACTGCTTCATTAGCATCTTCAGATGAAGTGGAAGGAGCCGTGGTAGGAGGAGGGACAGCATTATAAGCACTACCCCCAGCACCTGATTGACTGGGTGTATTTTGAACTTGTACTTGCACAGGAGGCATCTGAGGAGGTACTACCCCCAGCCCAGTATTGACAGGCACCGATGAAGCTATGATTTCAGGGTTTATAGCAGCCGGTACAGTTGGTGGGATAGCATGTTGTGCCATAATGATAGAATGCATACTGGCGACCATTTCAGCCATGGTTTTCAATTTGTCCTCCAGTGCAACAATCCGCTGTTCTTGGTTTACGGAAGTTGAAGCATCTGGATCATCAGTGACAACATATGCCGTCACTTCTCTAGGTACAGTAGACGAAACTGTTTGTTCAGAGCTTTCACTATATGCATCGTAATCAGAGAAAGATTCGTCTCCTGACTGAAAAGTAGGAAGATAAGCTGAAGGATCTTGGGGAAGATTCCTTTGACCGATTGTATCTCGGCTGTGGGAACGAGTATGTTGAAATACTCCTTCAGAGGATTCTTGGAGTAAATCCAAATATCGTTGGCTTGGTCTGCGAGGCTTACCATGTTTGGAGCACTTTCTACCCCCGGTGTCTCGGGAAGCCATATTGACAGAAGCGTACAACACTTCGTCTTCTTCTGACATTGGTTCCGTTTTAGCAAAAGTCAGACGATCGAAGACAGATCGCTTTGTTGTTTGACAACAACATTGGATGATGACTTTATGATTGCAATGATGATCAGATGGTTGATTTGAAGGAGTTGAGACATTATCCCGTTTTTGTCTGAGATGTTCTCGAAGATCAGAAACCATGCCGGGACGGGGAAAAGTTCGAGGAATGTGTTCTTTAACAATATTTGGAACATGGTTTCGATTCTTCAAATGTTTTGTCCCCTGTGTATACAAGGAAGTACTCATCTCATTGGCATAGGTATCAGAATTTATGTTCCTGGAGATTTGTCTTTGAGGCTTGACCTTCGGCATTGGCTGTTTACGTTTTGCCGAAGTTGTCCTGTTAAGATATGTTCGTAGGTCTGCAAATTCACCCCCAGGGGTTTCTGTTTGAGACACCAACAGTTTTTCTTGTTTGGAACGGGATATTTTGAAAGTTGGGAGGTCTTGGAATTCTGCTACTGGGGTAGGCAGAATACCTTTTTGATCAGTGCAAGTTCCTTTGTTATGAAGGTAAGAAGAATCTTTGTTTGTAGGAGATCTTGTACTGACGGGTGTTGAAATACGTTCAATTTGATCTGCTTCAGTAAAGATCGAAGAAGACTGAGAAAAGACCAAAGGGCCTTTTCCTTTGTTCTGAGAAGAAGGGATAACTAAAGAGCATTTCCCTCTGTTGTCTTCCAAGTCATGAGACAAGGAAGTTTGAGAAAAGACCAACGGGCCTTTTCCTTTGATCTGAGAAGGAGGAGGAATAGCCAAAGGACTACCCCCAGTAGATTGTGCTAGAACAGCAGGATGTTTAAGAGGAGAATCAGATATTTTTTCTTGATTATGAGAAGGAGAGAGTTTAGCCAAAGGGCTGTTTCTCTTGGTTTGCGCAGAAGTGATTTGCGCATGAGTGGAGGGTGCATTGGTTCTGGCCACAGAAGTAGGAGTCCTTGCTTTAGAGTGCTTAGGATGCACTTTGGTTGCTGGAATGCTGTTTTGCGCAGGAAAAGCCACTGCCAATTGCGCCAAAGTCATTGGAGTCTTATGTTTTGACAAGGCAGCATATGAAATAGCTTGTGCAACTGTGGCAACAGATTGCGCAGCATTGACTACAACAGATTGTGCAGCAGTTGCTGAGACAGACTGTGCAGCAGTTGACACAGCAGTTTATGCAGCAGACTGGCCAGCAGATTGTGCAGCATTCTGACTAGCAGATTGTGCAACAGAGTGTGCAGCACCTTTGGTGGTAAAACTGCCAGATTGTGCAGCAGTCTTGGAGACCCAAACTGAGCGCACTTTGCTCTTGGCAGAAGTGGCTGCAGTACGGGGAATGGTCTTGGAGTTGAGCATTGCCTCGTAGGCTGTCTGGTTGACCTTGACAACCAGGGTCTTCTGCGTCTTCCCGATAGACGCTACGTCACATTGAGTTGCTACTTCCTCGTCGGAGGAGAAAGTTGTCCCCAGCAGAGTCGCTATTTTGTTTGCAAAAACAAAAGTATAGAACTTTATTGATACAAACTGTAATAAAGATTACAAGAATTCTGGGAAAATTACAACTGTAGGAATCCAATCTCGATGACGATTGCTTAATCCCTTGGACGATGTGAACTGTAAAGACGAAGCCTTTGAAGTTGAAAACAACTCTGGAAACTGAAGGCAAAAGCCTCTGAAGTTGAAGACAAAAGTCTCGGAAGAATGCAGCAGCACTTTGGCAAGAACTCCTGAACTCTCTGATTTCTGATTTCTGATCTTGATATCTGATCTCTGATCTCTGCCCTTGAATGAAGACTTGAAACTCTATTTATAGAGTTCTGGAAATAACTAACTTTCAGTTATTTTGGACTGTGCATGATGATTTGCGCAGCATTGGTTTGCGCAACATTGATTTGCGCAGATAGTGACTGGATCGTGGGCCGACTATCATGGACATATGGCATGATTTGATAGAAATGCGCATGATCGTGCATAAACAGTTGCCATGTAATGACCAATCGATGGCATGAATGCCACGTGTAACTTAACAGTTACGTTTGATGGAGTGCGCAGAATTGAATTGCGCATACATGGTTTGCGCAAACTCAAACTGCGCAGGATTGGTTTGCGCTGCCAGCTGTCAGCCGCCCTCGAGCACTGTGCGGCGCAGGAAACGAACAGACTCCTTGTTATCCGCGCTGTCAGTTGTCAGAAAAGATTTGATTTGATTTAGAA
Organism: Iris pallida; assembly: GCA_029216955.1. Lineage (NCBI taxonomy): Eukaryota > Viridiplantae > Streptophyta > Magnoliopsida > Asparagales > Iridaceae > Iris > Iris pallida. The sequence continues at coordinate 79,879,910 of JANAVB010003400.1, forward strand.
ATGATGACTTCTGCCACGTCAGCTTGCGCAATCGGTTGTGTGCGCAAATTAGAATGCACAATCGGATGGCTGCGCAATCTGTTGTCTGCGCAATTCAACAAGATGATGTATATCTTGATTTCTTGATTTTGTTGATTGATACAACTTGATTTTTTAGGACCTACATAGATGAGTGGCTAGGGCTTGTCCAACCAATTCTAAACCTTTCTATTGGTTCAATAGTCCTAAGGCTTCCTTTTTCACAAATATCCTAAGGGATAAATATCCTACTATGAAATATCTAGATATTATTAATCTTGTCATTCACTAGGTTACCCTAATCAAGAATCTAAGCTCAAGGCTAATCTAGATTAGGCTAAGATTCTAGGTCAAGTCTCAACTAAACAATTAGCACATATTTAGTTAATCAAAATTTATTTTCATTAATAAGTCAAAAATGACCAAAATATCCTTAGGCTAAAAAGTAGTAATATGACATTCTAATCACATGACTAGGCTCCCATGGTCATGGTTAGTCTCTAGGCTTAGCAATTCTAGGGTTACACTAGTTAACCATCAAAATCACATTTCAATATTTTAAATAGTTTTAAATTAATTAAAAATCACCAAAATCACAATATGATTTAAATATCATTATTAAATGATTATAATTATAAAATTTAAAAATTATCCTCATTTTAGAAAATTGGGTGTTACATTCGAGAGGGGTACCGACGGTATAACCTTGCCAGTTCTCTGCCAGCTCGTTGTCTCCACAACCGGATTCCGTTATCTCTCTAATAATAGTTTAACCACGAGTGGCTCAAAGAAGCGTGGCTTACACTCTAAATGTTTTTGTACCTTGTTCTTCGTGGAATGACCCAAGAAGAGGTACACCAACCACTTGGACGTATAGCACGTCCGGGCTGCCTTGTCCTTGTAGAGATGAGTGCAGATCATAAAATAATATAGAAGCTCATCGAAGACCGCAACCATATGCGGATTCTCCTTGGCCAGAGTCTCCAATTCGTCCTCTGTCAGCACGTACTCTTCATAGGTGTTGTCACCCACTGGCAGATGTGATAAAAATTGCCTCTCATAAAGGGCAAAGCCTATTTCCCAGTAGAGAGTAGAGAAGGTGCCAGTCTTGATGTTGTACCTCTCTACTATGGCCAGGAACATATTGGTATTGGTGTAGATGCCACAAGAAGTTGTCAAGACAGCTTCATAGAGATCCAACTCCTTCAAGTTGTCGGTGAAGTTGTCCATAGCCCATACGGAGAGTCGGTTCTAGCGTTTAATATCTGGGTGCATTAAACATATTAGCCTCATGGTCAGGACAGGATACTCACCTCCTACTTCAGCAAAAGTATTGGCAAAGAAAGGCATTCAGACAGGTATCATCAAAGTTGAATCCTCCGCCGGCATGCAACTCGGTTTCAGGCCCCGCAAGTGCGTGCTATAATTTTTGAAAGAACTAAAGAATATGTCCCTCCTCTTTTCTCCAAACTTATGACATATACGCCCAACCCTAGCTTTCTAGAACAGAGTTATATCCTATGACATCTTCCGAGGGTAGCCGGCATGAGCGTATCGGGACAAAGATAACTCCTGGACATGTCTAGGATATATACCAACTTATCTTCTCTTTTGAAGAGCCAAGCCTCTCGTTTTGCTTTGCGCTGTAAGCTAGCTTCAATCGCCTCCCCAAATAAGAAGGCTGACATCTTGTGAGGAGCCTGATCTGCAGACAGGAATGGTGCACCATTCATTAAACAAAGCAAAGTCCTGTCGTCCTGAGACTCTAGAAGAGCTCTTCTAGTAGCTGATCTGTCAGGGTCGAACTGCGAGAATGAGACATGAGAAAGGTCTTTCGGGTATTCCGATACACGGAACGCAGAAGCCAATATTTCATCCTGAGGATCCTTTCTGAGATCAACTGCAAAAAGGAAACAAGAGTTAGAATCATGAAAGATTATTCTTATAAATTAAGAAAATTTAAGTGATTTTTAGTTCTGCGCAAATCATGAATGGCGCAACACACAGAGTAAAAAATCTTTAAATTGCGCATGCAATGTGACGATCCATGTTTTGTGCATGCATAAAGACAGTTTTATTTTGTGCAACGAGATAATGTGCATACTTCTTTGAATGATGACACATAGCGAGCCGCACACTTCGAGTGAACGAAGGGTGCACGATTCATGAAGTCATGATCAATACGTTTTTGGCCAACACACTGAAAGAGGTGGCACGTTTTAAAATTTGCGCATCACCAACCAACACTCTGAAAGTGGCGGTTAGTGCTGGCTGTGGTTCGCGGTATGTGCAAATGGCGCTGGTCATATTGATCGTCTTTCCCGAACGATCCTTTACCTCCAAGAGCGGGGTTAGCTTCTTCGGCTCTCGCCGACGGTGGCGCGTCCTTGCACCCTTAGCAATGGAGCTCACGACGAAGCTCTAGCCACACTCTTGTCTTTCTCCATTGCGGATTTCTTCGCGCTATTGATTTTGGTTGAAGAAAGCTTCGAGAACTTAAGAAAGAAGAAGAGGAAGAGAGTTTGAGAGAGAAAATGTTTAAGAAAAGAACTTTCTCTCTCCTCTCAATGGGGTATTTATACCCAAAACCTATGCGTAACTGCCGCACAAATCGCGCACGAAGTGGCGAGTCTGTTGGGATTCCATGCGTGCAAAATCTTCTGAACGCTTCTTATTCAAAGTATTTCAAATTTCAAAAATTTTAAATTTTAAAAACTTTGAAGGGGGCCTTGTGTCACGACCCGCACCCGGATATACGGGTACGAATACGTAGACGACGCCCAGCCTACGCCGCAGTATCGACGGTAGAACGCTGTCTAGTACCCAATAAATATACACTACGTCTAGAAGGCCTATAACTATAAATATACTCTAGTCACATCACAACAGCTAGGGATGATAAGACAAGAAAGATAACTAAAGCACAAGAACAACTAGAAACTACTAGAAGGAATCATAAGATAGGAAAATAAAGAAGGAACAACAAGACTAACTAAGGATAACTCCCAGGCAACTCACATAGAATAATAGTGAGCTCCACCCCAGCTAGCAACATCATGATGTCCAAAAATGGCACAACTACTCCTAAAATATTATCAATAGTATCATGTCAGGAAAATGAGCAAGTAGAAACACTAACAGCAATTCCATGTGAATTGACAAATTCTATAAGAGACAGTATAATGAACTACAAGACAAAGAAATATGAAGACTTGGGAACCGTTCGAAAGCTGAGTTACAATCCTTAAACCAAATAAGGACCGGGGTTGTAACCTTCTCCCGAGCAGAACTCAGTCTCCAATCAAGGTACATCATATAGGCATATAAAACATGTGAGTAACTAAAATCATAGCATGGTGAGAAGTACTATATGTAAAACAGAACAGGGTATATGATAAGATAAAGAAAATATAAAATGTGCCTTGAATTATTAGAGCGATATGTGATCGGCTTGGGATAAGTGACAGGACAGGCTATCCACTTGGCCCGGCAATCCGCGGTGACCTCAACGGAAAGTCATGCCAGCCAACTTGGAAAATGAGCACAAGGTAAATGGGATCTCGCTACACCCTACGTGAGGGGAGAGTGGCGCGAGCACAAGAATAGTGACAGGGTGGCTCTGATCACATAACCCCTAATAATTCCCCATCCCCGAATAGTATAATGGACCTGGACATGACACGTCATGACACGGGATTCCCTAAGAGGATAGCTACTCTCTCTCAGGAATCGGTGTCTATACAAGTACATGGAACAAGACAGGAAATGTACATATATACCAAGAAAATCCAGGAACAACATCTCATGTCATGATCCAACATATACTAGTCCGTGAACTATCGTGACTGAGAATCAAGTAAGACACTATGACTGAATCGGATATAGAAGATATCAAGAAAATGAAAACTATCAGTGAATGTACTCGCCTGGGGTTCCGAGCTGTCAATGGGGTCGATGCTCAGAGTAATGCCACAGACCTAAAGATAAGATATATATAAACTGATTAGGGTTCAACCGTGTTAGGCATGATTCTATAGTATAAGCTACGTAATCTAGGTCAGACTCAGTCCAACTAAGTCAAACTAGGCCACACTGAGTCACACTAGGTCACAGGAAGTCAAACCAAGTCAAACTAGGCTAATGTTGACTAACAGTTAACTTTTGGTCAACTGGTCAACTCTGGTCAACTCTAGGTCAAATGTTGACTCGACTTCGACGTTCAGTCAAATTAGTCAACCATAGTCAAACAGGGTCAAAGCTAGTCCCTATAAACATCTACAAGGTCAACACATCAATTTCAGTGATTGTGAAATCACCGGAATCGATGGAACTCAAAATACCACAAAATGAGAAAGATTATAATAATAGGGTAAAAACCTACAGATGTTGTCGGATGATGAAACTAACATCACCAACGTATCCAGAATGGTCAAATTAGCTAGAATTGCATGTTCATAAGTCCAATTTGGACACATGGGTAAAAAGGGTAATTTTGGGCCAAAGTGGTGTCCGCCGTTGGACACACTTTGCATCGAAAAATATGCCGAAATAAAAGTGCACAAAACCTAACAAATTATATGTCAACGAATCCAGAATGATGATACGAACCCAACGGTATATCCAGAATTGGATTCCGTTGACCCGATCTCAAATTGGTCCGTTGACCAGGATATTGAAATTCTGATTTGCACGGAAAAGCGTGTCGGAGCCAATGTCCTCAAAACTCAGCAAATTATATGTTAACGAGTCCAGAATGACGATACGAACTCAACGGTATATCCGGAATTGGATTCCGATGAGCCGATCTCAAAATGACCTGTTGACCCGGATATTGGTATTCAACTTACACCGAAATACGTGTCGGAACCAATGTCCACTAAAACTTAGCAAATTATATGTCAACAAGTCCAGAATGACGATACGAACTCAACGATATATCCAGAATTGGATTTTGATGAGCCGATCTCAAAGTGACCCGTTGACTCAGAAAGTGGGACCCGTTTTACACCGAAATGCGTGTCAGGGCCCACGTTCTCCAAATCAAGCAAACTTTATATAAAAATATGCCAGAACGACGCCACGAGTCTATTGGTGGTGTCAGAAATCGAATCCGAAGTCCCGGGTTCAAAAATAGAATTTTATAAGTGCAATACTAAGAATTCGAACGGCCAACTTTGGCGTCGAATTCGACCGACCTAACAAGCTCAAACTGAAATGAAATCTAAAGGGGACAGGAAGAGGGTTATACCAGCTGTGCACCGGAACTGGTAGCACACAAAACGGAGCTGCGACGACGAAGATACGAACCCGCGAAGTTGGCATCGTAAAACTGTCCAAAAATAGTACAAATTAAAACGTCAATTTGGTGGCCAGTTTTGATGTATCAAACGACGAAATTAACGGGTGAAATTTGAGATTGATGAAGGGGTATATACCGAGATTGAGACGGAGCAAAGAAATCGCCGATCCAACGGTCGGATTTCTCGAAAAACGTACGTAAATTTGCTGCTTCGAAACACTATTTCTAGATTCAACCCGCGTGCGTCACGACGGGACTTCGTACAAAAAGCACGAATCACCCATTTCCCGCGTTGGGGACGGCGGAGGCGGCAGGGGGGTGTTCGCCGGGGGCTCACACGCGGCCAGGGTGCTCGCCGGCGGCGCGTGGCCGACGACGACGGCCGATGGCGCGCGGCGTTGCCGGTCGACCACGGCTGCTGCCGCGCTTGCTTTGCTGCTGGCACAGCTGCTGGCTGCTGTTGCTGCACGTGCGCAGCCAGGGCGGCGGCGGCGCGGCGTGGGGGCGGCACGGCGGCGGTCGCCGGGGCACAGTAACGACGGTGATGGTGCGGTGGAGGTGGTAGTGGTGATGATAATGATAATGGTGATGGTGTAGTTGGCTTTTGTGTTTGAAGAAGAAGAAGAGAAGTGTGAAGAAGAAGATGATGGTGATGGTGAGAATAATGATGATGGAAAAAATAGAAGGGGGGTGCTGTTCTCGGGAGCATGGGGGAGCTGGTGTGATAGAAATAGAAATAGAAATAGAGAGAGGAAGATTGTTTATATAATATATATATTATATATATATATATATATATATATATATATATATATTTTATATATATATATATGTGTGTGTGTGTGTGTGTGTGTGTGTATAAATATATAAAGTGGGTGAGAGAGATATTTATAGAGAGAGATATAGATATTTAGAGAGAGAGGGGGGGATATAGGTCGGCTGTGAGGGTGATGGGGGTGGTGTGTGTTTGTATGGTGGGAAGGAGAGAGAGAGTGAGTTTGGATGTATTTGAATATATAATATATATATTATATATATTAGAAGGAAGAGAAAGATATTTATTAAATAAAATAGGGATATTTTAAAAATAGGAAAAAGAGAAATTATGTGGGGTGTTTGTGCAGTCATGGGAGGACAACATGGAGCTTGGGTTCGGGTTCGGTCGAGCCGGATCGGGCAAAAATCGGACCGGGTGCAATAATTGAATTTAAATATGTATTTATGATCACGGGTAAATAAGTAACATGTAGGGACTCAAATAAATGGGACACAAGTGTCAGGCGGGTAGTAGGGTTCATGTGGGCCATGTCCATATTTGGGGTCGGCTAGGTTGGATTGATGTCGGGCCCCGAAATTAAATTGGAAGTCAGGTCACAAATTACGGTAGATAATTAATTGGCCTAAATTGATCCGAAAGTTGTGCGAAGAAAATGAAGCACAATATGGTGTGTCTAAGTGGGACACGAAGGTCATGGGTGAAGAGCGTCTCGAGTAGATCAGGCATGACAAGTTGGTTTCAAGAAAAAGACTAGCCTTGTGCTCCTAAATTAAAAGTCTTGGGAACGTGCATATGAGGATCAAGAAAAGAGTGGGAAATCAATTAATAATTAAATAGTCTAAATTGACCCGAACTTGCGCGAAGCAAAAAGAGCACAAGGGAACAAGTTCGAGTGGGACACGATATATCAACATGAAGATAATCTCGTCTACTACAAACTTGAAGAAGGAAGTTTCCAGAGACTGGCATCCCTGATGCTCTAGAATTCCAAGCCACGGTAAAGAGCATTTAATGATCAAAATTAATTTAATTAAAATTAATTATCGAGAATAAATTATTTGGAAAATTCGAAAATAAATCCCGGAAATTCAGGGGACTTACATTCTACCCACCTTATATAAATTTCGTCCTCGAAATTAAAGGTTGGTAGTGGGGTTAAAACATGAAAGAAGGTTTAGGCAATATTTTAGGCACGATCCAAGAATGACGAGTTTTGTACGATCAAGAAAATCAATTCAAAATTGTTCAGGCAAGATAATGGATTTGGCACGATAGAATCATGATATGAACAAAATCATATGTGCATGATTTCAGAAATAGTCAAGTCATTGGGGCACAATTTTAGAGACGATTAGGAGAATCGAAGATATAAATGAAGTTCAAGTACGGGGTGATTTGTAGGACTTAGGTTGATGAAAATCAACCCGAAAGTCGCACAGGCCCGATCAACATGAAAAGCTAACCGTGACCAAAATAAGGTTTAGCATGGTTGAGATGAAATTTCAGACACAACAAAAATCGAAGTCAAGGTCTTATAGGCCCGATCAAAGATTAAAGAGTATGATTAATAAAATCATGAAATACGATCCAAGTTCGAACGTGATTAAAATTGGAAATAGTCTATGTTCACTTGGCACGATTTAGATATGACAATGAAATCAAAACTTGAATTTCGTCCGATTACAATCAAGTCAAAAATTTTAGGCACGAGTTTGAGGCAAGATAAAATGTATAGTTATGATCGTTAAAATCACGGTCAAGGAAATCCCAAGTTGTCTTAGTCATGCCAAGTCATCTAGGCACGACTAATCACAAGAAATTGGATGTAATCAAGAAATGAAATCAAGGTCGAAAAGAGTTTAGACACGAGTGTCCAAAATCCAAACATGATCAAAATCAGAAGGCAATGCACAAGGGTTAATAGCATTGAAATTCAACCACGATAAAGAAATTTGTCTCAACACGATCTAAGTTGATCACTTTCGAGTAAATCAGAATTTGGACAAGATGGAGAATAAGATCAACGAAGGCTGGGCACGAGAATCCAAGGATGAAAATCCAAGTCACAAAGGAATTTGAAGTCATCTAGAGTCTAGTCAGCAACCAAGACTCTTTGGCACGATAAACAAGACGACCAAATCGACTGGTCAAAATCAGAGAAAATCAATCTTACGATATTGAATTTTAAGAAACAGTTCAAGGATAAGGAATTTAATTTCTTCTGTTATGGAAGAAAATCCAAATGTAGGATTGTAGAAGGAAGTCGGGGTAATCATCTCGCTCTGCTTCGACTACTAACAAGATCCAACGTCTACTCCGAAACAGATGATTACGATACTTTCTCGACTTTTCCCAAGATAAAAAATACAAGAGCTTAAAAAGATTTCAAAGTATAGATGACAGAAGTAGATACGAGATAGTTGATTGGTGTAATCAACATAGCCAAACAAGTCAAAGGAGATGATGGTAAGATGAGGAAATCATCATACGATGAGAAAAGAATGAATGATAAGTCGAAAAATAAGGGTATGAATTGTCCTCATCATTTGGTCAAAAAAAAGTGAATTAATTTAAGATACGACCTGATAACCATACACGTCTATCCAAAACCATACTGCCAGAATTTATGCCACGCCAGTAAGCATAGCTGCAATAAACGATAGAGTCCATAACTAAGGTATACACCCTATAATCATGTCATCTAGATTCCTTACCACGCCAACCGGTATGGCTGCAAAAGAATCTAAATTTCATAACTAGGATAGTATATCCTAAATCAGGCTCCATGTCCCTGTCAGGCTAGCTAATATGACTGCGATAAATTTCAACTCCATAAGTAATGTAGACATTTATCGTTCCCATCGTCTCCATCAAATACGTTTATCAGAATATCTTAACTCAATCCAGAGAAACTTATCTTCAACAAAATCAAAATCGAAGTCAACAATGAACATCAAGATTCAAAATTTTCAACAACGAATCAAGGATAAGTAGATGGAAACTAGCGAAAACATATCCCGAGGTAGAGTTTTAGAAAAAAAATTCTCAGAAGATGACCAAAGGTACTATCTAGGTCAAGATAAAGGAAATCATTGGAATATAATCTAAAACAATCTCAACCTGATATGAGACTGGCAAATCATATTCTCGTCTCAACCTAGAAGATATATAAGTCCAACTTATACCTTCCCTCTGGGGTCCACAAACTCATTCCAAGAAAGAATGAAGTTGATAACGGACAGATGTTTCAGAAATCAGGACGGACAGAAACAAATGGGAAAAGTTTCGAAAAGTTCGAAATAGGATTCCCAGGGGTCATCCCTGGAATCTACCAAGAGTTCCTAATATGTGACTGAGTACCAAATTCCTAAAATATTTCATGACTCAACCTTAATCCTAGGGCAGGCACGCAGTAGTATAGAAAAGCTCAAGTACTACCACGACTTCGCATTAATTACAAAGACTGACCTGCATGGGCCACCACTAAAAACGTGTCACGACCCACACCCGGATATACGGGTACGAATACGTAGACGACGCCCAGCCTACGCCGTAGTATCGACGGTAGAACGCTGTCTAGTACCCAATAAATATACACTACATCTAGAAGGCCTATAACTACAAATATACTCTAGTCACATCACAACAGCTAGGGATGATAAGACAAGAAAGATAACTAAAGCACAAGAACAACTAGAAACTACTAGAAGGAATCATAAGACAGAAAAATAAAGAAGGAATAACAAGACTAACTAAGGATAACTCCCAGGCAACTCACATAGAATAATAGTGAGGTCCACCCCAACTAGCAACATCATGATGTCCAAAAATGGCACAACTACTCCTAAAATATTATCAATGGTATCCTGTCAGGAAAATGAGCAAGTACAAACACTAACAGCAGTTCCATGTGAATTGACAAATTCTATAAGAGACATTATAATGAACTACAAGACAAAGATATATGAAGACTTGGAAACCGTTCGAAAGCTGAGTTACAACCTTTAAACCAAACAAGGACCGGGGTTGTAACCCTTCTTCCGAGCAGAACTCAGTCTCCAATCAAGGTACCTCATAGAGGCATATAAAACATGTGAGTAACTGAAATCATAGCATGGTGAGAAGTACTGTATGTAAAACAGAATAGGATATATGATAAGATAAAGTAAATATAAAATGTGCCTTGAATTATTAGAGCGATATATGATCGGCTTGGGATAAGTGACAGGACAGGCTATCCACTTGGCCCGGCAATCCGCGGTGACCTCAACGGAAAGTCATGCCGGCCAATCTGGATAACGAGCACAAGGTAAATAGGATCTCGCTACACCCTACGTGAGGGGAGAGTGGCGCGAGCACAAGAATAGTGACAGGGTGGCTCTGATCACATAACCCCTAATAATTCCCCATCCCCGAATAGTATAATGGACCTGGACATGATACGTCATGACACGGGATTCCCTAAGAGGATAGCTACTCCCTCTCAGGAATCGGTGTCTATACAAGTACATGGAACAAGGCAGGAAATGTACATATATACCAAGAAAATACAGGAACAACATCTCATGTCATGATCCAACATATACTAGTCCGTGAACTATCGTGACTGAGAATCAAGTAAGACACTACGACTGAATCGGATATAGAAGATATTAAGACAATGAAAACTATCAGTGAATGTACTCGCCTGGGGTCCCGAGCTGTCAATGGGGTCGATGCTCAGAGTAATGCCACAGACCTAAAGATAAGATATATATAAACTGATTAGGGTCAACAGTGTTAGGCTTGATTCTATAGTATAAGCTACGTAATCTAGGTCAGACTCAGTCCAACTAAGTCAAACTAGGCCACACTGAGTCACATTAGGTCACAGAAAGTCAAACCAAGTCAAACTAGGCTAATGTTGACTAACAGTTGACTTTTGGTCAACTGGTCAACTCTGGTCAACTCTAGGTCAAACCTAGGTCAAATGTTGACTCGACTTCGACGTTCAGTCAAAGTAGTCAACCATAGTCAAACAGGGTCAAAGCTAGTCCCTATAAACATCTACAAGGTCAACACATCAATTTCAGTGATTGTGAAATCACCGGAATCGATGGAACTCAAAATACCACGAAAGGGGAAAGATTATAATAATAGGGTAAAAACCTATAGATGTTGTCGAATGATGAAACTAACATCACCAACGTGTCCAGAATTGTCAAATTAGCTAGAATTGTCTGTCCATAAGTCCAATTTGGACACAGGGGCAAAAAGGGTAATTTCGGGCCAAAGTGGTATCCGTCGTTGGACACACTTTGCACCGAAAAATGTGTCGAAATAAAAGTGCACAAAACCTAACAAATTATATGTCCACGAATCCATAATGACGATACGAACCCAACGGTATATCCAGAATTGGATTCCGTTGACCCGATCTCAAATTGGTCCGTTGACCAGGACATTGAAATTCCAATTTGCACGGAAAAGCATGTCGGAGCCAATGTCCTCAAAACTCAGCAAATTATATGTCAACGAGTCCAGAATGACGAAACGAACTCAACGGTATATCCGAAATTGGATTCCGATGAGCCGATCTCAAAATGACCTGTTGACCCGGATATTGGTATCCGACTTGAACCGAAATGCGTGCCAGAACCAATGTCCACTAAAACCTAGCAAATTATATGTCAACGAGTCCAGAATGATGATACGAACTCAACGGTATATCCAGAATTGGATTTCGATGAGCCAATCTCAAAGTGACCTGTTGACTCAGAAAGTGGGACCCACTTTGCACTAAAATACGTGTCAGGGCCCACGTTCTCCAAATCAAGCAAACTTTATATGAAAACATTCCAGAACGATGCCACGAGTCTACTGGTGGTGTCAGAAATTAAATCCGGAGTCCCGGGTTCAAAAATAGAATTTTACAAGTGCAACACTAAGAATTCGAACGGCCAACTTTGGCGTCGAATTCGACTGACCTAACAAGCTCAAAGTGAAATGAAATCTAAAGGGGGAAGGAAGAGGGTTATACCAGCTGTGCACCGGAACTGGTAGCACACAAAACGGAGCTGCGACGACGAAGATACGAACCCGCAAAGTTGGCGTCGAAAAACTGTCCAAAAATAGTACAAATCAAAACGTCAACTTGGTGGCCAGTTTTGATGTATCAAACGACGAAATTAACGGGTGAAATTTGAGAGTGATGAAGGGGTACATACCGAGATTGGGACAGAGCGAATAAATCGCCGATCCAACGGTCGGATTTCTCGAAACATATGCGTGAAGTTGCTGCTTCGAAACGCCATTTCTAGATTCAACCCGCGCGTGTCACGACGGGACTTCGTGCAAAACGCACGAATCGCCCATTTCCCGCGTCGGGGACGGCGGAGGCGACAGGGGGGTGTTCGTCGGGGGCTCGCGCGCGGCCAGGGGGTTCGCCGGCGACGCGTGGCCGACGACGACGGCCGGTGGCGCACGGCGTTGTCGGTCGGCCACGGCTGCTGCCGCGCTTGCTTTGCTCCAGGCGTAGCTGCTGGATGTTGTTGCTACACGCGCACGGCCAGGGCGGCGGCGGCGCGGCGCAGGGGCGGAACGACGGCGGTCGCCGGGGCACGACAACCGCGGTGATGGTGCGGTGGAGGTGGTAGTGGTGATGATAATGATAATGGTGATGGTATAGTTGGCTTTTGTGTTTGAAGAAGAAGAAGAAGAAGAGAAGTGTGAAGAAGAAGATGATGGTGATGGTGAGAATAATGATGATGGAAAAAATAGAAGGGGGTGCTGTTCTCGGGAGCATGGGGGAGCTGGTGTGATAGAAATAGAAATAGAAATAGAGAGAGGAGAGAGGGAGATTGTTTATATATATATATATATATATATATATATATATATATATATATATATATATATATATATAAAGAGAGTGAGAGAGATATTTATAGAGAGAGAGATATAGATATTTAGAGAGAGGGGGGATATCAGTCGGCTGTGAGGGTGATGGGGTGGTGTGTGTTTGTATGGTAGGAAGGAGAAAGAGAGTGAGTTTTGATATATTTGAATATATATAATATATATATTATATATATTAGAAGGAAGAGAAAGATATTTATTAAATAAAAGAGGGATATTTTAAAAATAGGAAAAAGAGAAATTATGTGGGGTGTTTGTGCAGTCATGGGAGGACAACATGTTGCTTGGGTTCGGGTTCGGTCGAGCCGGGTCGAGTCAAAATCGGACCGGGTGCAATAATTGAATTTAAATATGTATTTATGATCACGGGTAAATAAGTAACATGTTGGGACTCAAATAAATGGGATACAAGTGTCAGGCGGGTAGTAGGCTTCATGTGGGCCATGTCCATATTTGGGGTCGGCTAGGTTGGGTTGATGTCGGGCCCCGAAATTAAATTGGAAGTCAGGTCACAAATTACGGTAGATAATTAATTGGCCTAAATTGATCCGAAAGTTGTGCGAAGAAAATGAAGCACAATATGGTATGTCTAAGTGGGACACGAAGGTCATGGGTGAAGAGCGTCTCGAGTAGATCAGGCATGACAAGTTGGTTTCAAGAAAAAGACTAGCCTTGTGCTCCTAAATTAAAAGTCATGGGAACGTGCATATGAGGATCAAGAAAAGAGTGAAAAATCAATTAATAATTAAATAGTCTAAATTGACCCGAACTTGCGCGAAGCAAAAAGAGCACAAGGGAACAAGTTCGAGTGGGACACGATATATCAACATAAAGATAATCTCGTCTACTACAAACTTCAAGAAGGAAGTTTCCAGAGACTGGCATCCCTGATGTTCTAGAATTCTAAGTCACAGTAAAGAGCATTTAATGATCAAAATTAATTTAATCAAAATTAATTATCGAGAATAAATTATTTGGAAAATTCGAAAATAAATCCCGAAAATTCAGGGGACTTACACCTTGTAGAAGCTCAAAAATATCAACAGAGTGCTTTGCGCCATTCGCAGATAACGCACAACACCATCTATCAAATAGCGCCCAACATCAAATGACGCTTATCATCAAATGGCGCCTAGCCATCAGATAGCGCTAGGCCTCCACGTGGAAAACTTCCTCAAGAAGCTAAATCATCATCATGATGACTAACAACATAGCAGTCGAGGAAATCCGTTCGAATTTCGAGCGCGCGACGCACGAGGAAGATTTGTCATTATGGCGACTGTTAGTTACTTTTTCAGCGCCATCTATCAAATGGCGGGAAGTAATAAACTCTTTACCAACTTAACACTCAGCGCCATTCACAGTTGGCGTCAAACAACAGGACGCGTCATACATTAACTAGCGCTAATCAATCAATCATCATCTAGAAGCAAACGTGGGGCGCATGCCACTAATCTCGAAGAACGTAGACACAACACTGTCCATGACCAAGCGCATTTTTCTCACAGGAAGCCACGTGTCCCATGCAGTTAAGTTAACCGTTCACGCAAATGGATGAAACAGAACATGGGACACAAAGTAATACACGATTCAGTGTCTTTTGCACTGTGCGTCAATCAATGTAACTGCATGGCAGTTATCTGAAACTCTTTAAATAGAGTTTAAAAATCGCTCCTCAAGGCATCCTTAATGATCATTATCTTCTGAAGAGAATTCTCGGTACATCTCCATCGCTTCTGCAGCACGTTCAAGAGCTTTTCTTCTCCGACATCGCATCGTCCAAGGGATAAAGTGATCATCTTCTGATCAGATCCTATAGTTGTACTTTTCCATAATCAAATTGTACTTTTCTCTCTTAGCTTGTAATTAATTTTTCTTCGAAAATTTTTGTTTTTGCAAACAGTCTCAAAATCTTATTTTTACATAGTCTATCATTTATACAACATATGTTTATATAAATATAATTTATAATTGTACGAGAAATCACGTTAGTGATGACTTTTTGGTTTTGTAAAAATTAGAATGTGACACTTTTCTACAGGATGTGATGCATATGACCCAAAACTAGATATGATTAGAAGGAACGAAATTTTGCTTGAACCAGAATCTGAAAGCAAAAAAGCTAGTAGGCTTGGGTTTGAGGCTTACATAAACCCAATATGAACTAACCTGTTGTTGAAATGGATGAAATCTAGCCATTGTTGGATTCTACAAATCCAAACTCTGCCATTCTGGCAGAGGTCAGCCATGACGCACATATTAAACATTTTTTTTTTTTGTACATTATCTATGACATTCATCAAAAGTAGACAAATATAGCATAAACTAACCCAAAAGGATGTAGAATACACATTAGATTCAACAGGAAAAGAAATTTTACCCACTAGAGTAATCCCCTATCATTCATTATTCAAGTCTGTCATGATACCGTTGATGTAGACGAAGAGACTGAACACAGAGAGTTCTTTGTATCATCCGCTCTTTTTGTTTTTGGCTGACAGGCCTTGCCATACACTTGCCATACATAGTTCCTCTCCTCTTGGCGCCAGCCAGTGCCAGTGCCAGTGTAATAAATCACTAGATTGATTCAATCAGTTCTAGTCTTCGTGAAGAAAAGAATGGATGTCCACATCTTCTTCTTGCCGTTCCTGGCGCCGGGACACATGATCCCCATGACCGACCTCGCGAAGCTCTTGGCTGGCCGCGGCGTCAAGGCCACCATCGTCACCACCACCGCCAACGCCTCCCGAGTCCAGCCGGCTCTCGATGGCTCTCCTCACCTCGACGTCACCCTCCTCACTCTACCCTTCCTCCCTTCCGTCCCCGAAAACGTCACCTCTCTCCCCACCCCCGGGCTCACTCCCGAATTCATAGCCGGCCTCAACTCCCTCAAGTCCTCCTTCGAACGCCTCCTCGTCGAGCACCGGCCCGACTGCATTATCTCCGACGTCTTCTACCCATGGACTGGCGACCTCGCGGCCGAGCACGGCATCCCCCGGATAGCCTTCCACGGGACGGGCTCCTTCGTCTTCTCCGTCGGGGCCGCCATCCGGAGATTCAAGCCCCACGAGATCGCCTCCGCCGACGACGAGCCCTTCCTCTTGCCCGGGCTCCCCCACCGCGTCGAGCTGTGCCGGTCGCAGCTCATGGGCAGGATGGACGGGTCTGACGAGCTCATGAACCAGATGACGGAGTCCTATATGAAGAAGACCTACGGCGATGTCATGAACACCTTCCACGAGATGGAGCCGGGGTACGCGGACCAGCTCTCTAAGAAGACTTGGCTGGTTGGCCCAGTGTCCCTCTGCAATCGAGACGCGACAGAGAGAGCTGTCAGAGGAGGCGGCGGAGGAGGACAGGAGAACGAGTTTGATCGTTGTTTGGATTGGTTGGATAGCAAGAGCGCCGGCTCAGTCTTGTATGCTTGTTTCGGGAGCTTGGGCCAATTCAGCAGCTCGCAACTTGGCGAGATTGCGGGAGGACTAAATTCTTCAGGCCGCCCGTTCGTTTGGGTGGTGAGGAACAACGCTGGCTATGATGACACGTCCGAGTGGATGCCGGAAGGTTTCGAGGAGGAGGAGGGTCTTGTCATAAGAGGATGGGCTCCGCAGATGTTGATTCTCAGTCATCCGGCGGTAGGGGGGTTCATGACCCATTGCGGATGGAACTCGTGCATGGAAGGAGCGAGCGCCGGCGTGCCAATGGTTACATGGCCTCTCTTCGCCGAGCAGTTCTTCAACGAGAGGCTGCTGGTGGACGTCCTGGGGATCGGCGTAGCGGTGGGGTCCAAGGTTTGCAGCAATGTAGTGGAGGAGAGGACATTCGTGAGCAGAGAGCAGGTGAGGAAAGCTGTGGAGGAGGTGATGGGCGGCGGGGAGGAGGCCGATGAGAGGAGGAAGAGAGCGAGGGAGGTTGCGGAGATGGCAAGGAGAGCAGTGGAGGAAGGCGGCTCTTCCTATAATGGTTTGTCCAGTTTGATACAAGAGCTGAGGGATATCAAGGCTGGTGATGCTGCATTGTCGGAGAATGTAGTCGCCGGACTGACCCAGCGAGAGCTGATTGAATAGGATTAACAGGTTCGCATTGTTGGTTGGCAGATTGTCAAATACAAGTGGGCTATTCTTGTGTTGGCCATATGATTTTAGACCACCGAGCTGACCGATCTATGTTTCCAATGGAATAAAGAACATTCTAGTTTTTGAATTTTTACTACTAATAAATTGCTCCTTCCACATTAGTTGGGAACTGGTTTATCTTGGAACCGAACTTTTGTTGGACATATGCTAGCCTTTTATTTCGGATTAGTATTTTTTTACTTTCGTTGACAGAAATCTAATTTAAATTTGAAGCAAGCCTAGAGTATATTCTAGAGAGGATTGTCCAGTTCAAGTTGAGCCGATGAAATCAAAGTAAATTTCATTTATATAACAACGACAACAAGAAGAAAGTCTTCAACCCAAATTTCATTAATCTCTCTTTGGTTGCATTTTGGTGTTTCTAGCTTCAATTAATATTATTTTTGCTGTCTGGAGACATTACTTTTCTATCTATGGAACCATCAGGAAGGTAAAGAGCAGGCTCTCTATTTTGATGCACACGTCCTTGATGCACAAAGGAGGAGACATGATGTACGTGGATGCCGCTGTAGATTTCTTGTTCGGTATGATCATGATCAGTCTGAGGTACTCTCTTTTGGCACCTTAGTTTTCGATCCTGTTGAAGATTGCACACTAGCTGGGATATGTAGTTATGATTGTAAACTGACGATTGTGACTTCATAGATATCGTTTCCTTCCACAAATCAGTATTGTTAGCAGTTTTTCAGATATGCTGTGGGATTTGTTTCCTACAACAGATGTGCGTAATGTTGCCATTCTTTCGGTCTTGTCAAGAGACTCTTACATTTGGTTGAAGATTAGAAACATATTCCAGCGGCTAAGCCTCCGTTATACTCATGCATTCTCAGCTGTGATGAGATCTTTATGGGTGCACTCACACACATCCATCACATGTATGTACACAGCACAGTAGAATGATGCATATGTACTAATTTCTGTTGCCCATGATGCGTCTATCCCAACAAATGAGATAACAAAGAGGCACGTGCATATTAAATGAGATCTTTCTATAGAGTTCGTTTTCTAGACTGTATTCTCTAGCATTACAACGTGCTTCAGAATGTCCAAATTTTGTTATATATTTGATTTTCTTAAGTGAACGCTAGCCGTTTTATTCCGACATTAGTTGATAGTCTTCTAAAAAATTCCTCGCCTCATCATTAAAGTTGCTCCAGTCCTCTTCTCAGATCAGATTACCAAGTTAGTTTCCAATCCAGGGGCTTTAGATGAAGGTGAAGCATCCAATTTGAAGGGTGCTAGAAGCATAATTTCTTCATAACTGCAGGAGACAACTTCTTTTACCAATGTGAATCGAGTCATTCCAGTTTCTTAGCAAATATAAAGTTGTAGGATTTGGAGATCTACAACTTGTTTGCAGGTTGAATCCTTCCAAGTCACACATTCTTCTTATGCAGGAAATAGAGCCTTTGAGAAAGGTATGCAGGCGTCCAGAAACTGATTATCGGCTACAAGTGCTACAAGCCTCAAGAGTGCCAGGATCTGTGGACCAGAGGGCTACCATGGGAAATGATCCTTCACTACCAACCTCTTCAAATGATTTCAATGTGGCTTCACAGAAGACTCGAAAACAGCGCAAACTGATGGATGTTAACACTGATGAGGTGACCACCGTTCAACCTTCTCATCCAAAGGAGCCTGTTACCGTGCAGACCTCTACTCCTGCTGCAACAGTTGAGAATGATATAAAGACGGCTCCAGATTTCGTTGTGCAAGATGTGGCTGCTGCTACGGCCACAGGCAGTGCTGATGAACAACTTGATGGAAACACCACTGGTGGGTGAAATGCAATGCTTGTCCAACGGTCCATTTAGCAGAGGAAAGGTGCACATCAGTTTTTCAAACCTCAAACACCAACAGAAGCCTAAGAGGTTACCGACATATTGGTATTGGTGCCTGATACAGAAGCATGTTGCTAGCTTACAACAATTCTTTGCTAAAGTTGTTGACAAGGTTATGGGTGTATTTTGTTTCTAGTATCAATTTTTCTGTAGAGTTACCATTTTTCTTTTTTGCCTTTTTTTTGTCAAAGTCCTTGTCGTGTTGTGGTTGTTATCTGCTATAGTGTTACGATCAGGACGGCTCTAGGTAGAGGTTGCTGGCCTTTATTATTTGGTGGAAATCGATATCTACCGGTGAGCCTTAGGATGCAGGTTGTAGCTGTTAAGTAAAGGGCTTGTCATAATTGAAATCTGCCTCATGAACACTTGTGGGGGCATCGTCCGTGAATTCTGATTCTACATTGTGGTAGTAGGGAGCTGTTGCTCTTCGAAGAAGAGGCTCTAGTTTGAACATAAACATTACCGGTATCTGTGTGATTTGGATGTCTGACCATGAATACTTTGTAAACATAAAAAGTGATTTTGGTCTCATGAGTTGAGAGATTGATACCTGATGTTTTTTTCGCCAAGGAAAGGCTTGTGCACATTTCTGACTTTTGGTTTTGCTTCTCTATATTGCTGTGGTTTTTGGGAATATGTTTTACTTACATACTCCATTTGATTGCGAATACGCAATCGGTCGTGTTTGCATCGTGTTCTTGAGACGTGTTGGTCTCTGTACTGTGGGACTTGATGTTACTGCCGGGAACGCCGGGGCACGCTTTTCGATGGAAAATACAGAAACTGAAACAGTTGTAAAGACAATGTTTCAAATGCAATTCCTTAAAGAAGGTTTTGCCACAGAGATCCAGAAGGATTCTGCAAATTACGAGATCTAAAGAGATATCGTAATTCACGAATAATCTAAAGAGATTTTCGTGATCGTAGTAAACTGGCAGTAGTGCCTTCTAAAAAGAAGATACTGACAGAACTGCTAAAGGCAACAGAAGGGTGACAGGCGAGAGATGGAGTTGCTGGGGTGAATGATCACCGTTGCTCAAAGCTTTATTCGCCCTCTGCGAACAGCTTCCAGGAACCAGCAAGGTTGACGGAAAACCTTGGAACACTCCTGCTCTTCTGACTCCTCGGAAGATAGCGAACTCCTCTGGCAATGGCTCTACTCTTCTCTCTCTGTTTCTGAAGTAACAGAACCCACGCGTACTAAAAAGTACTAGTGTTTGTATTAAAAAACACGCTCACTACTTTGTTGTGTTAAAGAACACTTAGAGTTTTCTCCCTGGAATTCTGATTTCTCCTACACTGAGAGAGAGGAGAGAACCTGCATATATAGGCCACGGGGCGGTTGCCAAGCAGTTGCCTGAACTTCAGAGTAGTGGCTGAACCACTCCTGAAAGTGCAGCAACTGCTGCAACCGTTCCCGCTCTAATATGCAGCCAGCCATACGCACATACGCACATACGCACTCTACGCACACTGCGTACGCTGCGCACACTGCGCACTCTACGCACGCTGCGTACGCTGCACACACTGCGCGTACTGGGCGTACTGGGCTGCGTACTGGGCTGCGTAACTGGGCCAGCGTAACTGGGCTCGCGTAACGGGCTGCGCAATGTGGTCGCGCAAGTGGCTCACGCAACGAGCGCAACTTAAGCGCACTATGCGCCTAGCGACGATGCTGACGTGCTAAGTGCAAAGTGCGCCAACAAAACGCCACATTACGCCTCATGAGCCCTTGAGCCCGAGTCCGAGCCCGAGTCCAAGCCCGAGTCCGAGTCCGAGTCCGAGTCCGAGTCGCTAAGCTCCTACGGAGCTTAGCTCCATGGAAATAAATTTCCAAGAGCAAAAAGCTTACAGCTTCTTAATTGTTGATTAAGCCTTTATACCATTAATAATTAATCCCACATGGCACACACCCATGTGCACTACATGTGCATCTCCATAAAGAGCAAAGACTCATATATATGGAGATACACATTCCTTTCTAGCCGATGTGGGACTAAAAACCAAAACTTAAGGCTAAAAACCCAACAATCCCCCACATATCTCTATATATATGAGTATGAGTGTTCCCCACAGTAACTGTCCATTATGCTTTTAGGATAGATGCCACTTAAGACTTGAATCTTCCCACGTGAGTCAAAAATCAAACTATAATACAAGAATGGACTAAGCCTTGAATTCTGCATTATAGCTGAAATTTTTTCCACTCACATAATGTAGTTACATGTGCTTCTGGCTGCACATTTAAGGCCGTGTGTCAGCCTGGTTTCAGTGTATAATATTTGGCGTCTACAAGTTTACCCTCAAGAGACGGCCTGATATCTCTTTGTCCATACACTATAGGTGAGTTCTTTATTAAAGAGACATGGCCTGAAGCGTCCAACGCTTCCTTCGCGGTGCTACGCCGCTATGACATGGCCTTAAGCCGAGGACCTTACCCCGAATCACCGGGAACCTCATCGTAGTGTCATACTACCCGTAGCATGAGGTCTAGCCCCTTTGTAGTGCCAAACTACCCAGCATGAAGCCTTACGCTTCTGTGCGGTGTTACGCCGCTACGACATGGCTTGCAAGGCCGAGACTTTATCCCTAGCCGGGTTTACCTCATTGTGGTGTCGTGCCACCCGTAACATGAGGAACACCTCCTCTTTGTAGTGTTGACTACATCCCTCTTTAATTCAATATACAGCATTAGACCAACTGCCTATTTACGGTGCTATGCCGCTGTGACTTGGCTAACATAGCTGAGGCTTTACCTCCTTCGAGAACCTCATGGTGGAGTCACCGCCACACAAAGCATGGAGTCACACTCCTTGTAGTGTTGTGCTACCATACTTCCTGTAAAGCATACCAGACATTCCAAATGCCTGAGAACTCATTAAGGCATTTAAGCCAATCTCCCACAAGACCTGTTTTCTGCAGAAAACAACAGTAGACAACAGTGGTTATAGGTCCGTAACCTCTCCATGCCCAATAGAACATGTACCCACCGTTCCTGATATTCTTCCGGTTAGTGGTCCTCCCTTGAACCAAAAGCTAGATGCCGAGTAGATAAATCTTTGAACTAATAGCATAAAACTTTATGGTAGGAATACAATAATACAATATCAGAATGCCTTCAAGCCCATTTTACAAGCTGTGTCATGGACCAGCTGGCGCTTGAGGCCCTTGGTGAACGGATCCGCCAGGTTCTCCTGACTCCGAACATCAATTACTGCAATAACACCTCTCTTGATAAGATCGTGTACTGCCCTGTGCTTCAACCGCACAGTCCTCTTCTTCCCGTTGAAAAGGTCATTTGATGCCACCGCCGCAGTCGCCTGGTTGTCACAGTATATCGGTATCGCCGGTATTTGCGCCCCAACCACTGGAAGATCATACATGAGCTCCCGAAGCCATTCTGCTTCCTCGGCTGCGATATCAAGTGAAAAGAACTCAGATTCCATGGATGACTGCGAGAGCATAGTCTGCTTCTTCGACTTCCACGATATAGCAGCTCCACCCATTGTGAAAATGTATCCACCTGTGGACCTCTCACTCTCCACCTCTGAGCACCAACTGGCATCACTGAAGCCTTCCACTACCGACGGATCTCCGCTGTAGTACAGTGCATATGTTTGAGTCTTCTTGAGATATCTCATAACCCGTTCCACAGCTTTCCAGTGTTCAACACCTGGATTGCTCGTAAAATGCTCAGTATTCCCACGGCGAAAGCTATGTCAGGCCTTGTGGCAGTTGTAGCATACATCAAACTCCCGATTACGCTTGCATACTCCAGCTGCCTGACGCTTTCCCCTGAATTAGGCTTCAGCTTCAGATCACACCTGTACGGCGTATCGATCCCTGGAAGATCCCGATACCCATAACG
Organism: Iris pallida; assembly: GCA_029216955.1. Lineage (NCBI taxonomy): Eukaryota > Viridiplantae > Streptophyta > Magnoliopsida > Asparagales > Iridaceae > Iris > Iris pallida. Next base: position 79,902,747 of record JANAVB010003400.1, read on the forward strand.
AGTGATCATTTTCTCAATATAATGAGACTGTGACAGCGCTAGTCCAGTGTCTGTCCGGATGATCTTGATCCCTAAGATCACATCAGCTTTCCCTAAGTCCTTTATACTGAACTTGCTTGAGATGAATTTTTTTGTCTCCGTGACACATCTAATATCCATACCTAGGATAAGCATGTCGTCCATGTACAGACAAACGATCACACCTCTTCCATCAGCGAACTTCGTGTAAACACACTTGTCCGTATCGCTGACCATGTAGCCATTTGACCTTATAACTTTGTCAAATTTCTCATGCCACATCTTGGGAGCCTGTTTAAGACCGTACAAAGATTTCACCAACTTGCAGACTTTGTCTTCAAGACCTCTGATGACAAATCCCTCTGGCTGTTGCATGTAAATCTCTTCGGTCAGCTCGCCATTTAGGAAAGCCGTATTCACATCCATCTGATGTATCACCATCTTATTTATTGCTGTGAGAGCAATCAACATTCTGATGGTGGTCATTCGGGCTACTGGAGCATATGTGTCAAAGTAGTCAATCCCCTGCTTCTGAGAAAACCCCTTGGCTACCAACCTAGCCTTGAACTTGTCAATAGTTCCGTCTGCTTTCATCTTCTTCTTGAAGATCCATTTGCATCCGATGGGTTTCGCTCCTTCAGGAAGATCAACCAACACCCAAGTGTTATTTGAGGTGATGGAATCAATCTCATTGTCAATCGCCTCCTTCCAGAAAACCGCGTCTCTGGTCTTCATCGCCTCATCATAGGTAAGCGGATCTGCTTCCACATGATAGGTGACAAAGTCACTTCCGAAGTCCTTCGGCCTCCTCACACGCTTAGCTGACGGCTCAGCTTGTTCTGGTTCAACCGTTGTATCAACAACAACATCTTCTTGGACCACATCTTCATTGAAGACTTCAGTCTCTTGTGCACCCTCATTATTCTCCGGAACATCCGGAAGAACAATATTCTTGTGCCTTGCAAACTTGTCTTCAAAATATTCTGTCGCGAGATTCAATGATATGATTTGACTCAATATCAAGAAATCTTCGAGCATCACTCTTCTCGGCATACCCCAAGAAGATCGTCTTTGTAGTCCTTGTCCCAAGCTTCTGAATCTTTAGATCTGGAAGCTTGACATACGCCAGACAACCCTACACTCGAATGACATTCAAGTTAGGTCTGACTTTGAACCAGAGTTCATGAGGAGTAATGTCTGAAGTTGCATGAGGCACTCTATTTAGAATATAAGTGGCCGTCAATGGAGCTTCTCTCCAGTAGCACTTAGGAAGGCCAGCAGTCAACAACATTGAATTTATCATTTCTGTCAACGTCCTGTTCTTCCTCTCAGCTACTCCGTTTGATTGAGGAGAGTACGGAGCCGTAGTCTCATTGACAATTCCATGTTCCTTACAGAACAATGCGAATTCATGAGACCTGTACTCCCCACCTCGATCACTTCTTATCCTTTTGAGTTGTTGTCCAGTCTGCCGCTCAGCTTCGGCTCTGAACTCCTTGAACTTCTCGAATGCTTCGTCTTTAGCCTTCAGCAAGTAGACGAACGCATACTTTGAGAAGTCGTCGATGAAGGTTATGAAATACTTCATTCCGGCCTCCAACTCTAGAAGATCTGTACTTCGATTAACCCGAGGAAAGGGTTTCCTTGTGATATTCGTTTGAGCACAAACTTCACATTTCTCTACCTTACCCCCACACTTGGAGATAAGTCCTAGACTAGACATTCTGTTTATTCGTTTACAATGAACATATCCTAGCCTATTATGCCACAACTCAAGAGTATAAGCAGAAGGAGTGATTTCATTAATTACATTAATTATATTGGACTGATTTACAAGCTGAATCTTGAACATTCCTTCGGTATAAAAATCTTTTCCGAAATATGTTCCCTTGATAGACATCACCATCTGGCCAGCATTGATGTCCATTCTGAGGCCTGCATTGCAGAGTAAGCCTCCCGAGATCAGGTTCTTGGCGATAGCAGGTACGTGCTTCACGCCTTGAAGCGTCAGAGACTTGCCAGAAGTCAGCTTCAGAATAACCGTCCCGATCCCTAGAACTTCAGCTTGTGTTTGGTTCGCCATCACAACCGCTTCAGAAGTGGGTGTGTAGGTGGTGAACCACTCCTTACTGGAGCAGACATGGCAGGTGGCTCCAGTATCTACCCACCAGTCTGAATCAGATCCTACAGCATCAACCTGTCCAATCATAGCAATTACATCAATAATCATTGAGACTTTGCTAGGCTCACCTTGCTCTGATTTCTTGGCCGGTGCTGTGCATTCACTTTTGAAATGGCCCAACTGGCCACACTTGAAACAAGGCATCTTTGCCTTAGATTTTTTTGACTTGAAAGAAGTTCCCTTAACATTCAAGTTGTTAGGGTTCTTCTTCTTCTTCTGAAAATCTGCACGCTTTCCTTTTCCCTTTGGTTCCTTGGTCTGAACCAGATTGGCGTTAGCCAATTGCTTGGACAGTGTGTCCACCTTCAGTTGAGCCCGCATCTGGTCCTCAACATAGATTTCCTGTAGGAGATCTTCAAGGGTGATCTCCAACTTCTTCCTATGCATGTTTGCATAGAACTTGCTCCACCCAGCGGGGAGCTTTGAGACAATCCCTCCAACAACAAACTTGTCAGGGAAGGGCATAGCCTCGTCTTCCAATTTCTGTCGCAACTTCAGAAATTCTTTGACCTGCGGCAGCATGGACTTCTCGTCCTCAAAGAGCCATTTGTGATATTTTTCAACCACAAATATTTTGCTCCTGTTCTTGTCTTCTTCGTACAGTTTTTCCAGAGACTCCCATATGTCTCTGGCAATTGGTTTCTTACTGTAGGATTCTGCTAGAGAATCCTCCATAGCATTCAGGATAAGCAACCTGCAAATGCTATTTTCCCTTCTCCACTTGGCCTGAAGTTTAGTAGCCGCAGTGATTGCGGCAGCAGATCCAGTATCTGGAACAGTAGGTTCCTCTTCAAGCAATACGTGATCAACGTCTCTAAGTTGAAGAGTGAGATAAACCTTCCTCTTCCAGACTTGATAATGCTCTCCATCAAACTTTTCTAATTTGCAAAAGTCAGTATTGAGGAGTGAAGCATTAATATTTTCCATCGTAGCAATAAAGCTTTGAGATTGTAACTGCCGGGAATGCCGGGACACGCTTTTCGATAGAAAATACAGAAACTGAAACAGTTGTAAAGACAATGTTTCAAATGCAATTCCTTAAAGAAGGTTTTGCAACAGAGATCCAGAAGGATTCTGCAAATTACGAGATCTAAAGAGATATCGTAATTCACGAATAATCTAAAGAGATTTTCGTGATCGTAGCAAACTGGCAGTAGCGCCTTCTAAAAAGAAAATACTGACAGAACTGCTAAAGGCAACAGAAGGGTGACAGGCGAGAGATGGAATTGCTGGGGTGAATGATCACCGTTGCTCAAAGCTTTATTCGCCCTCTGCGAACAGCTTCCAGGAACCAGCAAGGTTGACGGAAAACCTTGGAACACTCCTGCTCTTCTGACTCATCGGAAGATAGCGAACTCCTCTGGCAATGGCTCTACTCTTCTCTCTCTGTTTCTGAAGTAACAGAACCCACGCGTACTAAAAAGTACTAGTGTTTGTGTTAAAAAACACGCTCACTACTCTGTTGTGTTAAAGAACACTTAGAGTTTTCTCCCTGGAATTCTGATTTCTCCTACACTGAGAGAGAGGAGAGAACCTGCATATATAGGCCACGGGGCGGTTGCCAAGCAGTTGCCTGAACTTCAGAGTAGTGGCTGAACCACTCCTGAAAGTGCAGCAACTGCTGCAACCGTTCCCGCTCTAATATGCAGCCAGCCATACGCACATACGCACACTGCGTACGCTGCGCACTCTACGCACGCTGCGCACGCTGCGCACACTGCGCACACTGCGCGTACTGGGCTGCGTAACTGGACCAGCGTAACTGGGCTCGCGTAACGGGCCGCGCAACGTGGCTCGCGCAACGAGCGCAACTTAAGCGCACTATGCGCCTAGCGACGATGCTAAGTGCGCCAACATTACGCCTCATGAGCCCTTGAGCCCGAGTCCGAGTCCGAGTCGCTAAGCTCCTACGGAGCTTAGCTCCATGGAAATAAATTTCCAAGAGCAAAAAGCTTACAGCTTCTTAATTGTTGATTAAGCCTTTATACCATTAATAATTAATCCCACATGACACACACCCATGTGCACTACATGTGCATCTCCATAAAGAGGAAAGACTCATATATATGGAGATACACATTCCTTTCTAGTCGATGTGGGACTAAAAACCAAAACTTAAGACTAAAAACCCAACACTTGAAACATGATTTCATTTGTACACTTCCAACTTTGTTAGTTAATACAGTGTTCCAGTTTTATCAGAGTTTTTGCTGCACCATTTTTTCACTTGCTGCTGCTGCTTCTTTTACAGCCAGTAACTCTGTATTTATTACTGCTTCGCTGTCTTCTGCATCGAAGCAGACCCCCTGCAGATGATGGACCATTTTTCCGCTGCTTATAACTCCACCTTTGTCGTCTTTGTACAAACGAAAGAACAAGTTGCATGTTTCATCTTCAATTCCTCCTGCTTAACTTTGCACAATACTCATGACACAGTCAATTGTAATTTTTGATCACCAACTTTGCAGACATATCAGGGGTTGGAACTATAATGGATAAAGCTTAGCCTTTGCTTCCTCTCAACAGTATTCCAGTACGAGCCCAAACTGTTTGCTTATAAACACTGTGGTTGTGGTTGGTTTAAGGTAAAGACACAACCAAAAATGTTAGTGGACGTCACAATTTTGAGTGTCAAAATTTTGATAATCCTGAATTTTAGCAGCAGTCATGTGTGTGTATATTCAACACTGTCAAAATTTTAGCAGTCCTCGATATGCACATGACTATCAAAATTGTGCCGTCCCCTATCAAACACGACTTGAGAATCGCTGATGTGGGTGGAGACTTAAGGGCTGACCTGAATAGGTTTGACTCGTAGATCTAATTATGAGATAATACAGAAGCTAAATTATGAACAATTTTTTATTATTATTTATCTAATCACACATTGAAGAAGCAAGTAATTGAATGAAAAACAAAAACAAAAATCCAGCTTACCACAGATATATTGTGAATAATTCGTACTTTCAAAATCAACTTAGGAACTCTGTAGTATTTATGGAAAGAGGGAGCACAAGAACAATTATGAATAACTGGGAATAAGTTAATGAATAATTATAATTGGTTTCACATACAGGAGCAGTTTAACATAAATGCTCCCCCAGTCGTCTTGTAGAAAAGATAAATAAATTCTAAATGTTTTTTTTTTCTTGTGATGTCCGGAGTTACGCACTGGACTTGGTCAACGCTGCGTTGCATGCATTTTTCTCCTACAATTTTTATAAATGGAAGGGATAACTTTAAGTGTTGATGTGCTATATCAAATGCAGTCTCATGTGGCACCCTTGTTTGCGTATTGGTATTAGAAAGACACTACGAGATAATAACATGAGGGATCCAAATATAAAGTTAAGGTAAAAGATTTGACAGTTTACTAACAAAGACCTAACCAAATGTAACCTTTCAGTGCATGCCTAAATTAGGCAATTGTTAAAGGTTACCCCCTCTTTACTAAGGGCAACTATCTTACTAAGGACAACCATGACTTACTATTATTTTTACTAAGAGCAACATAAATTGAACAAGTTTACTAAGGGCCACCCAAAAACCCTCACCCTTTCCTTCCGTTCATTCCCCCCAAAACCTCCCTCACCTCTCTTTCTCTCTCTGCTCGTCTCCCCCCCCCACCTCCTCGTACCCCTCCAGCCGACAGCCCCCTCCCCCGTTCGTACCCCTCCCCTCCCCGTCACCTCCCTCTTTCCGCTTCTGTCAATCGAGTACTGCAGGCAAGCACTGCAGTCCTGTCTTTACTTTGGACTGCAGACGAGTTCTGCAGTCACTGTAAGTTTTAAATTTTTTGGAGAAAAGCTTAAATGTCAATCGAGGACTGGAAACAAGCACTGCAGTTCTGTCTTCACTTTGGACTGCAGGCAAGTCCTGCAGTCACTGTAGGTTGAAAGTTTTAAAAAAAAATAGAGAAAAGCTTCTGTCATTCGAGGACTGCAGGCAAGCACTGCAGTCCTGTCTTCACTTTGGACTGCAGACAAGTCCTGCAGTCACTGTTACATTCTAACTTGGTGGCCCTTCATGTTTTCAAAATGACAAATTTGTAATTTTTTTGAAGTTTTAAGTTGGTGGCCCTTAGTAAAAAGCGGGTGACCTTTAACATTTGCCCTAAATTAAGACCTAAACATACCTCGAAGAAGGGTCCATTATTTCGTCTTTTGAAGTCATAGGTTAAAAATGGTGACCAATAGATCCAAATATAAGCTAAAATATATTTTAGGCTATTTTAGAATTTTTGAGAATTTTCTGAAATTAATAGGTAATTTATCTAAGTAAACTAATTACCCATGGATTTCTAGGAGTTACTGTAGGCAACCACAATCCTAGAATGATTCCAAATATTTTATTCTAGGTCTTAAATAGTGTTGGTGTTTTTGCCTTTGGACTAGAAAAGATAGTCCCACATCGGCTACACCAAATGGTGAGTATCTCAATATAATGCATTGCTTGTGTTGAGGTGTGCACATGAGGTGTAGTGGGGCACAAGTTTGTGCCATGTGGAAGTATTTCTCTAGAAGGAAAAAGGATTAAATCCAACAAGGATGAAAGTTAATTTTTGTTGTGCGGACTCGGACTCGGACACGGACTCCAGGATGTTTCGTGCATGCACGGGAGTGTTCGGGGGGTAGGCGTGGACTAGCACACTTCTATGCTGATTGTGGGATGATCTAAAATATTAAACTCTATTTTTGAGTATTGGTATTTTAGTCCCACATCGGATAGGAGAAGAGGTGAAGTCTCAACTCCACTCTATAAATAGAGCCCCTTGGCCTCCTTTGAAAGATGTACCAAGAAGAGAGAAAAGGGAGTCTGTAAAGTCCAGGAAGCCCGTTCAAGTCTCAAATATTGACTTACGAGCGTTCCAGAAGTTCTCCTGAACTTGCTGGTTCCTGGGAGCTTATCCGTACTGCGGGTATAGCTTTGAGCGCCGGTGTTCTACACCCCAGCGAGATCCGTTCTTCTTCTTCCTCCCTCTTTCTGTTGCCTTCGAGAATCTGAGACTCAACTGTTGTTGATCATCTCTTGTTGCCTTCGAGAATACCGTCGCTTCTCTTTAGAAGTTATACGGTTCTGTTGCCTTCGAGAAACATTACGAAATAATCTTTTTAGATTCTCGTAATACAACATCACCTTCTTTAGGGTGTTGTTGCCAGAAACATTGTCTTTACAATTGTTTCTGAACTCGTGTTTTTTCCATCGATTGTTCGTCAAGGGACTAACAATCTCAAAGCTATACGATTCGATGGAAAACACTCGTGCTTCGCTTGTCGATACCGGCTTTAACAAGTTGGAGAAATTCGACGGTGAACACTTCCAGATCTGGAAGCGAAAGGTGACTCTGAACCTTCAACTCGTGGATGTTGATCACGTGTTAGATGAGGAAGAACCAATCGTTCCAGCAACAGGATCTGCTGCTGTTCTAGCCGCTGCTATGAGCAAGCAGACGAAGTGGAAAAAGGATAACAGCATATGCAGGCTGCTGATCCTGAATTCCATGGAAGACTCTCTGGCCGAGTCCTACACAAAGAAGACTTCTGCCAAAGAGATCTGGGAGTCCGTGGGGAAGCTGTATGACGACGACGAGGCCCGGTCGAAGATGTTCATGGTTGAAAAATACCACAAATGGGTCTTTGAAGACGAGAAGACCATGCTGCCCCAAGTAAAAGAGTTCCTGAAGCTGCGCCAGAAACTGGAGGACGATAGCATGCCCCTCGTCGACAAGTTCGTCGTTGGAGGGATCGTGGCAAAACTTCCTCCAGGATGGAGCAACATCTATGCAAGGATGCATAGGAAGAAGATGGAGATTAGCCTGGATAATCTCCTCAGCGAGATTCATGTTGAGGACGAGATGCGCTCTCAACAGAAGTTGGACGCCCTATCCAAGCAACTAGCAACGACGAATCTGGTTCAAGCCACCAGAGAGAACAAAGGGAAGCAGGCGGCTTCTCACCACAAGAAGAAGGACTTCTCGAATCTGAAAGTGAAGGGTCCAGGATTCAAGCAACAGAAGTCCAAGTCCCATGTGACTTGCTTCAACTGTGGCAAGAAGGGTCACTATAAAAGTGAATGCAAGTCCAAGCCCAAAGAGCAAGGTGAGCCTAACAAGGTTTCTTTGGTTACTAATCAGGTTGCCATGATAGCACAGGTTGCAACTGTGGGGGCAGACTTGGACTGGTGGATAGACACCGGCGCGACATGTCATGTCTGTTCAGACAAGGACTGGTTTGTCTCCTATGAGCCTACTTCCGAGAAAGTCATGATGGCGAACCAGGCACAAGCTGAAGTACTGGGGATCGGGACGGTGGAGCTGAAGCTTACATCGGGGAACATTCTGACGCTTCAAGGTGTGAAGCATGTTCCTGCAATCGCTAAGAACCTGATCTCTGGGAGCCTGCTCTGCAACGCAGGCTTGAGGATGGACATCAATGCTGGCCAAATGGTGATGTCCAAGAAGGGTACTTTCTTCGGGAAAGCTTTTCAGACTGAAGGAATGTACAAAATTCAGCTTGTTGTAACCCAGCATAATAATGTTAATGCTATCACTAGTTTGAATTACTCTCTTGAATTGTGGCATAATAGACTAGGACATGTTCATTGTAAGCGAATAAACAAAATGTCTAGTCTAGGACTTATCTCCAAGTGTGGGGGTAAGGTAGAGAAATGTGAGATATGTGCTCAGACGAAGATCACTAGGAAACCCTTTCACAGGGTCAATCGAAGCACAGATCTTCTGGAGTTGGTTCACTCAGATATCTGTGACTTCAAACAATTCTCTACAAAGGCCGGGATGAAGTATTTCATTACTTTCATAGACGACTTCTCCAAGTATGCCTTCGTCTATTTACTCAAATCTAAAGACGAAGCATTCGAGAAGTTCAAGGAGTTCAGGGCCGAGGCTGAACGGCAAACTGGACAACAACTCAAGAGGCTGAGGAGTGATCGAGGTGGGGAATATAGGTCTCACGAATTCTCATCATTCTGCAAAGAACATGGAATTATCAACGAGACGACGGCTCCGTATTCTCCACAATCCAACGGAGTAGCAGAAAGGAAGAACAGAACGTTGACAGAGATGATGAACTCTATGCTGTTGACTGCGGGTCTCCCAAAGTGCTATTGGGGAGAAGCTACATTAACGGCCACTTTCATTCTGAATAGAGTGCCATATGCAACTTCCGACATAACTCCTCATGAACTCTGGTTCAAAGTCAGACCCAACCTGAATGTCATTCGAGTGTGGGGGTGCCTGGCTTATGTGAAGCTCCCGGATCTAAAGATTCAGAAGCTGGGGACAAGGACTACTAAGGCGATCTTCCTGGGGTATGCCGAGAAGAGTGATGCTCGGAGATTCCTTGATATCGAGTCAAATCATATCATCGAATCTCGCGATGCTGAATATTTTGAAGAAAAGTTTGCAAGGCACAAGAACATTGTTCTCGCGGACATTCCGGAGAATAATGAGGGTGCGAAGCAGACAGAGGTCTTTATCAAACCAGTAGTCCAAGATGGAGCTGTTGTCGAGGAGACACCAGCTGAACCAGAACTCGCTGAGCCGTCAACTAAGCGAGCAAGGAGGCCGAAAGACTTCGGAGATGACTTCGTCACCTATCATGTGGAAGCAGATCCGCTTACCTATGATGAGGCGATGAAGACCAGAGATGCTGTATTCTGGAAGGAGGCGATAGACAACGAGATTGACTCAATCACCTCCAATAATACATGGGTATTGGTCGACCTACCAGAAGGAGCAAGACCCATCGGATGCAAATGGATCTTCAAGAAGAAGATAAAAGCAGATGGAACCATTGACAAGTTCAAGGCCAGGCTAGTGGCCAAGGGGTTTGCTCAGAAGCAGGGGATCGACTACTTTGACACTTATGCTCCAGTAGCTCGGATGACAACTATCAGATTGTTAATTGCTTTAGCAGCAATACACAAGCTGGTGATACATCAGATGGATGTGAAAACGGCATTCCTTAATGGCGAGCTGACCGAAGAGATCTACATGCAACAACCAGAAGGTTTTGTCGTCAGAGGTCTGGAAGACAAAGTCTGCAAGTTGATGAAGTCTCTGTATGGTTTGAAGCAAGCTCCCAAAATGTGGCATGAGAAGTTTGACAAGGTGATAAGGTCAAATGGCTACAGGGTCAGTGAAACAGACAAGTGTGTCTATACGAAGTTTGCTGACGGAAGAGGAGTAATCGTTTGTCTATACGTGGACGACATGCTAATCCTAGGTACGGATTTAAGCTGTGTCACAGAGACAAAGAAATTCCTCTCGACCAAGTTCAGTATGAAGGACTTGGGGGATGCCGACGTAATCTTGGGGCTCAAGATCATCCGAACAGGCACTGGAATAGCGCTGTCACAGTCTCATTACATTGAGAAGATGCTCACTCGCTACGGGTATCAAGATCTTCCTATTATTGATATACCGTACAGGAGTGATCTGAAACTGGAGCCAAATTCGAAGGAGAGCGTCAGGCAGTTGGAGTACGCTAGCGTCATCGGAAGTTTGATGTACGCTACTACTGCCACAAGGCCTGACATAGCCTTTGCAGTGGGAATGCTGAGTCGATTTACGAGCAATCCAGGCGTAAAGCATTGGAAAGCTGTGAAGCATGTTATGAGATATCTCAAGAAAACTCAGACATATGCACTATACTACAGCGGAGATCCGTCAGTAGTGGAAGGCTTCAGTGATGCTAGCTGGTGTTCAGAGGTGGAGAGCGAATATTCCACAGGTGGATATATGTTCGCCATGGGTGGAGCTGCTATATCGTGGAAGTCGAAGAAGCAGACTATGTTATCTCGCTCCTCCATGGAATCTGAATTCTTTGTATTAGACGCTGCTGCAGATGAAGCAGAGTGGCTTCGGGAGCTCATGTATGACCTTCCAATGGTTGGGGCTCAGATACCGGCGATTCCGATATACTGTGACAACCAGGCGGCAGCAGCGGTGGCATCAAATGAACTCTTCAACGGGAAGAAGAGGACTGTGCGGTTGAAGCACAGAGCAGTGAACGATCTCATCAAAAGGGGCGTCATTGCAGTGATCGATGTTCGGAGTCAGGAAAACCTGGCGGATCCGTTCACGAAGGGTCTCAAGCGTCAGCTGGTCGAGGACACAGCAAGGAAGATGGGCTTGAAGACTTTCTGATATTGTGTCATTGTAATCCTACCATAAAATTTTATGTTATTGGTTCAAAGAGAAATCTACTAGACATTTAATTTTTGGTTCAAAGGAGGATCATTGACTAGAATAATATCAGTTAACAGTGGGTACTTGTTCTGCGGAACATGGAAGGGTTACGGACCCATAACCACTGTTGTCTACTATGTATTTTCTGCAGAAAATTGATCCTGTGGGAGGTTGGCTTAAACGTCTTAATGAGTTCTCAGGCAGAGTGAATGCCTGGTGTGCTTTACAGGAAGCACGGTAGAGCAGCACTACAAGGAGTAAAACTCCATGCTACAGTGGGGTGACTCCACCATGAGGTTCCCAGGTAGGGATAATGCCTCGGCTTTGCAAGCTAAGTCACAGCGGAGTAGCACCGCAAATAGGCAGGTAGCCTAATGCTGTATGATAATCGTAATAAAGAGAGGTAGACAGCACTACAAAGAGGACGATGTCCTCATGTTACAGTGGCATGACACCACGAAGATGTACCAGGTAGGGTAAAGCCTCGGCTTCGCAAGCCATGTCATAGCGGCGTAACACCGCACGGAAGCGCAAGGCTTCATGCTGGGTAGTTTGGCACTACAAAGGGGCTTGTGACCTCATGCTACAGTAGTATGACACTACGATGAGGTACCCAGGTGGGGTAAAGCCTCGGCTTTGTCAGCCATGTCATAGCGGCGTAGCACCGCAAAGAAGCACAATGCTTCATGCCAATGACTCTTTATAAAGAACTCACCTATAGTGTATGGAAAGAGATATCAGGCCGTCTCTTGAGGGTAAGCTTGTAGACGCCCAAAATTATACACTGAAACCAGGCTGGCACAAGGCCTTCAATGTGCAGCCAGAAGCACAGTTGATGTCATTATGTGAGTAGGAAGAATTGCAGTTATGGTGCAGAATTCAAGGCTTAGTCCATTCTTGTATCATGCTGTTATTTAACCTATGCGGGAAGATTCAAGTCGTAGCGACATCTCTCCTAATGCATGATGGACAATCACTGTGGGGAACGCTCAACCCATATATTGAGATATGTGGGGGATTGTTGGTGTTTTTGCCTTTGGACTAGAAAAGATAGTCCCACATCGGCTACACCAAATGGTGAGTATCTCAATATAATGCATTGCTTGTGTTGAGGTGTGCACATGAGGTGTAGTGGGGCACAAGTTTGTGCCATGTGGAAGTATTTCTCTAGAAGGAAAAAGGATTAAATCCAACAAGGATGAAAGTTAATTTTTGTTGTGCGGACTCGGACTCGGACACGGACTCCAGGATGTCTCGTGCATGCACGGGAGTGTTCGGGGGGTAGGCGTGGACTAGCACACTTCTATGCTGATTGTGGGATGATCTAAAATATTAAACTCTATTTTTGAGTATTGGTATTTTAGTCCCACATCGGATAGGAGAAGAGGTGAAGTCTCAACTCCACTCTATAAATAGAGCCCCTTGGCCTCCTTTGAAAGATGTACCAAGAAGAGAGAAAAGGGAGTCTGTAAAGTCCAGGAAGCCCGTTCAAGTCTCAAATATTGACTTACGAGCGTTCCAGAAGTTCTCCTGAACTTGCTGGTTCCTGGGAGCTTATCCGTACTGCGGGTATAGCTTTGAGCGCCGGTGTTCTACACCCCAGCGAGATCCGTTCTTCTTCTTCCTCCCTCTTTCTGTTGCCTTCGAGAATCTGAGACTCAACTGTTGTTGATCATCTCTTGTTGCCTTCGAGAATACCGTCGCTTCTCTTTAGAAGTTATACGGTTCTGTTGCCTTCGAGAAACATTACGAAATAATCTTTTTAGATTCTCGTAATACAACATCACCTTCTTTAGGGTGTTGTTGCCAGAAACATTGTCTTTACAATTGTTTCTGAACTCGTGTTTTTTCCATCGATTGTTCGTCAAGGGACTAACAAATAGTATTCTAGAATTTAAAATTTTAGATTTATAAAGAAATTGAGAATTAGATATCTATATTTTTCCCTACATAATACTAATAATCAAGAAGATTGCAATGATCTGCTATATATTATTATGAACATTTTATTTTAATCTTTCTTTTCTCCAGACGCATGGTTGGTAGTTGACACAAAAGATCCTTATGTTTAAGAAATCAAATTTGATGAGACTTAGTCTGCCAAGGAGCATGCATGAAGACAGAGCAAACTGCCTGTATGCATTGCTCATGTAATTATAAATCAGTCATACATCCACTTGCACAAGTTGTAGTACAGATGTACGTATGTGAACCCTGCAATATACACCATGTGTGCATACCATCACCATTGTTGGAAGGGGAATAAGAGGAGTCCGAGAGGGCTTTGTGTCTACTACCAAAACAGTGTCAGCAATACATTTGCACTATACTGATGTGTACACTATTTTCGAGCAGGTTCTTGGGTAGGGTAGGGTGGGGTGGGGGTTGTTCTATAACTCCCATAGTATACTGTTAATATATTGCTACTACGTGTTGGGTCCAGTCTGGATATAAAGAAACTGAACTCGGTAAGAATTCGGTCCTGGTCGAGTTCGGTCCGAACTCGGAGTATTTGGGTCAGAATTTTTTAGCAGGAACCTATCTTAATTCGGTCAAATTTTGGTTTTGTCGAGGCTGAACGAATTCTGGGTTTAATCTACACCATCGGATACTTGTGGACGGCCACATTTAATGGTGGTCTATTTTAGGACTTCTACTATTACCTAAACTAGGTTTCTCAACCTATATATATGCGTTGATGATGGAGGGCGTTGATGATGGAGGCACAAGGTAGAGCACAAGGCGGAAGATTCATGGTGCTTGTCCACATGAAATCTAAGAGAAAGTCCCTACTTTGTCTTAGGGCTCGCCATCCAAGATAGAAGGAAGAGGAGATATGTTCGAGGAGTCGTCGTCTTCGTTCGGGAAGATTGCTATACGATAGGGTGAGTGATTTCATGTTTTAGTCTTCTCTTTCTTCTTGAGTTTAGTGAGGGGATTGAATTTTTTGGACAAACAATTCAATATAGTTTAATTCAATATCTTCACCTAAAGTATATAGATGAGATTAGGCTAGGTAACGTAGTGTAACACCCAGTTTTCCAAATGAGGATAATTTTAAAATTTTGTAATTATAATCATTTAATAATGATATTTTAAACCATGTTATGATTTTTGGTGATTTTTAATTATTTTAAAAATTATTTAAAATGTTGAATTGTGATTTTGATGGTTAACTAGTGTAACCCTAGAGACTGCATGACCTAGAGACTAACCATGACCATGGGGACCTAACCATGTGATTATGATGACTAATTGTGACTTTTTAGCCTAAGGGTATTTTGGTCATTTTTGACTTATTAATTAAAATGAATTTTGATTAATTAGTATTGTGCTAATGGAATTGTTAGATACTAACCTAGTTTTGACTAAATCTAAATGTTAATGATGCTCATGGAGGTTTAGTTAGAAGATTAGAGACTTAATGGTTAAGTTAGATTAACAATATCTAGATATTTCATAGTTGGATATTTACCCCTTAGGATATTTGTGAAAAAGAAAGCCTTATGACTAGTTGAACCAATAGGAAGGCTTAGAATTGCGTGGACAACTCCTAGCCACTCATCTATATGAAAAAATAACCCTAATTCATCTAATGACTAGCCATCAAGTGCCCCCTCCCTTCCTATAAAGAATTCTTAAGAAAATCCTTGCCTTTTTTTACCTCTACATAGAACCCTAAGTGTTCTTCCCCAAATTAGAGAGCTTCCCTCTTTGATTTGATTTTCTTTCCCTCACATTCCTCCATCCAAACTTTTTCTAATCCATCCCACACCATCAAGGAAGGATTCTATCTAAGAATTTAGGCAAGGTGCAAAGGGAGGTGTCCTTTTGGATAGATCTTCGTATTGGAGCCGTGTCCTAAAGATTTTTATTGGGATTCCACTCCCAATAGGTAAAACCTATCCTCTAACTTGATTTCCTTTATATATTAATTAGTTTTGAATCCAAAGGATCCACCCCCATGCATTTGTCCCCTTTAGATTCAATTTTGAGACCATTTGGAGTCCATTTGAGGATGTTATAGGTGTGTCTTATGTCCTACTTGATAGATCCCAAATTAGGACACCCCATGTGTATGTATGTATGTATGATAATAGTTTAAATAGATATTTAAATTCGGTTTTAGAATGGTTAGAGAGTGGATTGATCTTAGTTAGGATGGTTAGAATGAGTTTCATTTGGATACCTATGTTAGTATCCAAGTATCTTGGCCAACCCAAATTTGTCATAATTTTTATCCACGTTTTTATTAACAATAGCAACTTAGAAATATCATAACTTTTAGCTTAGAACTCCGATTTATCTTCCGTTTTTTTAAAGAACCGTATCGAAGTTAGCTTTCCAAATATATATTTTAATAATCGAAATTCGTTCTGAAACTTTCTGTAAAATTATTTGAGTGTCAGCTGTACGAAAGACGAACATTTTTTGGTGTTTTTGCGATTCCGGGGGTTTCCGGACACTAAAATGCGATCCGTTTAAAATTTCGAAAAGCTAACACAAAGGGCTATAACATACTTTAATCCTAGAAGTTAGTGAAGGCCCAATTGGTACAGTATTGGTTTTAAGTACAAGAGTGACTATACGATATATGAATTTTGTGTAACCTATGAGCCTATGTAGTATGGATATTAAATGAATATAGAGTATGTAATACATGATATGTTAGATGAATGAAATAATATATATATGATATATATCCTCTTTACATTAATGTATATATATGGTTGATTGCAAGCATGTAGGAATGCAATTAATATAATGTATGTAAGCAATGCACAAATGCATGAATGAAAGATTGATATACAATGTATGATGAAAGTATATAATGAATGCTAGATATGAATGCAAGGTATATATGTAATAATAGACACGAATGCATAATGTATAAATATTGTAATGCAATATATAATGATAACATGTATGGTAATGTAGAGTATATGATGCAAGCTTGAATGAATGGAGCAAATATATGTATATAGGTAATATAGAATGTAATATATGAATGCAAGCATGCAAGATAATGTATTATATCCATATATGATGTATTCAACTTAAAGATAATGTAATATATGAAAGGAATGAATGATAATATATAACATGATATGTAAGGTAATGCAAGGTATGAAATATATGATGTGTGCATGTTTGTATGCCTCTATGTTAATGTATGAAATGATATGAATATATACAATGTATGCATAGGTATAAAACATATAGGTAATGCATAGATGCATGAATGAAATGAATGTATGCAATATGTTAATATAAATGCAAGTATCTAATATGCATGAATATAAGTATAATGTAATACAAGTATACATGTATGTATCATGTAATGTAATATACATGATATGTATGTATGCATGTATACAATGTAAGTATGTATGTATGCATTTCTATAAACTGAGTTAACCTATAACCTTTTACACACATGCATTCATACACCCTTTGACATCATGTATCCCATGTCACATACACCTACCTATCACAAAATTTTAGAACATTAACACATATCTTTTCACACACATGCCAAACACACACATACTCACTTAGTCTTTTACCTCTCTTTCTCTCTCTCTATATATATGTATGTGCCTATATATATAGCTTTCCTATATATATCTATGTATATGAATATGTGAATAATATATATACATTATATGACTAAGTTTGTGTGCCTTGTTAGCTTATGGTTTAGTTTTGTGCTTGGTTTAGCAAGTGACTTAGGCTATGAGTTAGTAGCTATCTTGGATACTTGATTTGCATATACTTAGTTTGTTTAGACCTAGAATTGACTAACCTAGACTAGTTGACCATTGTTGACCCAACCTAGCTAGTTTGACCATAGTTGACTATAGTTGACCTAGTTTGACTTCTAGGGTTGACCAGAGTTGACCAAGAGTTGACTTTGGTCTAGATTGACCTAGATTCATGTAGTATGCATTGAATTGCATCTTATTATCATTTTAGACTCATAGTGACTTGTACTGTTCTATAGGAGACAGACACCACTCCTCGGACAGTAGATATTCTTCAGATACTCAGGATAAAGGCGAGTACATTCTCTGATCATTTCATATCCTGTTAGAATTATTCTCCTGCTTTAAATTACTTTACTTGATGCTGTCACGTTGGTCACACGAATTAGTACTATATGAATCCTTTCTCGAGATGTTATCCCCTCAGGGAGCATCGGATACTACATGTTCTGTACGTTTCACTTACATTGTGTATTACTATGCTTCATGGTTCATTGAATCACTTGTGACATATACTATCATGATCACAGAGTCTTCCTTGAATCACCCATTTATGGGTATTTCCTAGAATCCCTATTTATGGGACTATCATGTACCACCCTTCGGGGGCCGTTACATAAATCTTAACATAACCTTCTGGATCCTTGTGTATTGATTAAGGGTACGGGGGAGTAGAAATGGATATGTGAATAATATTCAAGTAGTGTAGCATCAGAATCATTCCGTATTGTAGCATCAGAATCATCCTATGCCATCCATATGTCTATATTGTACTCTGACTCACTAGCCACTGTTAGTTCTCTATTTATAGTAGATATTTCCATTACAGCTATCTCTTTACATTCTGTACTTTCTTCCAGATCCTGTATCTTACTTTACTGCATGATTATATTTTCTAACCTGCTATGATCTGTTGAGATGTATTGTGCTCGCTCCGTCCTGATTGGGCACCATTGATATGTTTACAGAGGACGAGGATGAGGCTGGTGTTGACACTTTTTATGGGACAGCTCTAGATGACACCTGTGATCTGGATTTTCAGTCGGATCCACTAGCTATAGAGACTGAGGCTCCCTAGTCTAGGTTTTACTATTTCTGTCATTGAGATCTGAATTGTATATATTCTTTCATATTCTGTAGTTGAGACTTTATACTTCTGGATGTTTGCTGAGTTGTTATCTTAGACATTTAGACTCTTCTGATCATCTGTATTTTATTTTGAGTTCTATATCATATCGTGCTTCTTCTTCCTTAGTTGTGATTGAGTTTATATTCTGCTATGTTACCCCATTCGGGGAGTATAAACTGCTTAGCCTTATACTATTAGATGCATGAGACCTAGGACAGCGTTCTACCGCCGATACTGCGGCGTAGGCTGGACGTACCCACGTATTGTGCCCTTACTCTAGGGTGCGGGACGTGACACGTTTTAGTGGTGGCCCATGTAGGTCGAGTTTATGTAGTGGTATTCGAACTAGAGTATCACTACAGCCTGCAGTAGGATTAGGATTTTTTTTGAAGATACTCAATCACACTAGGAAGAACTCTTAATCAGATATTTTTTTATCTAAATTATTGCTTATTGACTTCCCTTGAATATAAACTGTCCTTCTTTGAATTTTTGCATCATTCTCAGAAATTGCTTCTTATTTTGATCTGTCTTCATGATGGTTATGAAGACAAGATCCCATCGCTCCGGTCCGTGGAATACTATCGAGAGGCTGGCCACCTCTCGTCCTGTTCATCAGGGCCTCGAGACCGCAGCTCTTGTTGTGCCAACTCAGGTTGGCGTGTCTGCTACATTGGACGTGCACCTTCGTCTGTACAGAGACCTTTTTCCGTCATTCCTGATTTCTCTCAGCAGCAGCGGTTCATGCAGTATCAGCAGCAGACCAGAGAAAACCAGCAAGGCGAGCTATCGTCAGGACAGTCGAGGATGCACAGACCATTGGAGATCTTGCTGCAAGTTCCGTTCTTCTCTATTCCATTCCCGTAATTGTCTCTTATAACTATCTTGAAATTCGATTCCATCTGTTCCTTGTTTACTGATCAATTTGTTCTATTGTTCCTGTGTTATGTTTGTTTTTTTTCCTTCTGAGAAAAATCATATGGGCTAGATCACCTCAGTTATGGGATTAAAAATCTTTGATAGTCATGTTAGCTGGCATAGTGAGGACATAGAGTCAGATTTTGGACGTATTTCTCGGGTGTGGGAATTTAAGGTTTTTGCCGTCGCATGCGGCAATACGAAAATTTTAAATACCATAATTCTAGAGGTATGTGCCTTAGTCGAGGACTCTGTGATTATCGTAGCCATGCTTACTACTCTGACGAGGATTTAGAGTACCATAATTTTGGATAGACGCATATGATTATCAGATTGTACCTTAAATGCTCTTGAACAAGTTTTCTTTACTTTTGTTCAGTCTTTCAAAAAAAATTGTTTTGTTTGTTTTGTTACTCATTATTTAACTTAGGAGTAGGAGTAGCTTTAGCTGTATAAACCTTTGTGTAACTTCTTACTATGAATCTTCTTAAAATAATGAATCGATGATTTTGCTAGACCTTATCTTGGATTGATATTATAGCTTGGTTTCAAAATGGTTCCTTCTTTTAACAGATAAGCAGAACATATTTTATCGTTATTTCCTTCTTGCTATTTTTCTTGTATTAAATAATAATAATAATAATAAAACTGTCTTGATTACATCAATCACCTGCTTTACAATCTTGGTAGGAATCTAAATGTGGTCTAGATATAGAATTTAATTTTTATATTGGGACATGAGAATATATAGTGGACACAGACACTTTGTCTGACACGTATGCATGCTACACTTTGATTACCAACCCATCCAAATGCATATTAATGTGTGATGTTTAAATTCTCAAAACCCCAATATTTTGATACAGTACAGTATCAGGATAGTTCTTGTTTTCCTTAGTTTAATTCGTAATTTAAATGTAAATTTTAGGTTATTAGTTGTTGTTTACATCACTACACATGTATCTTATATATATAGGATTTCAATTCTTAACGAAATTGGTTGAGTTTTGTGTTTGAACTTGTCAAATCTGAGACTGTGTGCATATTAACCCTTAATACTGGATTCTAAGTGATTAGTTCAATTTGTAGTTTTAGATGTAATATTTTGAGCTGTATACATTGTTGTATGAATGGATATAATGTTAGGTTTCATACTCTTACATGTTAGGTTGTGGTTGTGATGAACATTGGGTTGGTTTGATGTTCGAATTTTTCCAAAATCCTGAAACTGAATACATGTTAACATTTTTACATTGATTTCAAATGTTTAGCTCAATTTCAGATTTAATATGTAATATTGAACTGTATGCATAGCTAAACGTATGGATAGTATGTTAGGGTTTCATCTCTATAATGTTAGGTTGTGTTGGGATCATTGAGTTTGGTTGTGATGTTCAAACCCCTAAAATCTGAAACTGCATTATGTTAATATTACACTGGTTTAAATGTTAGCTCATTTTTAGATTTTGTATGTAAATGCTGAACTAAAACTGGGTTTAACCTTTCAATACTAAAGCTATAACCCTGTACAAGGACACACACACTCTAACTTAGTATACACTGCTATGTAAACCTAACCCTTCCTCTCTATGTTATGTTCACATATCTATATAAATATATATAGAGTTTATGTATACATGTTATAATGTATATAGATACATAACTAAATCTCTCTCTCTCTCATCTCTCTCTCTCTCTCTATATATATATATATATATATATATATATATATATATATATGGTTAGCCATGCAAGTTATGAGTAAATAGGTTGTGCATTGTAGATTGTTTAACCAATATGCCATGAGTAGTGTAACTTGATAGCTGTTGTTTTGAAACCCAAATCCTCCTATACACTTTCATGTATTTTTCACACACACATGTCTGCTATCTAACCCTATGAACATGTCCATATACACCTATACGCACACTAACCACATAACCTTTATATAATGCTAGATTTTCCCTCTCTAATTCTCTCTCTCTCTCTATATATATATATATATATAATATATATATATATTATATATAATATATATATATATATTGCGATTGATTCAATGCTCGACGTTGTGCTTTAAATTTGATTTGATTTTGCCTTAAAGCCTTGATAATTGTTATTTCTGTATCTTTTCCAGTTTAACACCCCAGATTGCTTGTATGTTTTGATACCCTATGACTGTTTTGGCCTAGTACGACTAGTATACCAAGATGAGACTTTCACTACCACCATATGCCATGAGCTTGTACGCAGTCCTTTTAAATTGTATGATTTGATTAAGTCCTGAAACCTTAATTGTTGGAAGTTTAACTAGAAGGAGTACGACCATCTTAATTTCGAGGACGAAATTTTTCTAAAGAGGGTAGACTTGTAACACCCAGTTTTCCAAATAAGGTAATTTTAAAATTTGTAATTATAATCATTTAATAATGATATTTTAAACCATGTTATTATTTTGGTAATTTTTAATTATTTAAAAACTATTTAAAATGTTGAATTGTGATTTTGATGGTTAACTAGTGTAACCCTAGAGACTGCATGACCTAAAGACTAACCATGACCATGGGACCTAACCATGTGATTAGTGACTAATTGTGACTTTTTAGCCTAAGGGTATTTTGGTCATTTTGACTTATTAATGAAAATAAATTTTGATTAATTAGTATTGTGCTAATTGAATTGTTAGATACTAACTAGTTTGACTAAACCTAGATGTTAATGATGCTCATGGAGGTTTAGTTAGAAGAGAGAGACTTAATGGTTAAGTTAGATTAACAACATCTAGATATTTCATAGTAGGATATTTACCCCTTAGGATATTTGTGAAAAAGAAAGCCTATGACTAGTTGAACCAATAAGAAGGCTTAGAATTGCATGGACAACTCCTAGACACTCATCTATATGAAAAATAACCCTAATTCATCTAATGACTAGCCAACAAGTGCCCCCTCCCTTCCTATAAAGAATTCTTAAGAAATCTTTGCCTCTTTTACCTCTACATAGAACCCTAAGTGTTTCCCCAAATTAGAGAGCTTCCCTCTTTGATTTGATATCCTTTCCCTCACATTCCTCCATCCAAACTTCTCCTAATCCATCCCACACCATCAAGGAAGAATTCTATCCAAGAATTTGTGCAAGGTGCAAAGGTAGATGTCCTTTGGATAGATCTTCGTATCGGAGCCGTGTCCTAAAGATTTTTATTAGGATTCCACTCCCAATAGGTAAAACCTATCCTCTAACTTGATTTCCTTTATATTAATTAGTTTTGAATCCAAGGATCCACCCCCATGCATGTGTCCCCTTTAGATTTCATTTTGAGACCATTTGGAGTCCATTTGAGGATGTATAGGTGTGTCTTGTGTCCTACTTGATAGATCCCAAATTAGGATACCCCATGTGTATGTATGTATGATAATAGTTTAAATAGATATTTAAATTCGGTTTTAGAATGGTTAGAGAGTGGATTGATCTTAGTTAGGATGGTTAGAATGAGTTTCATTGGATACCTATGTTGGTATCCAAGTATCTTGGCCAACCCAAATTTGTCATAATTTTATCCACGTTTTTATTAACCAAAGCAACTTAGAAATATCATAACTTTTAGCTCAGAACTCGATTTATCTTCCATTTTTTTAAGAACCGTATCGAAGTTAGCTTTCCAAATATATATTTTATAATCGAAATTCGTTCTGAAACTTTCTGTAAAATTATTTGAGTGTCAGCTGTACGAAAGACGAATGTGTTTCGGTATTTTTGCGATTTCGGGAGTTTTCGGACACTAAAATGCGATCCGTTTAAAATTTTGAAAAGCTAACACAAAGGGCTATAACATTTTAATCCTAGAAGTTAGTGAAGGCCCAATTGGTACAGTATTGGTTTTAAGTACAAGAGTGACTATACGATATGATTTTGTGTAACCACTGAGCCTATGTAGTATGGATATTAAATGAATATAGGTATGTAATACATGATATGTTAGATGAATGAAATAATATATGTATTATGATAATATCCTCTTTACATTAATGTATATATGGTTAATGCAAGCATGTAGGAATACAATTAATATAATGTATGTAAGCAATGCAAAATGCATGAATGAAAGAATGATTTACAATGTATGCATGAAAGTATATAATGAATGCTAGATATGAATGCAAGGCATATGTAATGATAGACATGAATGCATAATGTATAAATATTGTAATGCAATATATAATGATAACATGTATGGTAATGTAGAGTATATGATGCAACTTGAATGAATGGAGGAAATCATGTATATAGGTATAGAATGTAATATATGAATACAAGCATACAAGATAATGTATTGTATCCATATATGATGTATTCAACTTAAAGATAATGATATATGAAAGGAATGAATGATAATATATAACATGATATGTAAGGTAATGCAAGGTATGAAATATATGATGTGTGCATTTTTGTATGCCTCTATGTTAATGTATGAAATGAAATATACAATGTATGCATAGGTATAAAACATGTAGGTAATGCATAGATGCATGAATGAAATGAATGTATGCAATATGTTAATATAAATGCAAGTATCTAATGTGCATGAATTAAGTATAATGTAATACAAGTATACATGTATGTATCATGTAATGTAATATACATGATATGTATGTATGCTGTATACAATGTAAGTATGTATGTATGCATTTCTATAAACTGAGTTAACCTATAACCTTTTACACACATGCATTCATACCCTTTGACATCATGTATCCCATGTCACATACACCTACCTATCACTAAATTTTAGAACATTAACACATATCTTTTCACACACATGTCAAACACACATACTCACTTACTCTTTTACCTTCTTTCTCTCTCTCTCTCATATATATATATGTATGTGCCTATATATATAGCTTTCCTATATATCTATGTATATGAATATGTGAATAATATATATACATTATATGACTAAGTTTGTGTGTCTTGTTAGCTTATGGTTTAGTTTGTGCTTAGTTTAGCAAGTGACTTAGGCTATGAGTTAGTAGCTATCTTGGATACTTGATTTGTATATACTTAGTTTGTTTACACTAGAATTGACTAAGCTAGACTAGTTGACCATTGTTGACCCAACCTAGCTAGTTGACCACAGTTGACAAGAGTTTACCTAGTTTGACTTCTAGGGTTGACCAGAGTTGACCAAGATTGACTTTGGTCTAGATTGACCTAGATTCATGTAGTATGCATTTAATTGCATCTTATATTTTAGACTCGTAGTGACTTGTACTGTTCTATAGGAGACAGACCCACTCCTCGGACAGTAGATATTCTTCAGATACTCAGGATACAGACGAGTATATTCTTGATCATTTCATATCCTGTTAGAATTATTCTCCTACTTTAAATTACTTACTTGATGCTGTCACGTTGGTCACACGGATTAGTACTATATGGATCCTTTTTTGAGATGTTATCCTCTCAGGGAGCATCGGATACTACATGTTCTGTGCGTTTTACTTACATTGTGTATTACTATGCTTCATGGTTCATTGAATCACTTGTGACATGTACTCTCATGATCACAGAGTCTTCCTTGAATCACCCATTTATGGATATTTTCTAGAATCCCCATTTATGGGACTATCATGTACCACCCTTCAGGGGCCGTTTACATGAATCATAATATAACCTGGCTGGATCCTTGTGTATTGATTGGGGGTACGGGAGAGTAGAAGTGGACATGTGAATAATATCCAAGTAGTGTAGCATCATAATCATTCCGTAGTGTAGCATCATAATCATCCTATGCCATTCACATGTCTATATTGTACTCTGACTCACTAGCCACTGTTAGTTCTCTATTTATAGTAGATATTTCCATTATAGCTATCTCTTTACATTCTGTACTTTCTTTCAGATCCTGTATCTTACTTTACTGCATGATTATATTTTCTAACCTGCTATGATCTGTTGAGATGTATTGTGCTCGCTCCGTCCTGATTGGGCACCGTTGATATGTTTACAGAGGACGAGGATGAGGCTGGTGTTGACACTTTTTATAGGACAGCTCTAGATGACACCTGTGATCCGGATTTCCAGCCGGATCCACTAGCTATAGAGACTGAGGCTCCCTAGTCTAGGTTTTTACTATTTCTGTCATTTGAGATCTGGATTGTATATATTCTTTCATATTCTGTAGTTGAGACTCTGTATTTCTGGATGTTTGTTGAGTTGTTATCTTAGACACTTAGACTCTTCTGATCATCTGTATTTTATTTTGAGTTCTATATCATATCGTACTTCTTCTTCCTTAGTTGTGATTGAGTTTACATTCTTCTATGTTACCCCCATTCGGGGAGTATAAACTGCTTAGCCTTATACTGTTAGATGCATGAGACCTAGGACAACGTTATACCGCCGATACTGCGGCATAGGCTGGACGTACCCACGTCTCGTGCCCTTACTCTAGGGTGCGGGTCGTGACACGTAGTCATCAAAATATTATGTGTTATTTGTCTTGGCATTCTGGTAGATGGATGGTTGATCATCTAAGGTGGGTTGGAATAGTTTTTCGTTGCGATCAGTTTCAGCCACGTAGATCAGAGCATGATATCAACACTTTTGTTCCCAACATCTAGTATCAGAGCTCTCAAGTTCTCGAAAGGAAAGGTACAACCATGTCTACGGATCAGATGAACACACGTATGATCACCATCACAGGAAGAAATAGGCGATTCAAAAGCCAAGGATGGAGGATCTGCTACGGTACAATAATTTGCATGGTTCGTTTGAGGAGGACAATGCTAAGCTATCGGACAAATCTGCGATGACTGGAAGCGATTGGATCGGAAATCCATTGGATTCATCCTCTCACGCCTCGCTCCCGCATCATCGGGTACGGATTGTGTGCGCGTCCAACATACTCGCATAATTGGAGGTAATTAGCTATTCTATATACCTCAATAGTTGCCAAATGATCGCAATAATCAATCACCGAAACTAATAAAGCAGTAACACAACCCAGCACACACACGAACATCACAGTCTACTATCATTTTAGTACATAATACATGTCCAATCTCCAGAAAAATCCGATAAAACCACCAAATACATACCTCATCAACTCTATACAACTTTCTAACCAAATCTTCTAGATTAATCTTCTATCCATCTCCTGTGTTGAACTCCATGACCTAATATATCAACTATCCTATCAGGATGGAGCAAAGTACATCCAAATAAAATATTACACGATATAAAATAAAGCAGTACAATAAATGCAAAAAATAAAAATAGACAATGCGACACCGAATGCTGTCATGAACATGAAACCTACAATATGAGAAACTATGAGAATAAAAATAAACATGATAAATACGACTAGCCAGGAGAACAGACAATGAGCAAGAATACATGACTAGGAATCTATGTATTTTAAAATACTATTTTTAATATGTAGGTGGCCAGGATTTTACTTAGATTGGTACGACTCGAGCACACATGCAGTGTATGTCGAACTATTAGTCAGAAATAGATGGTTAACCCACATGTCTACTTAACATTTTTCTTTCCCAAAAGTTAAAAATCAATATCAGGCAATAGTCAGATCTGATTCGTAGAACACAAGAATAATAAGAATGATACAGAGTCATGTCGTGTCAGAATCATATCACAATATGAGACATGACCATCAATAAAAGAATACAACATTTATAACGTATTGAGAAACATAATGTAAGTAGTACTTGTCTTAAGTCCAATTTCGCTGACTTAGTGAGCCTAATCCAAAACCTAGGGAAAATGTCGGCGTCGGGTTCCTAGTCGGCTGCGCTGGCAGCCGCGAGAAGTCGAGTTCGATCGAGACGGAGGTGGTCAAGGTTGTGGGGGTCCGGTAGCAGTTCATTAACGATGTTAGGTCTAGGATCGAGAGGGAGGAGGCGCATGAAGATGGATGCCAGAAGCTGCTAGCCGCGAGAGGCGGTCGATATGACAAGAGGAGGTCCGGTCGGGGTCATGCGGTCGCCAGATCTAGTCGAGAAGGTCCGACGCTAGTGCAGATTTGGTGACAAAGACCTAGGTGGCTAGACGCCCATTGGAGGTGGCTCTGGGCAGCGCGCGCCGATTGAAGAACGACAGATCTGATGGTGGAGGGCAGACGATATATCGGACATGGGGATGGTCGTCGGTCGTGGATTCGGAAGACTTGGTTGTGGGGGTTTGGAGCTGGCGGCACTGTCTCGAGTGGAGGAAGCACCGGCTGAGTTAACACATCGAGAGAGACTCAGATTGACGGTGAGATGTCAAGGGTTAGGGTTTAGATCGGATGAGGTGGAGGCTGGGGTCGAGACTAGATCGGGTGTTAGATCTGGCGAGGTGGACCGGTCCGAGCGCGACGTTTCTCCGGTGGCTTTATCATTGGACGATCGCTGGACTCGAGGCAGTGAACGTGGATACGACACCAGGAGTTAGGAACACCGATCACGGAGAGGTATGTCACTTCAGTTAGTCGGCAGAGGACGTGATCAGACACGGTGATCTGGTGCATAGTTGCTGTGTAGATTGTAATATTTCATCGGGGTTGGACCCTGGGACACGAAGAAGATGGTTGTATTTTTTGGTAGATTTGTTTGGAGTATCATTTTAGGTGTCAGACACGAGAATTGGCTCGTCGTACAAGAATATAATTTCTTGCAAGTATGAAACGGTCAGAGAATGTACTTGCCTGATATCCCGAATGTCTGCTGAGAATATGAGTCCGAACCGGAGTATCTGAGTCATATTTTGAGCAACAACAGGTTACAAAGTGTCCAACATAAATTTAGAGAAATTTATAATGTATTCTAAATGATTCTAGGTCAAAGTCAACCCTTGGTCAACTCTGGTCAACCCAGTCAACTAGTCCATTATTCCAAGTTTAGGTCAAACTTGAGCTATCTAGTCATTTTAAGTCCATTTCGGTCAAGTTTAGATCAAGTTTGACCCAAAGTTGACTTTTGTCAACTTGGTCAACTTGCTAGTCAACTATGCAAGTTAGGCCTATTGGGTCATTTCCAAACTAACTCACTAAGCTATAGACTAAATCCTATAGTTAAAACCAATTTATACATTTATCAATCCATTATATATATATATATATATATATATATATATATATATATATATATATATATATATATATATATATATATATATATATATAAATCCCCATGCATCCCCATGTTCACATCCGTTGGATGTGCTTTAAGTCATCTAATCTTAACCATTGGTAAATCAACGGTTAAGATTAGATGACTTAAAGCACCATCCAATGGTGCAAATAGGTGGGATGCACGGGGATGCAAAAAGTGTGGGGATCTTGATCCTTCCTCTCTCTCTCTCTCTCTCTCTCTCTCTATATATATATATATATATATATATATATATATATATATATATATATATATATATATATATAAAGGGAAGAAACAACCAAGTGTGTGCGAGTGTTGCTGTGAACTTGAGGGGCTGCTGCCCTCTACTGCTGCTGCTGCTGCTATCCTCCTCTTCTAAATCCCTCTAACTATATATATATATAATATATATATATATATTATATATATATATATATATATATATATATATATTATATATATATATATATATAATATATAATATATATATATATTATATATATATAATATATAATATATATATATATATAATATATATATATATATATATTATAATATATATTATATATATATATATATATATATATATATATATATATATATATATATATATATATATATATATATATATATATATATATATATATATATGAGGGGCTGTTGCCCTCTACTGCTGCTGCTGCTGCTATCCTCCTCTTCTAAATCCCTCTAACTATATATACATAATATATATATATATATATATATATATATATATATATATATATATATATATATATATATATTATATATATATATATATATATATATATATATATATATATATATATATATATATATATATTATATATATATATATATATATATATATATATATATATATATATATATATATATATATTATATATTATATATATATATATATATATATATATATCTATATATATATATATATATATATTATATATTATATATATATATATATAAAATATATATATATATATATATATATATATATATATATATATATATATATATATATGAGGAAGGATAGGCATCCCCACAATTTTTGCATCCCCATGTTCACATCCGTTGGATGTGCTTTAAGTCATCTAATCTTAACCATTGGTAAATCAACGGTTAGATTAGATGACTTAAAGCACCATCCAACGGTACAAATAGGGGGGATGCACGGGGATGCAAAAAGTGTGGGGATCTTGATCCTTCCTCTATATATATATATATATATATAAGGGAAGAATATATATGATGGAGTTTTGTGGGAAGCAGGCGACTGGTCGAGTCCCCCTCCCAGTCCCTCTTCTAGCAACTCCCTTCTGGTGGATCGGATGGCCCGTTGGCCTCCCAGGCCCTGCCACACCGATTTGCGTCTTCTCCCCCCTCGGAGGAAGCGCTTGGCCCTCCTCCCCTGGCTGGCCGAGCTGCGCCTGGCCCACCCCCTCGTGGAGTCCTCCTCCTCCGCTCGTCGGATCCCAGTCGAGTAGCCTCCCTCCCTTCTTTTCCCCTTTCCTCCCTCCTTCCCGTTGGCGTCGCCGCCAGCATCGGCAGCGGCGTATCCGCCCCCCGCGGGTCTCAGCGCCGGCCGCCCCTTCTCCCACGGCTCCGCTGGCCGCGTCCCCCCGCCCGACGCCCCCTCCCCCCCGGCGCCTCCTCCTCCAGCCGCTCCCCTCTCGTGGCCGACGCCGCCCATCGCCGCGGTGACCCCCCTGCAGCGGCGCCTCCTCTTGCATGGCTGGCGCCCCTCTCCTCAGCGGTGCCTCCTCCCCCTTGGCCGGCGCCTACCCCCTCCCTTGTCCTTCGGTGGCCGTCTTTCTCGCCCCCACCGGTTTTCGGCGGCGCTGGCCCGGCCAACGCCACCTCCCCCTCCTCCTCCTCGGCGATTCCCCTGAGACGGTGGCCCCTTTCTCGTGGGCTTTGGCGGTCGCGCCGCGAACCGTCCCGTCGAGCCTCCCCCCCTTTCTGGCGCCCCCCTCCCCCCTCTCTGTCGTCGGTGGAGTCCTCGTCGCCGGCGGCGTCGACGACTCCGGTGCCCGCGCCCGCCCCCCCTATGCTCTCCGGAGCTCGGGGGGCCCATCCGCTAGCTTCCGGCCGGCCCAGGCCCCAGGAGGTCGAGCCCGTTGCTCCCT
This sequence comes from Iris pallida, assembly GCA_029216955.1. NCBI lineage: Eukaryota > Viridiplantae > Streptophyta > Magnoliopsida > Asparagales > Iridaceae > Iris > Iris pallida. The sequence goes on from JANAVB010003400.1 coordinate 79,933,272, forward strand.
CCGCCCGGTGGCTTGCTTCCCCCCTTTTCCCCTCCCCCCCCTCTCCCCCCCCTCCTGCACCCCCTTGTGCCGCCCGGCCCGCCCCGGCGGCATTGACGCCTCGTCTCCCCCTCCTTCGTCTCCCCCATCCCTCTTTACCCCCGCCTCCCTCCGTCGGGGCCCCCTCCACCCGGTTTTTCCTCCTCCGTAGAGGACCTCCCCTACGTCGCAGTGGTTCCCGGCTGCCTTCTCCGTCGACGGCCAGCCCTCCGGTCGCGTCCGCCGTAGTGTCTACCGGACCCCCACCCTCCCACCCGGGGCTCTGGGCTATCCTCGAGCAGCGCTCCCCCTCGGGGGCAGCGCACCCCTCGGGCAGCGCTCTCCCGTCCCCTCTTGGGCCCCACGCCTCTTGGGCCCCACGCCTCAACCGCCAACCCTTTCCATTTTGAAATTCGAATTTTGAACTCCGGGTTTCGGAGGTACAGAAAAAAAAAATCTTTTTTTTATTGGTTAATGTTGTTAATGACGTTTAGTCAGGACCTCTATTAGGGCTTATCCCACTCTTTGTAGGAACTTGGGCTATCTCCCGGTTCTAACTGCTCTTTTTTTATTTTCAATGAAGGCCTTAGCCATTGCTCAATATATATATATATATATATATATATATATATATATATATATATATATATATATATATATAAAAAGGGAAGAAACAACCAAGTGTGTGCGAGTGTTGCTGTGAACTTGAGGGGCTGCTGCCCTCTACTGCTGCTGCTGCTATCCTCCTCTTCTAAATCCCTCTAACTATATATACATAAATAAAATTTTAAAAAAATATACAAAACACAACTATACATATATACTCTTAAGCATATATACACACAACCACATCTTCTCTATGTATATACATACCCATACTCAACTGAACCTAATTCAATACTCAAACTGTAACGCACATATCCAAACCCAAGTCCCAATACCAATATACAACTAACAAGTATATATATATATATATATATATATATATATATATATATATATATATATATATATATATATATATATATATATACCTATCACATATATAGATATATAACCCAACTATACAATATATATACCAACTATATAGTATCAAACATATATCAATACAAGTCACACATCTAACACAATATCAAACTGGACCCAAAACTAGAGATTAAAACAGAAATCAAATCTAGAAATAAGTTCTAAAATCTAAACTAATTTTCAAATTCAACTTCGAACTCACATTAACACAATCCCAACTCATATCCCAAAATCCGAAATACTCAACTAAACCTCATGAAACTCGACAAACACGAAGGTATACATGTGTGTGACATGCTTGGGTACTCACAGGGCGAACCCGTGTCCGTATCGTGTCCAAACAGTACGTATCGTATGGGTACGTGCACGCGTGTGTTAGCCCAATGATCATATCATGTTTTTGAATATGGCTAATCAATTGAGTTTACCATAATGACATCACTAATATTCATGTAATCACTATCATGTTGCTACTTAAACTTAACATTGTCCTAATATTAGCATTGTCCTAAATGTTCTATATCATATTGCTATGCTTGTATCATATTGGTTTGTTTGTCTAACATGTATTTGTAGACATGCTGTGAGCATGATCAAACATGATCAAACCAGGACATATGCAAGAAGAATTATTGATGGGCCAAAGACGGCGTTATACAAGAAGATTTCTCTGAACCGCCTAACGACCTATCCGGGGCATCGCATCGGGGGTTTTGCTGCCCGGTCAGCGGACAGGGGTCGAGGGGGGCAGCGCCCCCTGTCAGGGGTTCGGGGGCGAAGCCCCCGAAAGGTATTCAGATTTCTAGATCTGTTTATCTTTGGACGATTTTCGTCAAGTGAAAAAGGCGTCTTCAAGTCTGCTCAAATATTTGAAGAAAGGCGTCATCAAAGGGCTCTTGGTTTTCCTATTTCATCAATGTAATTTTTTATATTTATTGAGTCTAGGAATATGATGTACACTGCATCGTACTGGCAAATAGGCTACCCAAGAAACATTTTTAAATACCCTTTGATTTTGAAAACAAGTCCACTTACAAAAGCCCAAACTACTTCCTAACTGTTTGACTTTTCAAAAAGCCTAAAACCAATTTGCAAAAACCCTGACAGAACTCCAACAGAACTCGGACAGAATTTGGCCAGAGTTCGGCCAGAGTTCGGCCAGAGTTCGGCCAGAGTTCGGTTAGTGAACGTTGCTTTTTGAACTTGGTCTTCCTGCAGTTACGAATCCCCTCCAAGATTTTCTCATAGAGTTCTGCCCGAATTCTGTCCGAATTCTGTCAGAATTCTGCCTTTGGAAAAACTATAAATAAAGAAGGATTTCGATCATTTCAATTCACTCATACACTTTCATATCTCTTCTCTATAAGCCTACTACTTCTTCTAAAGTGTTCTGAGCTATTCATTTTCAAATCCCAAGCCAGTTACAATCCTCTAGTCGATTTGCCAGTGCGGTACAGTCTAGAAGTTTCAGAGTGGTTATAATCAGAGGCTTGATTGAAGAAAGACTCTTCACAATTGAAGTTGGTCGAGTACTTCGGATCAAAGCTCGCGTTGTAGAAGTTGCAAGAACTTCGGATGAAAACTTGTAGTGATTTTCCATAGTGGATTCAACTGGAAGTTAGAGTTCTTCCGACTGGACTAGTCCTCACAAGAGGGAAACCAGTATACATCCTTGTGTTTGCGTTTGCTCTCTACTCTCTACTTTTCATTTACATATCTGTGATATATTATCTGTGATCTTGTTACTAATATTTTTTTAAATAGTTAATTTCCGCTGCCTACTCTATTCACCCCCCATCTAGAGTATTGCGCTTTACAACTCGTTCCTATAATCGGTCCTACAGCGTGAACAGAAACGTGCTCGTGGGCACGTGCCGCAATCAATAGAACGCAACACGCAACACGAGGAGCCTCGTGCTCATGCACGTAGCTAGGCGGGGTCTATGTGTACACCATACTGACACATCACCACGTCGTGCCCACGCGTCGCACGAGACGCGTATCAGGGCGGCTGTGCGCGCGTGCACGGTATCAACCGAATTAGTGCAGACGCGATAACTTCGCGCATACTCAACGAAATCTTGTAAAATTTTACGAGCATGTGGACAAAGGTTGCCCAATGTGTCCATAAAATTTCATATAAAACTGTGTTCTGTGCATCGAGTTATGACACTTAGACTGCAGGACAGTGCACGGGTTGAACACACGCGTACGCGCGGCCTCGTTGGCGCGTGTCGACCCCCGTAGCTTACGACACGAGCCACGTCGTGCCACGTGGTCGAGTCTAGGGCTATCCTAGGCCTAGGGATTCGTGTCCATGCTTCTGGTTTGTGTCCTCGTCATGCCGTGTCCGCGAACGAAGGCCATGTCAGCGGCGTTTCCGTGCGCGCATGCACAATTCAGTCGACCAGTGCGGCTTCGATTTCTTCGCACAAGCTCCACAAAACGTCGTGAAATTTTAGGAGCACGTGGGCAGAGGTTGCCCCCACGTGTCCTCAAAATTTTACGACCAACCGTGTCGTATTCGTCGAGTTATGGCACTCGAACAGTAGGGCATGCACGAGGCTGTGCATGAGCCTCGTGCACGCATGTCCGTGTCCGATTTGGACACCGAAAACATGTCAAATCAAGATCAATCTTCACGAAAGTTTTTCGAATATCAACAGTAACAACTTCATGAAAATAAAAATGAAAAATAAGAACTTTCGATTCAAAGAGGCATTTCGTTGAACACATGTTCCAATACAATGACACGTTTCCTATACGCCTATCAAACGGATACGAAAATCTACCAAACTACATGTACAGGTCCGGGGTACCTATATGGATGCATCTACGAATAAAATTGGAATTTATAGGTTTTTAGAGGGGTTTACCGATTGAGAGTCAATATCTCAATGAAACGAGCCTCCAAACGCGTCGATGCCGATTTCCTCTGGTCCAACGCCTCTGATTCCTTGCTAGCAAGTCTCCAATAGGTTCCTCTCCTCCCAATGATCGCAATGCACTTTGTTTGGATGGATTTGGATGAAAAATAAGAAAGTTGAACTTTTGGAGGAGAAGGGAGTTTCTAGGGTTTGAGAAGCATGATGGCTACAAGCATATAACTCCAAGAGGGGGCTACTATTTGTGGTCGGCCAGGGGTTAGCTAGGGTTAGGTTAGGGTTTGCTATGGGCCACCATACAATTAAAGTCCACATGAAGCCAATTAGCAAAAAGGCCAAAAAAAGCTTCATGTTAAAAATAGCCTAAAATGCATTAAATTGTTTCCTAAATTGGACTAATGCTCTAATTGAAATCTATTTAGCTAATTAAGTCTCTAATCACATAGTTAGTCTTCTAATCAAGGTTAACTAAGGTTAAACCATCTGCTAATACCGAAAGCACCAATCAAAACTTCAACACCAATCAAATTAATAATAAATAATCAAAAAAATTCAAAAATATCACACAATTACTAAAATATCCTTATTTTGAAAAGTGGTGGTTACAAATCTACCCTCCTTAAAATAATTTTGTCCTCGAAATTAAAGTGGTCATACTCCTTCTAGGTCAAACCCTCAACAATCATAGTCTTAAAAAAACTTATCTAAATCACGCGGTTGGAAAGATATCTTACAGGGTTATGGCATGTGATATCAGTCTGAGGTCTCATCTAGCCATTATAGTCATACTAGATCAAAAGCAGTCCTAAGATATCAAAAAATACAAACAATGTGGTAGGGTCCAGTAATCATCAAAGACAGGCTAAGGTATAGGTTCACCTCTACTAGGTCTGGTGGCTGGAACTCTCTCTTGGAGATAGGCCTCGACTAGGGGCAGGTGCAGTAGGACAGTGTAGCATCATGTGTCCAGTTGACCCATAGAACAGGTACAATCCTAGTCTCTTCCTACAGTCCTCCCATACATGCCCACGCTTCTTACAGAAGGCACAGGTAGGCACTCGCTTAACTGGCCTCTGCTGGACAGGAATCTGAACTAGATAGGCTGGTCTAGGCTGGAAGCCTGGGTCCTCCCGAGGCTCTGGGTATATACTTCTTCTCGCCCTCTTGGGGCTAGGCTCTCCTCTCGAATGTATGTAATCCCACAACAGTTGGATACTGAGACTCTGCTCCCTCATAAGCTCAGCCTGAAGTCTCTGTACCTCTCACACATCCTGAAGAAGTCTATAAATCTGAGCCCCATTAGGAATGGCATGGGGTACCACTCCAGGAGGCAAAAGGAGGCCCTCAGTCTTCGACTGAACTGCAGCCCTCTCCTAAAGGATAGGAGATGGAAAAAACTCTCCGGTAAGGCTGCTAATACCTCCTGAGCAATGGAAGGGGGAAGCACAATCTCGGACTCATCCAAAACTGTAGCTATGCACTGGGGACAGGCTTTGGTCATGGGTCCAAATGGAAAAGATAAGAAAATAATAAACATCAAGGTTGTAAGGCAGTCTATCATCCTATATGAAAACTGGTAATTATCAAAAACAACTAAGAATTAACTATATAGGGTTACTCTTCCAAAGATGATTAAAATCGAAAGTTAAAGCACAATTGGTAATAACATTTAAATCCAATCACGATATATATAAAAGAAATTTAGTCTCGATACGATCTAAGTTGATCAATTTCTGGGTAAATCAAGATTGGGTAAGATGGGGAACAAGGTCATCGAAATCTGAGCACGAGCATCCAAGGATGGAGATCCAGGTCACAATTTAAATTTAATTCAATTGAGTACGACCCAAGATATTAATACGATAAGAAATGACCACAGTCGATTGGTCGTGATCAAGGGGTTAGGATTCAATGATATTGAAAACTTTTGAAGGATGATTCAGATATGGAATAAGTCAAATTTCTCCTTTTTGATAGGGAAAACAAAAGACAAGATTTTATAGGGAAGTCAAGTTAATCATCTCTCTCTGATACTATCAAGTTTATCTAGTCATCATTTTCCAATCATATTTTTTTCACAAGTCCCAATATAAAAATCAACCTTTATATAACTACCACCAAAATTATGTTGTCGTCATGAAAATTTGACCTTGTCATGATCACCATAGGCTTAATTCCTAAATTCAAAAACATTTCTCATGAAGCATACCTTCTTATTAGGAATCAACACTAACCACTTAATCATGATAATTTCAAATTCCTCCTTCTTGTCCTAAATTGGATCTGAAACCTCTAAATCAAGTTTTATGAAATTCTTGAACTTGTTCAAATTACTCTCCTCGTGTTATTCATCTAAAACCACTAGGCCTTACAAAACTTATTCTCCATTATAAAATCAACCTTCATATTTCCTTTAACGTACACCTTCAAATACTATTCTTCTTAAATTTAAATTTTCACAAAATCTCTAATTTTTATAACTCAAAATTCCTTTGTTCTCTCTGTTCCTAGCCATTTTCTTACAATATCTGGTTCAATTTCGATTATCATCGCTATAGTTAAAATCTCTTCTCCTTTACTTATCCCTAAATTTACATCTAACCTTGTTTCAAGAATCAATAACCAAAAATATCCAGGTTCTCAAAACTAAGTTGACTTCGAACATCCTCATCAGTTAGAAAATACATCTATGATTATTAATCCAAAAATTTCTCTAAGTGTGATCGTTTCAAAATTGATAATATAAATCTCTTGATTTTATCCTCAATCTCAGTTGCATCTCTATCCCAAACCTATATCAAGGTCCATCATATTATATCTTAACAAGATTATCATAAGATAACAGATCAAGACCTTTCCGAGTTAGATGATTACGTTCCTCCTCGACCTTTCCAAAGTAAAGAGTTTTGGAGATTCAAGATTTTAAAGTGTGGATGACAGAAGTAGATATGAGATAGTTGATAGATGTAATTAGGAGAGTTAATTAAGATAAGGGAAAATGGGAATACAAGAAATAATGGCAAAAAAAAATAATAAAAAATGTTCTTGCTCATCTGTTCAAAGAAATGAACCAATTTAAGATATAATGTGGTACCATACATGTCTTTCTGAAATTATGTTGTCAGAATTTGCCACGCCAGTAAGCATAGCCGCAATAAACGATAGAGTCTGTAACTAAGGTATACACCTATATCATGTTACCTAGAATTCTTACCACGCCAATCGGTATGGCTGTAAGAGAATCTAAATCCATAGCTAGGATATATCTAATATTAGGCTCTATGTCGTTATCATGCTAGCCAATATTACTGTGATAAATTCTAAACTCCATAAATAAGGCAGATTTTATCTTTCTTACTGTCTTATCAAATAGTAGTCAGTTATACCTTAATTCCAAAAAGATACTTAATATAAAAATCAAAATCAACAACTAACATCAAAATTCAAAATTTAACAATGAATCCATCAAAATCAAATTCAATAACAAGGAGTATGGGTGAATCAAAACAGAGGAAAATGATTTCAAATCGAAGTTCAAATATATTCTCAAGGGTCATTCCAGGAATCTCTCAAGGAATTCTAACAGTGATTGAGTATCCTCTCTTTCCAACACTTTACTTCCTATACTCTATAGTAGGTTCGTAATAGTACAACTAAGTCGTTGCGCTACTACGATATCGCACAAATACGAATCTCGACCTGCATGAGCCACCCTAAAAAAGTGTCATGACCCGCACCCAGTGTAAGGGCACGAGAAGTGGGTACGTCTAGCCTATGCCGCAGTGTCGACAGTACAATGCTGTTCTAGGTCATCATCACACTAACACTATATGATATAATCTCCAAACGGAGGATATCACGGAGGATACAATCTCAATCACAACTAGAGGTAGATAATCAGCACGATAATAGATAGAAATCCATAAAAGGGATACAACCATAAGTACATAAGTCAATTCACT